>CM076657.1:5671774-5699940 GCA_038496675.1 Rachycentron canadum | reverse complement strand
ATATATATAAATATATATATGTTTGTCACTTTTATTTCCATTTCCTGTTTTATTGTGTTTTGTCTAACCTTTCCCTCTCATCTGCATTTCCTGCCATTATGTTTTCCTGCTTCTGTAGTCATCAACCCTGCTGATCCTAATGCATTTATTTATGTGTGTATGTGAGGATAGGAAGCACACAGACTTACTGTGTGCCGGTTCATCTTTGTTCTTTGTAGCAAGCATTCAGAATGATTTGTTTGTGTAAGACTAGTGTTTTTCGTTTTTGGCCCCATCTCCTAATTTTGTCTACCTTCTTTCTACCATCTACCAACTGGGATTACAATAAAGATCCTGACTCTTGAGTCATGACCCATTTGGGTTGGAGAGAAACAGAAGTTGATCAGATCCTGTAAATGAGCCACATTCTCAATTTACTCCTGGCACACTGTTTCCTTGTTCAAACATGAGCTTGAAGTTATCACATTTTAATGTGAAACATTTCTCGTTTTCACAATATTAGTTATCATGTTATAATGTGAAAGGTTAGGAAAGAGTAGAGGCACAGTGTGGTGCAGCTCAATACAGCAACAGCAGCAATGACAGATCAGTGAAAATACATTAGGGGTAATGTTAGAGGCTGACTGTATTCAACATTGCAGTGTGTGTCGGTTTTTCTGTGTGTGATGGTTCCAGGTGCTGTCCCCAGTGTAACCTGAGCTGATCTTCATTAATAAATAATGCACCTGAAGCAGTCAGTTCATGAGATAGGTAGCTCCAGCTTATTCTGCCATTGGCCCTCCAAAGGACAGATACAGACACATACTCATACACACATAACAGGACACAACATCACAGAGTTAGAGATAATCTGACAGTTTTCAGGTTTAGGATTCAATTTAAGGGATTTTTTAAAAATTTTGTTATCACCTGGATCGATCTCAGCAATCATGAATCCTGAATAGTAAGTGTTGTTTCTTTTCTGTTTGCTGTGTATTACTGAGTTACTGGGGTGTACATTCAGTTCCTCCACTAAACATACCACTGAAGACACTGGTATCTGCAGTAACAGTCACTGCTGACATGGAATATCTCTCTATGTTGCTTTGTTTTTGTGTATATGTGTAAAACACAAGTACAAAATGAATGATCTTATAGTTTTTAGTTGACTCAGTTGTCACAAACTTGAGCTGTGTATCAGGCATCCGGGATGACGGAAGAAGACATTGACTTAATTTTCTGCATCAACAATTCTTGGGAACATGGAGTTGGATTACTAGACCGCTGAGGCTATTGGGTATTGTAGGCCTGAGAGTTAGCTGTTGCCACACCAAACCACATGAGATAATGTGACATCTCCCTCAAAGCTGTGGTCTGTGCTGCTACTTTCATAAAAAGCAAACTAGTAAAAACCTACTTACTTACACCACATGTAGGTTTATGGACAATATGCAACACAGCTATGGAGGCTTGTTTGTACCCCACTAACTAAGACTCTACCTTGTCTTCAGCAAAACAAACATGTGAATACAGCTGACTGTGTGCATGAACATCTTGGCAGCCATGTTGGTTTTTTGTGCAAGCGTTTTATTTCAACTGCAATAGCTGTATGTTTTCTGTTAAGCATTGTTTTTTTCAGCACATACACCAGATCAACATGATCACATTCACATGACACAGTCTTGTGGATTTTATAATTATGGCTTTATTATGACCAAAGGAGGAAGTCAGGTGAGATTGTTATTGTATCAGCAGGTAGAGACAAACATAACTTTGTTATGATCATAGAAAATATAATCCTGTCACAATTACAAAATGTGTTTGCTTTGGCAAATAAGTTGTATAAAAGATCATTTCTGGGATTTGCTACAGCAGTTGCAATATTGTTATTGTGACAGTAATGACACTAACACTATTCTAATAACAGTAGTGTGTGTTTGTGTGTCTCCAAACTTGGAATATGTCTTAATGTTTCAAAGACTGCAGTTTCATGTGAAAGTTAAATTTAAGTTATATGCCCATGCAGACACATAACATAACATAACATAACATAACATGAAAAACTATTTTTTTTTGACAAGATGGTTTAAGTAGTTTGTTTTATTTAATATGACATAGGACATTTTAATTCATTTAACAATTGGATTAGGCAGCTGTTGCTATAAGGTCAGAATTAAGTTATTAACAAAAATGACATAAACTTGGTATGTCCTTGTAGCAGAAACACGGTCAAGTGTTTTTGTGTGTTTATGTGTGTCACCTCACTCCAGTGACTACCTATTCAAACTCCTTCTGATTGGTGACTCTGGAGTTGGAAAGTCATGTCTGCTGCTACGCTTCGCGGTAGGACATACACACGGACACTCACTCACACACGCACATACACACACACGCAAACACACATGCGCGCACACGCACGCACGCATGCACGCACGCACACACACATACACACACTTTTTACACTTGATGTGGATCGTGTTCTGAAATGCCAACATCCCCCACCTCTCCTTTATACACTTCAACACCTGTCAGGATGACACCTACACTGAAAGCTACATCTCTACCATTGGAGTCGACTTCAAGATCAGGACCATCGACATGGATGGCAAGACAGTGAAACTTCAGATTGTAAGACTTGCACTACTGCTCATCTACTGGAACTGGCACTGGAATTGAGAGATAACACTGCTGTTGTAGGTCCTTAGTACTTGAGAGGTCATTGGTAGTAAATAATATTTCCTATTTGTCAAGAAAGTGCTAAAAGTCAACCTTAGAATAAAATTTCAAAGTGTAATGTAGGCTGCAGAGTGTAACTGCAAAATTGCAACTGACAAACACACCATCTTACTCTATATGTCTAGTCTATATTTGTCTGTGTGTGTGTGTGTGTGTGTGTGTATGTGTGTGTGTGTACTTTAGTGGGACACAGCAGGTCAGGAGAGGTTTCGAACCATCACGTCCAGCTACTATAGAGGAGCTCATGGCATCATCATTGTCTATGACGTCACAGAGCAGGTTTGTGTGTGTTTTTGTCATCAACATAATGGGATAATTTCACGCAAATGACCCTGTCTCTCCTTCCTTCTCAGGAGTCCTTTAATAATGTTAAGCAGTGGCTGGACGAGATCGACCGTTATGCCTGTGAAAACGTCTCCAGGCTGCTCGTAGGAAATAAGTCTGACCTTGTTAGCAAGAAAGTGGTGGACGCTGCTACTGCTCAGGTAAAGGGCTTCACACAAAACAATAAGGAACTCTGGTGATACGTACTCCCTCTTTTTACTTAAAATATAAAAAACATGCAAATAGTGAGGAAACGGGGCACTTACGTGTCCTCTGGAAACCTCTTGTTGTCCCCTGTGCTGCTTGTGTGCTTTTGCATTTTCTTGTGTTGTGAATATTTGCCACACGTTTCTGTATTTGCTTGTGTTGTTGTTGTGAGTATTTGCGCCCATGCGTTGCCATATTGATATTTTCCGAATTTGCTCGTGTTTCATTTACATGTGTTTTCTTAAGTTAATTTTCAGACACAACATAGTAATGCTCATTTCCTGGAACTGGAATTTGAGAGACCATACTGTAGCTCCTTCGTGTTTTAAAGGCAAATGTGTAATCTAATGTAAATGTGGAAGGGCCAAGTCCTTTGCCAGAATGTGCTAATTAATTGATTAATCATTGCAATACTGTTAGTATGTTGCTGTGTAAATAGTTAGCTTGTTAACATGCTAATGTTTTGCATCCTAATTAAAAGTTTTCAGCTTCTGGGAAATTTCTTCCACTACATTTGAGTGAGAAGTTTATATTCTTGACTATTTGCTTTATTAACTAAGTATATAGTAAATGGCTGTTATACTTGAAAAAAAAAAAAAAATCAAAAATCAAAAGTCATTAGGCTCATGAATATCTTCTGTAAGTTCAAGAACCTCCCTGATCCAGTGATGAAATGGAGTCGGGTGGGTTCCTCCCATTTTTTCCCAATTCACTTCAAATTAATCTTCTTTGCTAGAAGAGTAGTGTATAACTGACTAGAAGTTTATATTTAACAGTACATGAATGTCAGTAGTTACTTTGCAGAGTGTTTGCATGCCACACATTATGTAAACTTAAAGGTCATGATGCTCTGGTGTACCCATCAGAAGTTCCACAATCTATAATAATTGCTGCTGATACTTTACTCTTCAATATAGCCCAATTTTGAACACAGAGCTTTTACTTGTAGTGTAATATTTTTATCTGCAGTATTGATACTTTGTGATATATACTAAAATGTATTATTGTTTGTTAAATTTAGCCATTTGCTGAATTCCTCCACCTCTTTCTCCAGGACCTCGCCTCATCTCTAAGGATTCCCTTTCTGGAGACGAGCTCTAAGACCTCTGATAATGTGGAGAGGGCTTTCCTCACCATGGCCTCTGAGATCCACAAGCGCTTGGCCAGTGAGGGAGGGGGGATGCAGGGTGAGCCGACAGAAGCCAGGACCCAGAGCGCTAAGATCAACAGTGCCCCTTTGTGGCTGGGAGGAGAAAAACAGAAGCAGGAGGCTAGTAACTGCTGCTGAGCAGGATAGACACTGCACTCATCTATCTACAAAAATATGTGCACTATTCAAATTTTTAAACACATTCAACTATCTAGCAATAAAGCAAAATGTCGCATTGACATAAGTATTCAGATCCTTTGCACTGTACTTAGTTGTAGCAACTTCGGCAGTGATTACTTTGTGATTTTATGGCTTATTTTTCTGCAGACGCTCACAAGCTCTGTCAGGTTGGATGGGGGGCCGTCAGTGAACAGACATTTCCAGGTGTCTTTTTGATTGGATTTAAGTTAGGCCTCTGTCTGGGCCACTAACGATCATTCACAGAGTTATCCCTAAGCCACTCCAATGTTTTCTAAGCTGTCTGTGTACAGTCATTGTCCTGTTGGAAAGTAAACCTTAGGTCCTTAGGACCAGGTACTCATTAATCATCATCTCCGTACTTTACCAATTCAGTTTCCCCTCCACCCTCACCAGTTTACATGTCCCTGCAGCTGAAAAACATTCCCACTGCACAATGCTACCACCGCCATGTGTTACTGTTAAGGTGGTACTGAGCAGGTGATGACTGGTGCCTGGTTTTTGAGCTCTGCTGGCAATTTCTTTCTCCTCTGGCTGGGCCTTCTGATATGCAGTTGACAGCTGTGAAACCTTACAGGTTGGTGCCTTTCCATATTGTGTCCAGTCAGTTGAATTGAACAGGTGGACTTCAGTCACGGTGTGGACAAAGCTCAAAGTTGATCCAGAGAAATGGGAGGCACCTGAGCATTGCATGTGTCAAGCAAACTGTCTAGATACTTCTGTCAATGTAGTATTTCAGATTTTCCCTTTTAATAAATTTCCAAATATATCTAAAATTTAGTTTTAACTTTATGGTGTAATTAATGTTGACTGATGAGGGGAAAACAAATTAAACAATCTTAACATCAGACTAATTAAAAATGTGACAAACGACAAAAAGATGAATAATAGCCAAATAAATCACCAGAACAGTGTTGGTGACAAGGTTTTACAGATTCATAGAGGATAATTTAATGTATCACTGCTTTAACTCCTTTTAAAGCAGAGTTACAGAGTCATATGAAAATAGCAATATTTGAATAATGGTTCATCCTCGCAAAGTATGAGAAGAGTTTTCTGGTATTAGCTGTTTGAGTTGCTGTTGTGGATAAATGCACCGTGTGATTTAATTACTTACCATAATTTCCTCCAGAGCTGATTAATATTATTTACTGGTTTTGCTGTGTTTTGTCTGTCTGTCTATTTGTTTATGTAAATTAAAGATCTCAGGATTCTTCATGCTAAAAATGTGATTAAAAGATATGAAATCTAAATCTAAGTATGTCAAAGCTTCATAAATGTGATAAATAAAGTGTAAATATGTATATATGAACATTTTCTGATCTACCACCCCCTTTCTTAATAAAGTCTGTTTAAGGCTACAAAAGGTACTTAGTTAAAAGAAATGAACATTGACTAGTTCTGTGATCACCATCCCATCTCTGCAATTATGATAAATTGAGATGTTAGTGGAGCGATTTCTCTGACGACATTGAATAGTTTCCTTTTTCATTCTTAGGTCCATTTTTCACAAAATTCAATATTTTAGCTCTGGTCTGAGTAAAGAATTCTCATGATTCACTGCAGATTCAGTCCAATGTAATCAGCTGGACATCATTTCAGCCATCAGGGCCTGTATTTATCAAGTATCTAAAATCCTTCATTGGTATCACAGGAAAACTAAACTAGAGCAAAGAGTGGTATGGCACTTTATCTGAGTGGAGCTAGAGATTTTAAAAGGCAGTGAACCCATCAGGGAGTGAAGTGAAAATCAAAAGTAGACATTCAAAATGCTGGATATATTACTTTACTTTACTACTTAATGTATTAACATTTGCGAAAAATATGATGCCATTTTGCAGTAATAAGATTTGACAGATGTATAAATAAATTAATGCTGAAAGTTTGCTGTCAGCTGATATGACCGGTGCAATTACAGCATTTAACTGCAGCTATGTAATCCTATGAAATTAAATAAAAACATGAAAAGATACTGCATTATGAGGAAAACTTACCAGCCAAGAGAAAAGAAATGAAATAATTCTGGCTATAGAGTCTTCACTATTGCTGAGCAGAGATATCACCATTTCAAGAAGAGTTATTCTGAATATGATACATTCAGAATACATTTAAGCTGCTGTTAGTTGTCTTTCCACTAGATGCCAGTCTTTCTTTGTATTTCTGTTGCCAAAGAGAAAAAAACTGCCTGGTTTACAGGCAGTTGGACCTCTTATTCACAACAGTGTGATTTCCTTCTCCTCTTTCCTTCTCCACTTAATGTATCCCTCCCTTGTCTGACCTGACCCTTCTGTTGTTCCATTTTATTCTCTCACCTGATCCCCTCTTGTTTTCCTTTCTCCTTCTTATCTCCCATTGTCCGTATTCTTCTATTTCAACCCTCTCCTTTCCATCTAATTCTCATCCTATGTCCTCTGTTCCTCCTTTTCCCTTTAGCTCCAGCTTTTACCTATGTCTTGCATTTTTAATTTTCTTTTCTCTCCCTCACTCCTTGGTCTGGCTCTATAGCTGTTTGCTGCCTTGTTAGTTTGGTTGTCAATAAAGGTATGCACTGATATTGTGTGTTCATATGATACCATATGCCTCACCACCACCAAAAAGTCAATCATCCAACATGAACGAATAGCTAGATTGATAGTTTATTGTCATTACATATCAAGACGCAACAGAGGCTATTTAGAAATAATCCACTTATACGAATACACAAAGAGTTGCAATACCAGGGAGATTATATAAGTGAAATTGCTCATTGTGGTATCGTAGTACAAAGTCTCTTTTGTGTTAAAGCAAATCCATATTCATACTCAACACTTGGAAGTGCTTCGAAGTGTTTTACTGGACACAGACCACAGACTGTACGGAAAGGTGGATGTTGAGCCCGGGGGTTGAAGTCTATGGGACTATGGGAAAGTACTTCACTCTTCACACTAGAATTATTACCCCAGTAAACATTTTCCTAATGGGCTTATGGTCTCAGTCTCTAGTTTCAAGAGTACAAAATTATGTTTTTTTTTAAATTATTGTCCATAAATAGACCATAAAGTAGGGTACAGTTTCTTCTGGTGTCAGAAAAACAAGATGGCAGCAGCCAAATCACAAACCTGAGGCTTCAAAATGGCAGTTCACGCTTTGCTTGTGGCTCAGGTACTTGTAATTGATCCAGTTCCAGTCACAGTCTGGTCATGCTTACACCAGGTGCACAATGGATGTCTAGCATGTGCATTGCAGCTGCCATGGATGCTGCTGTGGCAAAAACAAAAAAAACAAAGATATTTTCATGAGTCGCACGTGTCAATATTACTGTTATGATGTCAAAATAACTTTCAGGTCTCTTTATGTGGATAAATGCTCTGCCTCTCAACAAGTCAAAAACAAAAAGCTCTGAGTTGTTCTGCCCCACTGACTTTATTTCTTTGACTTTGTAATGATTCTCCCAAAAAAAAAAAAAAAAAAATTGTATAATTTCATTTTTCGATGAATAACTATGAGAGGGATGCCTTATTTTCAGCAGTATTTCTATTGTCGATATTATTAAACATTACAAACTTCTATATTAAGAACATATTAGATATATTATGGCCAGCGTTATATGTAGCACAAAGGATTATTGTGTGAGAGTGTTGTACTTCCCTTCTCAGACAGCTGGCTCAGGGGTTTGATGCAAACAGCCCTACCCACTGTGACTGAAGCTGGAAGTCTACAAAGAGCAATATGGGCAAAGGTCGAGTGGTAGGTCTCAAGGTAGGAGGTAGATCTCAAGGTCTCAAGGTAGGTGAGTTTTTGCAGCTCTGTCACTTTTGCGTGACTTTTGTGTGTTGTTGTCTGTGGTATGGATGGTCACAATTATGCAACAATGTGACACTTATCACAGTCAGACAACAAATGAATAATAGCCAAAACTAATAAAATTTTCACTATAAAAGGAAGAGTTAATGGCCATATAAAAACAACTATAAAGATAACTCTGAATATATTCAAAACTAAAAAAGTAATGTCATTTTCCTTTCATTGTCAGGGGTACCTACCACCCCTGCAGACATGATTTGGGTTATAGTATGAATAAGCGTGAACTATGAGAGTTGTTTTGTTTGGTTGTTTTGCTCTCAAGAGTCGTGATTCAGTAAAATGCACAGCAGGTGCATTTTAAAAACAGCTGCTATGCATTACTGGACCATTCTAGTACTGTCAGGATAAATTCTGCTTCCTGTGTGCTTCTCTGAACCCTGCTGTGGTTTAAAAGGCAGATTGGTGTCCTTAACACTGGGGGATATTACTTTAAAAGCGCTTTCCTCTTTCTTTTTTCCCTTCTTTAGTGAAGGCTTCCCTGAAAATCCCTGTACTGTCAGGCTCAATAATTCAACTTTTCACTTGGACAGTTACAGGCATGGAATAGAAAATATTCTCTCATGAGCATTAATTTACTTTTCTCTTACATTGTCATCCTGGGGGTCACCAAAGTCTGTTACATCTTAGTTACTGAGCTCTGAGATTTGCAGCCATTCTGTCCTCTCAATTATTAAACATATATGTAAAATAAATAAGTGAATAGCAAGAAAAAGCATTTGCATGATTATATTGTGGATTGTGTTGTCTGTGACTGTGTTAAGTCAGAATGATGAATTAGACTGGTTGGAAGACAGTAACACAGTCGCTTGGTTTAGTTGTGGTGTGAATGCAGGGCAGTCCAATACAGGAATTTTGTGATAATGGATACATGACCTTGATATGAAATACACCAATGCAAATGCCGAGTAATCAATATATTTTGTAGTAATTTAAATTTACATTGATAGCATAATATCAATTAGGACCTCCTGTAACAAAATCCACAGCGATATGAGACCATGGACGGCTTCCACATAGTCTTTTTATGACTATGATAATATGATAATAACGTTGCCTGAGCACGTTCAATTTGAAGGTTGTGGACCTTTAACCATGGATACCCAAAAATGCTGGACCGAGTCAAATACATGGAATCTAAGTTGCACAGAAGGAGAAGAAGTGAGTGTTACCGGGGCCAATGACTCACTTGTCAGAGGAATCTGCCGTCAAGGGCATTAGGATGCTATAAGAAGTCCAAACCCAGATCCCCAGGCAAGTCTGACATCCATTAAATTATCATCTGTGCCAGAATCGACCAACACCCCCTGAGTCACTTGAGGCGAGCGTTGAGAAAATACCCTCTCTTTTACTGGTAAGCCTGGGCCTTTAACTGCAAAGTTGGCAATAAGATTACTGAGTTGGGAGCAGTAGATTCACTGTCCTTCCTTGATGTTTCTCCTCTAGAGAAAGCTGTGATCTGTAGAGTGCCGTAGGTTTCTCTGGTGGCATGGAGGACATCGATGAGGGGCCCAGAACAGGACGTGAAGGAGATGCCAACATCATGCCAGGAGACTCTGGGAGACCGGGAGGGGAACTGCAGGGAGGAGGCCTCTCAATCTCTCTCTCCCACAGATGCTTATCAATCTTAACAGTCAGGGTGATAAGGGTGTGGTAAGAGGTGGCTCTGGCAGCTTCCCAACCCTGCTGCTCTCCCATGGCCTTTAGGTTGTGCTGGAGCGTGGTTAGTTGTTCCCCCTGTTGGTTAATCTGCTGCTCACGCTCACAGCGCTGCCTCAAGCGGGTTTGAGTCGGCTGGGTTCATCTTTGCGGCCAGATTGTACTATCAGGCCATTGGATGGCACAGAAGAAAGAACCGCAAAATGCACGACTCACTACTCGCAAAAGGTTCACAAAGTTTATTGTACAAAAGGTACAATGAGATCAAGCAACGATATCGTAAGGAAATCGTAAGGAGGTCCAAAAACATAAACAGGTACAGAAACACTCACTGGGAATTACTTGAGGACTCACTGGCTGGAAAGCTGACTCAGTGGTTGCAGACAATCACACAGGCAGGAAAGGCAGACAAAGACCAGGAAGGGACGATGCCTAGAGGCGGGAGCTGGTCATGACAACATCGTTTCAACATAGCCATTACAGAACGAAATCCCAGGAGACTTTTATAATCAGACTCAATTACTGTAACTTTGTCCTCTAAAAGCTTAATTAAGGTGGACCAATGTAATTTAAATGTAAATGTTTTGATGGTATTAATTCAACAGATTACATCCCAGAAATGGCCATAAAAATTGTTACTTTAATCTCTCAATAGAAACTTCACTTCAAGCTGAATACATTTCACATAGCAGTTCCAGTTTTATGATCAAACAGTTCTATGATCAAACAGTAAAACCAATGCTGCACAATACAGTGTTTATACTGTGACCAGCCTCCATGCACAAATTAAGCATGACCTCTCACTAATATGCCTACTTGGAAAAAGTAAGTAAATAAAAATTCATAGCCAGATGAATTCAAACCAAAATGTCCCTTTTCACAAAACCTTATTTTCTCAGTGTACCGGTGATTTGACATTTAGATGATGTCTTTAGGTTGATGGTGACCCCTCTGAGTTTTTTTTTTTTCCGTGTAAAAATAAGACAATAACATGGCACAAATTACTAATGCAGAAAACGGTTTTGGCTGTGGCTCAGTTAACCAACTTTGAAGCCACATAAAAATAACTAGTTCAGAAATCAACATGCATCGTATGAGGCACAATCTGGCAGCAAAACAAGAACAGGCAAATTCAGCATTTAAAGGATGTTCACTACATTCAAGTTTCACTATCTTAAAACCTCTCTATTGTTAAGTGAAGGGGGGAAATGTTGAGGTTAAGATAGATTTATATACAAACAGCCTGTACACTTTTTTTAATGTATAAATAAATTAAGTTTGATAAACAATGAAGAACAACAAAGTTATATTTCCATTTCCAATTTTCATCCATCTATTGTCATATTGGTGTGTAATAGGTGTTGGAGCCTCAAGGGGGTGGCTAACCAGACGGCAGATTATGTGTAACTGTTCCTCAACTTTCTCCACAAGTAATCAAACTGTCTGAATAAGTGGAGATTGGCGGAGTGCTGTGAACCATGCAGACCTGATGCCCCTTAATGGATTTAATAACCACATGGAAAAGGAACAAACACTTTAGTCAGCGAGGACAACCCTGGGCCCAGGAAAATTTTCCAGATGGTCACTGCTTGATCACAGCCTTGAAAAAAATTATTTTTCATCTTCTGAAAAGGAAATAACTGATCATGACAAGGCTGAAAGAGGGAGTGAGAGAGAGCCAGAGAAACAATGAGGAAGGCAGGAGTGGAGGTTAGTATTACTAATGCCAGCTGAAAGAGTTGTTTGATGTTCAGATGCTGTAATAAATTATTGATGGAACCTGTTAAATAGGGCCAGTGCTCATTTGATTACAAATCTCATTAAGACTTTAAGTGTACACTTTAATAACAATATGCAATATTATTAAATTGTGACTTGCCACAATTTCTCCTCATACTCGCTCTTCTACTCACTGTACAAATGCATTTTTGCAAGATTCTCACAGAGAAGAACAACATGAGTTACTAAAAAAATATGCCACTGTGCCCAAAATTACTTCACCTGATATTAAACTATATTACTGCACCAGATTAGTTTATCAAGGTCAGGAATTACAATTTCACACCTTGTGTAAAAAATTAGATCTGACATGAATCCCATTTGCACACTACATACTACTATGTAACCCTATCCAAGCATCCAATGCATTCACTCTAAAAAACGCAAAAGTCAAAGTCGATGTGGAGGTAGTAGCAGCTAAAAGTGAGGTATACATCAAGGTCCCTCGGCATATAAGGTCTACTTTTACACTTTTATTCTTTCCACTTGCTCTAGTATCTCTGTCCATTCAAACTGCATTGAATAAATCCACAGAGAGGTCGAAGGTATTTTTGTTTAACTTGTTCTCAGTAAATCAGATGAGACTACATGCACAATTATTCATATTTGTTATCCAGGGATGGTCAACAAAGTTCTTTCCTTCGCTCTCAACTACATCTTGGTATTTTCCTCTGCTCTTTTTCTGTATGTCCTCCATTCCACCAAATTTCCACTGGGCATTAACAAAGTATTCTGATTTCTTGTCAGTCACTCACAGAATCTCTCTGTCCTCTTCCACCTCTTAATTTTCTTCACAGTTCATTTATTGTTGCTAATTCACCTTGCTGCAATCCCTCCTACCTCATCCTTTCTCTTTCTCTTCCTCCCAGTTACTTAACTCTGCTAGTAGCTGGTATCTGTGGCTCACCTCACTCCTCGGGACCCTGGGTGGTGAGCTGATAGAAAGCACAGGGTTACTCCAGGAGTGGATCCTTTTCAAGAATTTTAAGAGTGTAGTTATATATATATTTTCACATTTTCAAAAAAAACGTTGGTGGGGGTAAGGTTGCAAGAACAAGAGATTAATATACAAAGGGATGATTAAATGAAGAAAGGTCAAGTAAAAGAAACTTGGAGCAGACACAGGAGAATTAGTTCCAAATAATTAATTAAGCCATGAATAAGATATGAGTCAAGCTCTATCTTTCTCTCTGTAATAATGGTAATGACTTTGATAAACCATTGTATCAGGCCCATACTGTCCTTTATGAGATACAACCACTCACAGCCTCAAGTGAATGGTTTGAAATGTCTGAAGGCCAGAAATTTATTTAATCACTCCATTGTATTTAATCACTAGCCCAAGTGGTTCTTATCACTTACTTACAAATGATCTTTTAAGCATTTTTGATTTATTAACGTTATTAAAGCCAATAGTATGGCAATACTTCCGCGGAAAGTGGAAGACATCAGTAAAGCTTCTGTGCAGTAGGAAGCCTTGGTGTGAGTAAGTAAGGCGCTCTTTTTAACAAGTCCATGAAGATCAAAAGAAGAAGTGCATAGTTAGACATGCTAAGGTTTTTAGAAGAGTAATTAATGCTCCTTACAAGCAAGTTCACCACACCTGCTTTGGACTTGGTCAGAAAATGTTGAAGACTCAATGATGCCTCAATATGAGGACCGTTATTTTTCATTTTTTAGCTGTGATATGTTGTGTCACCATGAAACAGGATGTTATTCTAAATCAAATATTCATTGTTGAGTCTGCACCTGTTAAATGACAGTCCTGCACTGAAGACTTCTGTATACTAATATGAAGTTGTAGCACCACCTACTGAAAACAGGAAGTAATCCATGAGTGACAGTCGTCATTTGATTTACATGACATTTTTATGATCTGGTTTACACTCAATGTACAGGAACACAATGCATGTGTGTAAAGGCCTCCATCCAGCGCACACAACAGTGTGAGGGCCTGCTCAAAGCTGTGTGTTTGTATTACATCAACGAGTAAGGGTTGAAGAATATAAATGGTCCATCCAACTGTTTCATACAGGATAGTCTTCACCCTCACTTCTCATCCCATCTGCACTGGGAGATGCTTTCCTTATTTGTCTTGTTAGTCTTCCCTTTCTCTTTACATCTGAAAACAAACAGACGTTTCATTATATTTCCTCCTTTTTCCACAGTTGTAGAACCATATTGCTCTTGAGCCTCCAGAACAAGTTACAGTAATCCGAATCAACACAAAATATTTTTCCCCAGCTGCTTCTCCTGCAGCTGCAGAGGACACCAAATAGAATTTCCTTTTCTTCTTTTGCTGTCATAGCCCTGCTGTGACTCCAGCTCCTCTCTAGTGTTCCCTGTGTGTGTGTTCCTTCATGTCCCTCTGTGTGTGTGTGTGTGTGTGTGTGTGTGTGTGTGTGTGTGTGTGTGTTTGTCTTAGCAGGGGCGCGGTGCAGCACTAGCAGCCTGACACACCTCCAATCCATTACTCATCAAATTCTGTTGAAAAACCACAACCACTCACTCGTCGCCAGATTGATTCTGCTACCCATGTGATAATACCTCTTTAATTCCCTAGTGCGGACTAGATTTTAGCTAAAGCTGTGAGTCTCATTCTCACCTGTGTTTCTCCTCACTCCAGTTTCCTGCTCCAATGCTGTGGCCTCGCTGCTGCTTCACCATCACCTGACATGCCACTCAGCTGTTACCTCAACGCCGCTCAGCCATAACCAGCCTCTCGACCCACCAGTTACCTCCATGCCGCTCTGCCATTGTCTGCCACGCCACTCACCTGCATTCACTCACCTGTCCTCCTGCTAGATCTCCTTTCCTCCCACATTACCTGAAGACTCTCCCAGAACTGTTACTACCAGTCTACAATGAAATAATTTGACTTCACCACTCCGCTTGTTTGATTCTGTGTCTGCTCCGTGGTCCCAAAACCGATTCTGTAGCCATAATGTAACAGAGCAATCTGGTCATGATGGACCCCAGTCAGGCACGTCCTGTCAACATAAGGAACACTGGTTCGACAACACGGTAAGTGTTCCAGGATATAATTGAAAACTTTAAATCACTCTTTCCAATCAGCAACCACACCACATTTGTGGATATTTGCGTGTATAATGCTACAGCCTTATCGTGTACACTTGATATTGTTGCCCCTCTGAAAAAGAAGGTAGTGAATCAGAGGAGACTAGCTTCATGCTATAATTCCCAAATAAGTGCTTTGAAGCAGACATCTCGAAAACTGGAAAGGAAGTGGTGGTCCACCAACATGGAAGAATTTCACCTAGCCTGGAAAGAAAATTTAATAACATACTGTACAAGAAGGCCCCCTGTCATGCCAGAAACTCCTATTTCTCATCATTAATAGAAGAAAATAAGAGCAACCCTAGGTTCCTTTTCACTACTATAGCCAGGCTGACAGAGTTACAGCTATTAGAGAAAAAATTCATCACCTCCTGCCCACAACTGGCAATGATCTACTGTCCAATACAATAACTTTTGAATCAACTGCAATGCCAGTTCTGCATCTGGACTCTCACCTTTAAATCTCTCAGAGCTTCCATAGTTTCATCATTTAAACCATCAACTTGTCTTTTAGACCCTTTACCAACCAGGCTGTTTAAAGATGTTTTACCATTAATTAACACGCCTACTTAAAATTGATAAATTTGTCTTTATCAATAGGCTACATACTACAGACTTTTAAGATTGCAGCAATTCAGCCTTTACTTAAAAAACCTATCCTTGACCGAGATATTTTAGCCGATTATAGACCGTTATCTAACCTCCCTTTCATTTCTAAAAATCCTTGAAAGAGCTGTTGCAAACCAGTTATGTGATCATCTGCATAGGAATGGTTTGTTTGAAGACTTTCAGTCAGGGTTTCTCTCTCTTTCTCCTGCATGCATTTATATCACATGCATTTATATCCAGTCTCTCCCTGTCCTCACTGTGCAGGTACAGAATCAAAACTGCCCCCATGTTCCTGCTCGACACCTGCTGCTGCGATAATTACTAGTTCTGCTACTATTATTATTGCTTCCTCTATTATTTTAACTTACAGCTGTTATTTACTAATGTACTATTATTAGTAGTATCAGTCATTTGCATTATCATTAATACTCTTTACATCTCTATGTTTTGCTTGTATCTTATTGTGTTCTCGTTTCTCCTGCTCTCATTTTCTAGTGCTCTCTCCCTCTCTCTCTCCCTCTCTCTCTCTCTCTCTCTCTCTCTCTCTCTTAACCCAACTGGTCAAGGCAGATGGCCGTCCAACCTGTGCCTGGTTCTGCCCAAGTTTTCTGCCTCTTAAAAGGAAGTTTTTCCTGCCAAGTGCTGCTCATGGTGGGATTTGTTGGGTCCCTTTAAATAACTTTATAAAGAGTTTGGTCTAGACCTGCTAAAAATGTTTTTAAATCTTAAATATAAGCAATTTCAAAATTGCTATCTCTCAAATTTCCCCTTTTATGAAACTGTCTTTTCTCCCCATCATCAAAGTTATAGTCTTTTTCCTGATGGTTCTCATTTTTCATTAATTTTTATTTTATTTCTTCCCCTCCCTGTTAAAAAGTATCATTTCTCCTGGTACTCTTTCACTATTGTCTATCAAAGTAGGAGAAAAGGAGAATTAAGGAACAAGAAATAAATATATTTCCTATGCAAACACACACAGAGCTTAGCCAAGATGATTCATGTCCTGATCCTTGACCAGGTCCTATAGGTAACGGTCTGTGTTTTACCTGCAAGAGCTTATTCCTGCTGTCAGAGTGAAGGATGAGACATGATGACATCTTTCCATCCATCCATTTTCTTCTGCTTATTTAGGGCTGTGTCGTGGTGACAGCAGACTAAACAGGAAGACATGTCTCTCCCCAGCAATGATTTCTAGTTCCTCCTGAGGGACTCCAGGATGTTCCCAGGTTAAATGGGATGTGCAGTCGCTGTTTATTCCCAGTTGGACATGTTCGTAAAGCCAAAGCTCATGGACATAGGTGAGGGGTTGGAACCAAGATGGACTGGTAAATCCAGAGTCTTGCCTTACAGCTCATCACCTTCTTCACCATGATGCCTGGTACAAGGCCCACATTACTGCTGACCTTGGACCGATCCATCTGTCAATCTCCCGTTCCAACTCACCCTAACTCGTGACCTTGAGATACTTGAACTCCTTCACTTGGGGCAGTGATTCACCCCCCATCCGGAGGGAGCTGTCCACCTTTTTCTGGCAGACAACCATGACCTCAGAGCACTGGAGGTTTGAAGAAGCCACCAGAACAACATCATCAGGGGAGAGCAGAGATGCAATCCTGAAGTTCCCAAAAAATTGTGATGGAAGTCTCAGGCATTTTAGGTAAAACTATTCACATAAAGACAAATAGACTGACAAGCAAAAGTAACAAAATGACAAAATCAAATTCCCATTACACAAGGAGACAGCTCTGTGAATTACAAACACATTCAGACACCACTCAGAGCTGGAATGACAAGCTTCCAAAAATCTCTTGAAATTAATGAGATTTATTACTGGGCTGGTAAATAGAATACAGCTTTAGTGTCATCTATCATCGATCTTAAACAATAATTCAATAAAGCAGCAATTCACTCCTAATTCAGTGTCCAACGTGGGAGAGGGAGTGAAGGAAGTGAAGAGGAGAACTGAACAGCAGAAGAAAAGAAAGAAAAAATATAGATGCTATATATATGTCGTGTTGCAGAGTTATATAAAGATATTGCAAACGTTTGTTTGGTCACTTATTGGGGAAAAAAATCACACACAAGATGGAATTGTTAATTAATGGTAAAATGTCCTTAAACAGCCTGGTTGGTATAGGGTGTAAAAGACAAGTTGATGGTTTAGATAATTCAAATTTCAAATTCAAATTTATTTCATCTATATAGCGCCAAATCATAACAAAGTTACCTCAAGGGAACTTTACATATGGAGCAGGTCGAGACCAAACTCTTGATCAAGTTACTTAAAGGGACCCAACAAATCCACCATAATCAAGCACTTGGCGACAGTGGCAGGAAAAACCTCCTTTTAAGAGGCAGAAACCTCGAGCAGAACCAGGCTCAGGGTGGAGGACATCTGCCTTGACCGGTGATGAAACTATGGAAGCTAGCTCGGAAAGATTTCAAGGTGAGAGTTACTGTATTGGACAGTAGATCATTGCCAGTTGTGGGCAGGAGGTGAAGGTTTTTTTTCTCTAATAGTTACACTTTTATTTGTAAAGAAGCTCATAAAGTCATTGCCACTGATAATTAAAGGAGTAAATGGTTCAGTAGAGCTGTGACTCTCTGTCAGCCTGGCTACAGGACTGAAAAGAAACATGGGGTTGCTCTTATTTTCTTCTATCTATGATGTAGTAGAAGTTTCTGGCATTATTTAGGGCTTTCTTGTATGTTATTACATTTTCTTTCCAGGCTTGGTGAAATTCTTCTATGTTGGTGGAACACCACTTCCTTTCCAGTTTTTGAGACGTCTGCTTTAAAGCACGTATTTGGGAATGACACCACAGAGCGAACCTCCTCTGATTCACTGCCTTCTTTTTCAGAGGGGCAACAGGATAGAGTGTTGTACACAATAAGGCTGTAGTACTATCAACAAGGTCATCAACCTGCGTCTGGGTAAAGTTAAGATAACTATCCACTATTGTATTGACACATGGCACTGGAGTAAATAACAATGGGATTTTTTTCCCTTAATTTTGGCTACAACATTATCAGATACTACTGAAATGGATTTTTTCCCCAGATGTTGTGAAGGCCATTATTGTAAAATCAAATATAATTCAAAAATGATCAGACAAAAAATATTGTGTAAATATTAAATGTTCAATTTCTCTGCCATATGTCAAAGCAAGATTAAGGGTGTGATTAAAACAGTGAGTGGGTTAATTTACATATGGTGTCCACTAACTAATGCTGTCACTGTCAACATCTACATGAATATTAAAATCGCCCACTATAATGATTTAATCTGTATTGAATATTAACTCAGATAGAAACCCTGAGTAAGGGGCAGGTGTATGATGCAAAACAGTTTATTTGCATTTTCCAGCTTGGGTGTGAAAGACTAAAAGTAAGGATTTTAAATACGGTATCACTGAGTTTGGGAATATGAAAATTAATATGAGTATGGGGTGGTTGGGGTTGATTAATTTAGACTGACATATTCTTCTTGCTGTAACAAGATTTCAGTGATACAAAATAGATCAATAAGATAGTCAGTGATCAAATCATTAACTAGGGATCACAGATTAAAATTGTTTTCTTTAAAACTTCTAAGGAGTCTTGTATGAGAGATAATCTATGGTGTTTGACAGGATGGATACATTTAAACAAATTTAAAGTAAAATATTTTTCACCAAAATCAGCACTTTTGACATCCACATAAGCAATAATATGAACACGACTAGATGCTTTTCAGCTTGGGCTGTGGCCACCTTGCTGAGTCTTCTCCTGCCTTGGGCTGAAGGAGGAATCGGATGGAGCAGGAGGATAATGGATGAAAGATCACTGTCCCATCCTGTTAGGTAATAATAATATAATGCCTTTCTCCTGCCTCTGTATCTGTGTGCATCTGTGGCATGCACAGATATGTTTGACCAGTTAGAGAGTTAACAATGCTTGAGATTTAGGGATGTGTACATGATGTGTGCACATCATCGCAGACATACTGTAGCTTCAGTGAACCATAATTCCTATTGCTCACTGATGTATTTTGTCACTCCACCTCACCTGTCAATTCAAATTTGTGGGTGGTACTTTGATACCGTTATGTCCACATTCTGTGGGTAAACTGATGTTTTTCCTTGGAAATGCATCCTTGGTTTTCCTCGGAAAAACATCACATGAACTGAGGAAATGGTAGTGAGTTGTTGTTTTTTTTTTTTTTGAAAAAATGAAAATGAAGGAGAAAATATGTCTCCATCTGATGTTACAAACCACATTTTGAAAGATTCATCTGCCATCCCCAAACTCTCTCTCTCTCACACACACAGACAAAAAAAAAAAATTACTCAATTTGTCAAGAACTGCCAACCATGAAAGTGGCATTTAGACTAATGAACGTGTTTGAGTGTTGTGCACAGGGCACAGAGAGAATAGGACATTAGACCACAGGGAGTTAAAAAGACTTACTATACACCACAGGGACAGGGAAGTCAGGGCCAGACCGCACAGGGAGTGACTGATGATGGTCTTAAACTACTGGAGGAAGAGCAGAAAGCTTCTCTAAAGGGATCTTGTTGAAAGAGGTTAAGGTATGACACACCAGGATCTAGCCAGTATTCAGGATGTGAGTGATTACTGCTGTACTCTGCAGGGGATAACAGTGCACAGTCGGGAGATTACCCTTTAGTGAGGAGGCCTAGAGTGCTTTTGATGAGTTTCTTCTCTGGTTTTTACATTTTTCTCAGTCCCCTGGGGCCCTTTTAGGAAAACTGTGTCGCTACATTTCTCTTACAGGAAGTTCTGCATTTTAAGTGTCACTTTTGGCAACACTGCCTTATTTCAAATTGCATATCATATCAGATTCATTCTAACACAAATTTAAGTATATAAAAACAACATCATCCTCTTGTAGGTCTCACTGCTACTAGGGTGAGTATATATTTGATCTGTCTCAGATGGCACCATAAACACAATTTCCTTCAGGGTCTTTAGAAACTGTAAATCAGAGGGGTAAGTCAACACTGCCTTCATCTGATTAGCTTTCTTGTATCAAATGACTGTATCAGTGTGCAATGTTAAACAAGTGACATTGTCAACAAATATACACAGTTTTGGTTTTGTTGTAGTTATACTGTGCAGTTAAAGGCAAGAAAACTTTTCATCTTGCTTCAGCTTGTGAATGGAGTGAATGGTCTTTTCATTACAATACCATATAGATATCAATTGCTCAATGTGTTTACAATCTTCACCCATGCATATAATCGACCCAAACCTTTGGAATGGGAAGAGATACAGGAAAAGCAAAGAAAAATAACAAGAGAAAGTGATGGAGATGAGAGGATGAGCAGACCCTGCCCACTGACCCAGGACATGACTAACATTATGTACCTATGCTGTGTGAGACAAACAAAAATCTCACTTTCAAGCAACATAGGCCCAATTACCACAGATGCCCCACATATACAAAATCCAAATCCATATTTGGTTATGATTAGATTTTAGTGGTGTTTGGGGTGTGAATTTCCATTTACTTGACCAGTTTATTTAAACATTAACAAGACACCAAGGTTAGCAAAGTAATGGTTGGAATGAGATTTGCCTCAAACAGCTTGTAAAGACAACATATTGCAAACACTGTCAGAGTTTGAAGAAATACATCAGTCAAAGTTCTACACTAAAACAGCTGAAAAGGTTTGGCCGTTATTGTCTCTGTTAAAGCCTCTCTGTGGTCAGATATGGGAAACAATCTTCCTTCACATCAAGCTCAAAGAGATTATTCATTCTTCCACTTTGCACATTTCTTAAATTAGCTTTAATCTTCTCAAAGCTAAATAGCAACCATTAAAGACTTCCAGACCACTGAGTACAATAAACCACTCATCTCCACACACTACATTTAGACTTTTTCCTAAAGCCATTTAATACCATAGTGTTGTTAAAATTTATACACTAAACCTATTTTAAACCACATGTTCCTCCAACCCCTATTGATTCATCTATTTATATGCTATATAATAACACCTCTAAAATAACAATGGAGATTTGTGGTTTTTGTTTAATCTTTTAATGAACTAACTTGCTCTGTGTTGTTTATCATTCATGTTCAATACCTTGAGGAAGGTACACACACTTTGAAGGCTGCATATCAAAACCATAAAACTCTTTAGTATGTTAAATTATTGGTACTTGCTCTTGTGGACGATACCTAACGATAACAAAAAACAGTCGTGTGTGTGAGTTGTATGTCCTGACGCTTGACTGGAATCCAAGGCAGTTGATGTTAATCAGATGGTAATCTCTCTCTGATGGGTTGATTCTCCTGGAGGCATCATCCATTAACCAGTTCTGCCAGTGTCTCTCAGTGGTTTCAGCTTTGGTGAAGCGATGTGTGAAATGATCAATGGATTTTTATTTCCTGGGGGTTGATGCATGTTTCAGAGGTGGTGCCCACGTTCTCATTTTTTTCAATTAGATGAGAATACTTTCCTTTAGAACTTTTAAATAGTTTAATCTGGAGTTTAAACTCCCACATCTAACGTTATGATTCTGTTTGCTATCAATTCCTATCCGATAGCTTGATGATGGAATGAGTAAGAAGGGTATTAATTTTGAATCCATAACTCTGCGTGTTTTTTTTTTTAACGAACTTATTCAATGGCTTGTGACCAGGTATGTCAACTGCAGAATTAATAAAGGGAAGAAATGTCCAGAAGTTAAATGTGTCTGTACATATTTTCTCATCACACTCCTTAGACACTGCAGCTTAAAAACAAGAAACAAGAAAACTGCAATTACTTTGCAAGTACAATTCAAGAAAGTAAGCTGTCTTTGTATTTTCTGGACCAGTACAATCAATTGGCAATTACACTTTTCGGACTTCTGAATGATCCACTTTGTGACACAATACACCTAAAGAGAAATCAGCATCAGAAACGTAAATTCAGGTGAGTCCCTGCAGTATGAGGAGGAAAGTCTAAAGGGTAAATGTAGTTCAACATTAAATGGCTTCCAGGACATCTTGTGTCATCCTGGAAACAAATCTATGGTATCCATGGCCTGATGTTTGTTCAGTTTTTCTAGTCTATTATCTGGTAGAGAGTGACCTACTGTGAAAAACCATAAGCCTTTACAGGACAATGTATAATGTATCAAACTTTGCTCCATGACCTGTGTTTGCGCTAAGGTAAACATGTCTGCTGGTAAGTGAACTAATGGGGAAACTGTACCTGTGTTGACTCAGTGCTGCTGCTGTTCAGGACTCCACTACTGTGGGGGTTTACGGGGAGGTGGTCATGAGGTGCTGAGGCACTCTTGTGTTAACAGGACTCAATCTCTTCACTATCACATCCAACATGACTGTCTTGTCTTTCTCAAGTTTTCTCTATCTGCCTTTGTATTTCCATCTCTTTATTTCTCTCTCTAAAGGGCAAAACACACAACTTGTTTGTACCTGTTTTAATTGATTTTGTTGTTGCATTATTTATCAGTTTTATTTGTTATGTTTTGATTTCTTTTTCTCTTCTGTTATATTGCATCTTTATTTTGTATCTGCCCAACATCAGTGTAAATGAGGACAGTCATTTAAGACCTGTAAAACACAACTGATGCACCATGCAGACAGAAGCAGTTAATCCACATTCATCGTGGTTTGACTTTGTAGGACCTGAGTGTGATGACATTGCTGTTTTTCTACAGACATGTACAGATGCTGGAGAGGGCTACGCTTGTCAACCTGGGATGGTCTTTAACTCAGTGGCACTAATGTGTATTGTAGGAAACAATAAGCAGGAGGAACATGGTGTGACTTGAAGTGATAATTCATGTTATTGATGTGGGATTCCATCAGGTACGAATCTAGAATCAGTGTGTTACCTACAGTACTTTAAGATCAGCACAATGTCAGTTTAGAGAAAAGCACCTGGGAGCACGGTATAGAAGCTGAGTGATGAACTGCTGTTGGCGGGGACATCCGCTAACAAGTGTTTTAGCCACTTTTAAAAATTCCCACAGAAAAAAAATTATTTTGAACATTTTCACCACTTTATTTTGCTACCAAAGTTTAGTATTACTATGCAGAACTACAGGATGCACTGTATTATTCCACAGATCAGCTGTTTGTGTAGGTGTATTGAGAGTGAAAATGAAACCTGCAATCTTTGTAGCTTACTGGTAACTAAATGTAGCTTTACAATGTAGCTAAAATATGAAAAGCAATTAGGGATTCTGCAAACCGTTGCTGTTTGTTATATAATCGTGAGTAGATGAAAACCAGTCTATTGTCCTCCTGCATAGGAGTGATAGTCTGTGGAGGTCGTTGAGTTAACTAGCTGTCTGAGCATGTAAGCGCAGTGGACTAGGAGTGAAGCAGAGAGCAGAGTGCTGCTCTTGCACCATTGACATATATAGTAATGGATGCTTGACTCAAATCTCCTCAAGCTTACTTAAATTTGCCCTGTGACTCTCACAATGTTGCAATACCTAAGCAACACCATTGCCAAGGCATATCGTACGTATTCCTTGGCATTTGGCATTAAATGTTGAAATCCCCACCTTGACCACATGTTGTGACTTATATATATCACCGTGATTCCTTCCTTTCCCATATCCAAAATGTATGTGAGCAATAACCTAGTATTTTTCTGTTTTCCTCTAGCGATTGTCCCACCACCTGAAAGAGCAAATGTTAGTAGCCAATGCGTTAATGAAGTCTCTCATTGGGGTCACTTCTATTTATAGGCTCAAAGTTAAAGTCCTTGTAGTCATGTCATTAGCAATATTGCCTGTATTTTGCAAAATCTGCCTTTATGAACCATGCTTCCATACATGTGCACAGATAGCTAGGTGGGACTCAGGTACTTGCCTGTTGGCCTTTGACTAAATAGGTGTCCTTTTTAACCCTGACCATTTTTTTCAAATTTAGTAAAATTTGACCCTTGTGCTGTATTTCCTGCCCCTAATTCTTTGACTGTCCTTGTCACAGCCACCACAGTTAACATATGCAAATTGAGAGTCCTGCAGAGCAGTGACAACCAGGTAATGATAGTCTTTGCTCCAAGTCTCAGCATTGTTTGTATAAACTGTGAAATGAAAATACTATTCATACACTGCAGTACAGCCATAACCCTTCATTAATCTTTACAGCAAGACTGGGTCAAAACCTAGCACATGTCTGGATCATGCATGGTCAAAACCTGATTTTATAACTGTCTCACTGACTTTTATAAAGTCTTTATTCACATCAAATTCAGAAGGTAACAGGCTGGTATAAGAGACAAGTCTTTCTTCTGCCTCCTGTGATAATAATGGTACAAATAATTACAGTTTGTTTTTTTGATGCTCAAGTGGTACCATTCCCCTAAAATGTCATTATCATTTGTGTTCCCACAGTGCATAAGAGTGTTATAAGAGAAGTTATTGGATATTAATCCTGATAAAAATGTCCCAAAACTGTGTTAAAGCTTTTTAAATAAACATAGTGGAACCCAGTGAGGCTGTTGATGTGTGAGGTGATTTTTGTGACACAGTAGTATATGACAAGACGAATATGTCTGTAGCTTTGTTTTTGGTGTTGAACTTTGGAGACACCCCTTGACTTGGCACTTGAGCATCAGCTGGCTGCACATAGAGACAGCTTGTAGCTCATTGTCTGCCTTACTACAGCAGTAAAAAGGGGCCGTTTGTTTTTTCTCTCCATGTCTCAACCCAACCATTAGGTTTAACTTGATCAAATAACTTACTGTAAATGAGCCAAAATTTGGCTTCAGAAAAAGTAGCTGTGTTGGGCTGCTGACAATTACAGTTCAGTTAGAGCTGCAGTTGTTATGCATCAACCATGCAGTCCTTGTTAAACAAATGTGATGCAGGAATGAAAGTCTGGTAATTCTCAGAGATTTAGGAAGAGGAGAGTTCAAAATACATGGTAGTCAGATATTGCCTGCAGTCATATCTGCAAACAGATAGATGAGGGGTTATAAGAACAGCACACAGAGAGTGAAATCAGTCCTACAGATTATAAAGCCAGGCCACTTCAGAGACATGTTGATTATCAATGATGAGATGACATGGGGGAGAAGAGCGCAACAGAACCCTTTCAAGAGCCGATAACAGCCAAACAACACGACCATGAAACACCACAACAGCTTCTGTATAGGATGGTGGGACTTAAACAAAAGGCCATCCTCACATCAAGGCAGACTGACACTGAAAATAGGTATGAGGCACAGACTGTGCAGAATGTGTTTATACACACAGTTTACCAGGGGCTAAGCGACAAACATGAAGACATCAGGAGAGAATTAAAGCCACTTCTCTCTGACCCATCTGTCACAGATGGAGCCCCGACTGAGACAAGTCATCACGACAACCGGTAAGGAGAGCGAAAGGAGACGTCGCCTGGGTCGTAACACATGGCACAAAAGTCATCTATGCTCAAAGTGGTTAGATAAACTCAGGGAAGCCGGGAGAAAGTAGAGAGGACTCTCACCCTAAAGGAAGTACTAAAAATGAGTGCACAGGTTCAGGCATTAACACAAATGGTGGAGTCACAAAACATTTAAAGCCACAGTGTGACACACAATCTCAGCATTCATCTCAAAAGTCGAGCCACTGCACCGATTATCAGACAAAACAACAGTAACAGAGGAAGGGGAGGGGCAACATGGCTGTTCTTCTTGAGTTGAACAAGACCTGCCAAACTGTAATCACTGCTTTGCATGTGGTGAAGAAAGACACCGTGCAGTGGGATGCTTAAAGAGGACTGTTCTTCAGGTCATGTTACTGTGAGTTGTGCTGTAGAAAAAAAAAAACATTTCTGGATTTATCTTTTCTGACAGGTCGGATGCTCTGCTCATACTTATCGTGCTTCTGTTATTTAATTGTTAGATTTTTTTTATTGCATGACTGTTGACTGTGAGCATTTCACATTAATCTTTTTCAACCGTTGCTTTATGTATTATAATTAACTTTAACCAAGATGAAATCCCAGATGAGTAGCTCTGGTTTAGGAGAATATGTTAAGTGCTCCCCTGTGCAACTCAACACCAAGCTTAAAAGAAGTGTTTTACTGCCCTCTAGAGTTGAAAGTTTCAATCTGGTTAAACCTCCAATCACACCCTGGATCACTGTCCAAGAAACACCAACATTTTTGCACTGATGTGTCTGATATAATTTGACATGTGAAAAGCACTGAATATTGGTTTCATGATACTGTCCTGAACTGTTTTTTTTTCTCTCTGTCTGGTCAGTGAAAAAAAATCTCATCACATCACATTCTTTTTTATGTAGGTTCCCTTTTATAAGGGATGGGGGGCTATTTCTGTGAGAAACTCTGAGCCACAATAGCAACGGTTTGTTTATTGCATGTCATGTCCACAACACTTCCATAAATATTTAAGGGACTAAGTGCAACACTTTTGAACCTGCACCAGCTGCCCCAGCTGTTTTTGCTATAATAGCAAAAACAGATGTGGACATGTCATAATTGCATTTGTGCCACACGCTTCTTTGGGCTGTTGAATGAAGACAACAAGCTTTGCAAAGAAATTCAACTAGTTGGATATAATTTCATTATAAGTACATCACGATAATATCGAGGGGCTATTAGTGTGGAATCAGTTAAATTAAAAAGACCAAACTGCAGTTCTCAGACATGCTGATTTTATCCAGACATGATGAAAAGATGTCCTCTTATTTCTCATCCCTTCCTTTTCATCCAACACATCACCCAACTCTTCTTCTTCTCTCATTCTCCCGTCTTCTTACATCACCCCCACCTTCTTTCCCCCCTCATTTTTTAATATTCCCAAAAGTCCTACTTCATCTCTTCTTCCTTCATTTCCTCATCTCTCTTCCTTTTTCATCACACTCTTCTCCTTTCCGTTTTTTATTTACATCACTCTCATTTCATTTTCGTGGCTCTCTTCTTTGATATTACCATCCTTCCTTACCTCCTCGTTCTCTCTATCACAAACAGTCCCAGACACTCCCTCTTTATCTATCCCTCCCGAGTCTTTCTGAATCATCATATTTGCTGTTGCTCACACATCTCTCTTTCATTCTGCTTCACTCTCCCAGGGATTTTTCTGTCTTCCTTTTCATATCTTCTATCTACCTCCTAGACTTTTTAACTAAATGAAAAAAAAAAACAAAACAAAAAAAACATGATAATTCTTCTTTTACTTGCTCTCTGGCAGGGATAACATTGTAAATGGTCTGGGGAAGTCCCTGAAAGGTTGTACAGGCTTTGCGTTGATAAACAGACAGCAGACCTTCTGTCACTGGGCTGTAGATATGAAGAGACAACATCACCCATCACAGCAGGTGCCTGTTTAAAAAAAAAAGAAAGATTAGCTTTACATAACTATACATAACTTTACATAAATATCATAACCCCCCCCTTAATATCTCAAACATTTCCCTGCTGTTGATTCCACTTTTCTACTGTTGCAATAATAACCAGTGTCTATCCTTGCTGTATTACAGTGTTTGGGTTCTGTAGATAATTCTTAGAAGGGCTTACACCGCCAGGAGAACCGACAACAACCTTATTGTACACACACACACACACACACACACACACACACACACACACACACACACACACACACACACACACACACACACACAC
>CM076657.1:5612122-5671722 GCA_038496675.1 Rachycentron canadum | reverse complement strand
CACACACACACACACACACACACACACACACACACACACACACACACACACACACACACACCATTACCAAGACCCTCACAACCAAGACACACACAATGACACACATGTACTGAAGAGAGAAATGCTTTACCCCACTGCAGTGTAATCATCCTCATTCACACCACTGCAGATTTGAAGAATTCTGCCAAAAAAGTGCAAGTCAGGTTTTACAGGTCTTCATGTCTCAACACCGCACAGAGAAAAATATGCTGTGTGTACATTTAAGTGCTGCTCTTGAGATAACAAGACCAGCAAAAAGATGGGAACAGGGTTTTGAATAAAATGACTTATTTTGAAATTTTTATTATGCAGCACCAGCACACTGATGTTTAATGCAATCATTGCAATATTGGGGGGGGGGGGATTTTAACCACATCACCCTCACCTCTCACGTCTCGATTTGTTCAGCATGTTGACTAGCCCACAAGGGAAAATAAGACACTTGATCTGTTTTATGCAAACAGATCAGATCATAATCAGTTTTTTGTTCAGCCCTCCTACAAACCCTGTGTACCAAGGCAGGCTGCAACCACCCACTCATTAAGGAACTGGACCCCAGAGGACAGTGAGTCCCTAAGGGACAGAGTGCACGTATTGGAAGGCACTGCTCCAATCATAGGAAAACATGGTTACTGATCTTGACAGAATGGTTGACTGTACCACTCACTACATTAACTTCTGTGTGGACACTGAAATACCAGCAAGGACTGTATATTGCTTTCCAAACAAGAAACACTAGATCAGATCACCAGTAACATCGTGACCCTCTTCAACAAAAAGGAAGCCTTCAGGGATGGAGACATGAAGAGGCATAGGTGCATGCAATATGAACTGCAGAGGAAATTAAAGGATGACGACAAAAGGAAAGTAGAGAGGAAGCTGCAGCACAACAACACTAGAGATATGTGGAAGGGGATGAGGACCATCAGCCAGTAGGGGTGTAATGAGATTTGACTCATCTAGAACAATACGATTCAATGACTTGAAATTGATGCAGTAACTTTTTTTTGAAATAAAAAAAAATAAAATAAATAAAAATAAAAAATTCAACCATTGTGACTGAATACTGGAAAATGCAGGTGAAGATTCCGAGAATTCTTTCTTGGAAGGGATAAATTAATTAAAGATATAAACAAGTGAACACAAAGATTAATGGTAAATACATTCACCTTTTATTAAAAGTGCAAACAACATTTCTTCAGGTTGATAAACACTAGCTGAACCTGCTGCTATTGTTCTCAATTTCGGTATAAAAGGAGTGCAACAATAAACAGAAATAAAGGGCGACCAACATTTCTTCAGGTTGAATGAACAGAAGGTTAACCTCACATTTCTATACACTAGGAAGAATTAGGGGAAGTCACACACACTACTATTAAAAATGCTAAAAATACATCCACATGTCATGCTTAAATACAATCTGCAAATTCTTAATATAATGATCTATTGACTCTGTGAAACACAGCACAGCTAATGTTACCCACCTGTTGATGTATTCAAACTCTCTGACGATTCTCCACCATAGTTAGACAGATTCATAACTACTGCTACAAATCTGAGTCAGCCGCCACAGCGGTAGGCTAGTGGACTTGACCAGTCCTTTCAGTCACAGTTCTAGCCCTCTCTGTGTGCCTGTGCAGGTTGGTCCAAGCAGAGAAGCAGATGGATGTTTCTACATGCACTAGCCTTGATATCACTGCTGGTCTTTCTGAGGGGTTCAAGGTCTGGTCTTCTTACTTCTCCTTAAATTACCTCAGTCTGTTAGCACATGCCATATTTATGTCGTCCCCACTGCCCCCTTTCCCCCCATCTCTCTTCTTATCTTCTTCTTTCTGGATGGATCATGGATTGCTTGGAACTGCACAACACAAGGATTACGGAATATACCAAGGAGATGCTCTGTCCCTGCCGCTGTTCTGCATAGGCCTGAATTTCCTCAGCCAGAACATTACAAATAATAGCTTTGGCTATTATATAAGTAGCCACCTCCCCTACATGGATGACATCAAGCTGTATTCCAGGAGTGAGCAGGACATCGAGTTACTGATCCACAGCAATAAGATCTAAAATCTAGAAACGAGATCAGAATGTCACTTGAAATAGGCAGTTGTGGTCAGATGGTATCAAAGAGAGGCAAGGTGATCAGAACTGAAGGGACTGAACTACCAGAAGGCAACATAGCAGATGCTGAGGACAGCTACTAGTACCATGATCTTACAAGTAAATTAGAATCGTGAAGAGGCCACAAAGAGGTCAGCCACAGTCAAATACCTGCACAGCAGGTGCGCAATGCACAATGCATGTAACTGTTTTGGGGAGAAATTCTCATATTTCAGTCTGTTTCACTTTCCTAGTTTCTTACCGTCACATTGTGGTTATGGCATATTGTTGCATTTGTTGTTTCTCTTTGTTGCATTGCATTTTGAGTAGACCATTTTTTTTTTTTATAAATTATTTGGAACTTGTGCACCTGTTTTCCTTTTTGTCAGAATGGTTTATGGCACTTAATGCAGTTTTGATTGACCAGTTTTTGTTCAATTTATGGTATATTTTGTGCTATTGTTTAATATTGACTTTAGACTGTGTAACTCCAGAGGTGGATGAAATTGTCCTCAGAAATAAACAAGCTCTGGCCGTTCAAGACGCTAATTTTTGTTCTCTATCAATCCACAGTCCATAGTTTCTTTATATTGGCTACACAGTGCTCTCAAGCCTGTGTGCCGCTTGCTGATTTCACCTAGGTCCGGTGCTGGTAACATATTTGTACGTTGTACTTTTTGTTGTCCATTATATATACCCTTCATGTCAAGCTTGTTTTTCTTATGCAAAGTCACTAATTAAAAAAAAAAAGGCAGACTGCAGGGCCAGTCCAGTGCACATCCCCAGGGCCTATTGAGAAGCTTTGATGTCAGCCAAGGTTACGAACACTGTGATGCTCACTAAATTTCAAGTGTCACTCGAAGGTCAATTGCTAAAAGGGAGAATTTAAAGCTCCAGGAAACAATATTTTAGTGTGTGTGGTGGGTTAGTTTGTGTCTCTGGTCTGGTCTGGTTCAAAAAGCTACCTATTGTTTGTACCTGAGGTGTCAAACACAATCCTGACAAGCCCCAATCCTCCAGTGGGATAGGATCAATGAGTTATGGTATGGAAACCTCTGTGTAACTGGGGTTTATTGAAACATGTTGAAACAAGTTGCAGTGTGTGAGTGTGCATGCACGTGTTCATGTGTGTGCGCACTTTGTTTTTTCTGGTTGTTTGATCCATTATAGATCAGACACAGAACAGTGACCAGACTGAAGAATAAAATAAAGTAAAATAAAAGGGAATAGCACTGCAGAGGGATGGGAGTATCAAGGCAGCCAACAGAGATGGGGAGAACAGGCGACTTGCTACAATTTCACTCTTCCAAAACCCTGTACAGGAATAGCTTAGTTGTCTAATGAATTCCATGTATAAAACAATGGTGGATCAGGTCCAATTTACATTTTTTGATTTGGATTATTAGGTCTCGATAAACTACAGCAGTAAAAATGGGCAGGTGTAAGGATGTTTGACAAGAGCCAAATTGTTATGTATTGATGAGGTCAGGGCATCTCCAAAACTGCAGCTCTTGTGGCATGTTCCTGGTCTGCAGTAGTCAGTACCTACTGAAAGTGGCCCAAGTAAGGAGACAAGGATCATTGATGTACGTGTGGAGCAAAGGCTGGCTCGTGTGGTCCAATCCAACAGAAGCACTCAAATTGCTTAAAAAGTTAATGGTGGTTCCGATACAAAGGTGTCAGAACAGGTCTGTCTGTAGACACAGACTCAGGGGAATTGGGTTCAATTTGGGTTCATACCTGTGAAGTGAAGCAGCAGAGGAAGGAGCAGACAGGTGTATTGCAATCCATCTGGATGATTGTATACAGGTACGGCGGGGAGTTGGCTTCTCTAAATACACACAGATTAAAACTGAAATCTGAAGTCGATGCTGAGCGGGCGAGAAAGTGTACCACTAGGCCGATGGAGGTAGATTGTCTGCAGGTGCGTTGAGGAGCCAGGAGATCAGATGTGCCTCCAAGTTTCCTGTTCATGAAGACGTTCCCATCCTCAAAGTCCATTCCTCACCACCACCACCAGTATCTTGGCTCTCAGGGAAGATTCCTCTAATTGGAAGGAACTTCAACCTATGGCTCACTCACATAGCAATTCACTTTCATTTTTACTCAAATTCTTACTCTCTCTCATTCTTTATCAGTCTCTCCTGCTATTATATCCTCTTTTCTAGAGTACACAGAGACATCTGCACGGTCACGCCAATACCAGATAATGACCATTTATTCAGCTATCACACAATGATTGTTTTGAACAAAACTGTGAGATTATGACCCACTAATACCTTCGACACTATATTGTACACTACTATATAAACATACACTCTAAAATATAATGTATATTCAAAGGAATGTCTCTACAAGGTCAGTGAGTGCTGTTTGTGTTTATCAGCCCTATCAACCCTGCTAAGCAGTCAGTGTGAACACTTATTAATTGGGTGATACTTACAATCGCACCTTCTCTTTTTGGTCCCATCAGACTGTGACGGGACTGTTCACAGGAAACTGAAAAACAGATTGGTGTTCATTTTATTTCACACTTCAGTCCTCAATATTTTAAACACTGAATTGTCATCAGCTTCAACTCTACTTCTCTCTAGAAAATCTCTACCACTGAAAATGACAAAAAATCTGGCGAGGAGTGGTTGTGAAGCAGGTGTGTGACTCTGGAAGGGAACAAGAGCAAGACAGGGAGAGAGAGAGAGTACAAGACACAGAAGAGAGCGAGCGAGAGTGCAAGACACAGAGAGAGAGCAAGACATATTGCAGGAGAAGGCACCTTCATGACAGTGCCCCCCACCTCCCAACAGGCACCTCTAGGCGACCCATCAAGCTTTCAGGGTGAGATAGAAGTCACGGATCAGGCATCAAGAATGTCTCATCGTGGAACCCAGATGCGTTCTTCAGGTCCATAGCCCTTCCAGTCAACCAGATACTGGTAGCCTCTGCCCTGGCGGCGCACATCTAAAAGCTGCTGGACAGCTTCTTCTCCATGGATTCATTCAGGACAGGAAATGTTGTAGAGCTGGCTGGAGAGGAGAGTGGCACCAGGCAGGAGGTCAACGGAGAAATCATAGAGCCGATGTGGAGGAAGATCGAGCCTGCTCCTTACTGAAGACTTCCCCAAGGTCATGATCTGTCTGATCTGTCACAGACCCTGAAGGAACAGTGGAGAGGTCAACAGGTTCAGCAGTTGGTGGGCCACAGTGGCCTCTGCAGGAGTGAGGACAGATTTTAAACTGGATGAATGGCAAAGTGGGCTCCAACTCACCACATTGTCCTAAGCCCAGTCAATATGGGGATTGTATGCCTTTAACCAAGGAAGGCCCAGAACAACAGGTGCATAAGGTGTGGAAATCAAATGAAATTTGATGTACTCACTGTGGTTACTAGACAGAACCTATAGATGGGCTCAGTGTGGTGAGTAACACAGACTCAATGATTTCCAGTCAAGGCATTTGCGTCTAGAGGACTTAATATGGGGACAGACAGCATGGAAATGTCCAATCTGACCACAGTATATAAACCCACCAACTTTCATCCTCTTGATGAAAGGCAGGGGTGAGATGGGCTCGGCCCAACTGCATGGGTTCATCAGGAGTTACGGAAGATGGACTTGAGCTGGTGGAGGGTCGTGATGGAGAGGTCTGGCTAGAGCCAAACTGCATTGACTGCATAGTAAGCTCCCAAAGCAATCAAGACAGCCTTAACCCGTACAACCTTCGAGACCTCTCCAACTGCCGCAAACTAAATGCTGAAGCTCAAAGACTGTCTGCAAAGAATGCATGGCACTATCAGTCTGAAGGGTCACAACCCACCAAGAGTCAGGTCCCTGCATCTCCAGCTGCAGTTCAACACCTTGGTCTCAAAGGTAAGGTGGAGATCCTGGTCTTGCGGACCATCCACCAATACATGGCCTGTCTCGCTCGTGAGTCCGTTGATTTTCACATAGCCTCTCTGAAGCCTACAGAACACCACTTGGTCAGAGATGCCGATGCAGCAAATCAGCTAGCACTGACCGAGCAATCCTACTCCATCTTACTCCATGACGTGAATGCTTCCAATGTGTCATGGTTCATTCCCTGTCACCCTGTCTATTCTTCGACTGCTCATTTATCTACAATGTTCCAATTATGAGAAACTCATCCCAAATACAACACTTGGACCCTTGCTGAAGATGAGACTGTGTCTAGCGTTAGGAGATTTCGAGATCTGGCAGTGCGTGAGCAAATTTCCATCTGTTGTCTCCCATTTCCCTTCCACTGTCCAGTCTGAGAGCACAGAGCTATGGCTGGCTGAGAAGTGCACCGCTCCTCAGGAGGCAGCTCTGGGCCTACTGACCAACCACTCTTACCCCCACTATGCACCAAATATGCGAGGTGTTAACCCATCAATATGATCCTCCTGGAATCATTATTCCATCTGCAATGCGGGACAAGGCTCTCATCTATAATCTGTGGGCGAAGAAGAGGAGCTGGGATGACCCAAACCTCCCTCCTGAGATCCTAGAGGCACAACCGGGAGCAAGTGGATATGGCCAGCAGTCCAGCTGGCAACCTCACTCAGAGTAACACCTTGGCCAAGCTGGCTGCTCCAAGTTGGTGGAGTCAAGCACCATGATTCCTCCATGGTCCACCTAGTAAACTAAAATCTAGGATTATTAATATTTATTTATATATTTATTTAATAGTTTTATCATTATTATTATTATGATTATCAGCCACCTGGCATAGGTGTGGTAAGATGCTAATTTTACGATGAAATGATTTCTTTAAGACCCATATAAAAGACCCTATTTACCGCAGGTAAACAGCAGGTAAATACTGTATTGCAATGTGTTCACCTTCACCATCTTCAGAACAGAAGGATGGTACAACATTTTTGCTTTATCGGGACATTGATAGTCACTCAGTGTTACAGAGCTGCTGTAGATATTCACAATGCGCTAGTGAAATGAGTGGAATGACAGTGACTCCTGCTGTGTGATAGGAGATATTAATAGTTTTTCAGCCATAATTAGGATTTAGCTGAATGCGGCTGTAAAATCTGTCACTCTGGAATTCTTCTTCATAAATTACAGCCCTCATTAGCTTTGTGTCTCGTGTTTCTTGTCTATCTGTCTTTTTGTTGCTCTTCTTTCCTTCTCTTTTCTTTTCTTTTCTCTCCTACCTGTCCTTCACCTTGTCTTTCTTTTTATCCCGCTCCCTCCTCACGTGTAACCTAATTTCCACTGCTTTCTTCTGTGCATATTTCATTTTTTTGTCTTAATGTCAAATGAGTGTTGTTGATATATGCAGTCCTGGGCAAAAGTCTTAGGCCTCCCTTAGATTTGTTCTTTTATCAATGCTATAATGACGATATATAATTTTTTCTCTGTCTCTTTATTAGAATATAGAACTATAGAACTATAGAAATATATATGTTCCTCAAATCATTCCTGAACATTATTGCAGTGTGGCAGGATGGATCATCCTGCTGAAAGAGGTCAGTGCCATTAGTGAATACCATTCTCATGAAGGCGTGTATTTAGTCTTTAATAATGTTTAGTAGTACGGGTCAAGGTAACATCCACATAAATGGCAGGACCCAAGATTTCCCAGTAAAACCTTGCCCACATCATCACACTCCACATGCCTCTGCTGGCTTGCCTTCTTCCCATTGTACATCCTGGTGTCATGTTTTCCTCAGGGTAAGTGAAGGACATGCTCCCGGCCATCCATTTGATGAAAAAGAAAGAGTGATTCATCAGACCAGGCCATGTTCCATTGCTGTGCCTTCAATGTGGCAATTGTAGGCAGTGGACAGGGGTGAGCATGGGTACCCTGACCGGTATGTGGCTACGCAACCCCATACAGAACAAACTGCAGTGCACTGACACATTTGTATTGGAACCAGCAACAAGTTTTTCAGCAATTTGAGCTACAGTTACTCTTCTGATGAATTGGACCACACAGGCCAGCCTTTGCTCCCCATGCACATCAATGAGCCTTGGGTCCTTACTTGGGCCACTACTTACTAGGTACTGCCTGCTGCAGACCAGCAACATGCCACAAGAGCTGAAGTTTTGACCTGAATTTGTGACACTCATCCTGAACATTTTCCCCTGTGCAGTGTACTCTGTGGTTGATGTGGTATTGTCTTAGTTGTATATTTGTGTTACTCAACATAATAAAGCTATCTGATTAGAAAAAGTAAAAATAAAATTCAGTGCGGGCACTAGTATGAAACCTAGTTCAAAATGAGGTTAAACTAGCTCTTACAGTTCTTGCAAAAAATATCCTTCAATTTATTTAGCAGGGGGAAATAAAATAATACTAATATAAGTCTGTTTCAGCTGATGTTCCAGTTCTCTGCACTGACCTTAATTTCACCCACAGATGACAGTTATGTAAAGGAAAATCAGTTACAGCAGCTAGATCTATATCTTTATCTATCTAATCAGTGTTTTTTTTTTTTCAGTGTATCCCATTTAAAAGCTCTGAATTGTAAATATGTTTTCATTTCACATATCACATAGGTACATGTTTATCCTGAGATTCCATTTTGTGCCTGTTGTTTTCCAGTGCAGCCTCAGTTAAATTAAGTCTTTGCGTAACTGGGTCCTCTTAGTTCATGGGAATCTCTGAGGGATGCCTGAATAGGAAGAAAAAAATGTTTTGAACTAAAAAGCCTTTATAGGAAAGGGGGCACTGGGGAGGGAGGGAGAAAAAGCATGCAAGATAGAGGGCACATACAAGCAGAGCAAACGCTAACAAGAGAATGAGGAGTTTGCTAAAGAACAAAGGAGAGAAAAGATAGAAAAAAGTTAGAAGGTAAGACTTTCAGAGAAATTAAAGAGTACAGCAATGGTATAGAGCATCCTCCCTGCAGACTTCAGTCTACCTGAAAAGATGACGATTCCCTTTTGTCATGATTCTGGTGTGTCAAATTTAGCAATAAAATCCTAATACCTGAAGATGTTTTAACAACAATCCAGGATTTCAAACATAAGACATAAGTGGGTGGCTGCTTTCCGTGTTTTATCAATTTCTACAACACAACAACATTAATGTTGTTTATACTAATGGACCAATTTTAATGGCTAACTAAACGTTCAGCCAAAAAGTTCAGCCAGTTCAGGCGGTCTAAAGGGTACCAGGTTAAAAAGGGTCAGCTGCATGCAGCCGGGATGTGTTACAGGTATGTGTGTGAGCATAACAGGCGTCACATTAACAGTGGCTAGTTAAGTGAAGCAGTCTGTTGTGAGCTGATGTTCCAGGTAGCACTGCTAACCTGGTGATCTCTTGGTGGAGAAAGGAGCTTGTGACTCTGGTCATAGAGGTTTTTGCAGGACTTCATGCTGGTTTGCGATAAGTGGGGCTTTGTGGGAGAAGATGTTCTCCATAGCCTTCCTTCGCCAACAGACTAATATGTAGTCTTCTGTGAAATGAACATTGTTTTTTTCATCTTTGTATTTTTAATGCAAGCTATCAGGCAGTGATCACTAAAACCAAGCTCAAATACTCTGTCTGTAAATTTATCATGAATCAAGTTGATAGTAGAATCAGTAAATAACTGAGAAAGATTAAAGTTGTCATAGATTTCTTTTAGATAATCTGAGGCAGAGCCCAGCCAATTTAAATTGAAATCACCTAAAATGATTATATTTGAGTTTCTATATGGAAGTAAAAGATCAGCTAGATCATCAATCATTGAAGAGGAGGAACGGGGAGGTCTATACACTGCATCCACACTGATTGAATTATTAGCAATATTTACTTTCCGAGCTAAAAATATTTGAATTACGAACATTACAGGTAAAATATACTCTTGCCACACTGCCTCCATTCAAATTTCTACCCATTCTAAAAAGGTTAAAATCATCCAAGGCAACCTCAGAGTCACTCAAAGAGCATTCTAATCATGTTTCAGATAATAATATCAGGATTAGTTTGAGATACGTATGTGAGGTAGACACGGACATTGGGCCAGGTGATGTGGATGACAATGTGGTTGTAATTTTGCACTAGCAATCTAAAACCTAATGCAGTTTTATTTCTGCCAACTTCAGCTTTCTTCACATCACTCAACGTGACGGACTGAATTGAGTGGTGAGAACATAAAAAAAAATGCACATCCTTGGCAAGTCATTTTTTCAATGTTATCTAGTTAATGCAATTATATTGGATGGGAAAATATTAGCATTCACTTTATATTGATCACTTTGTTCCCTTTTAGACACTTGAGAGGGAAAGAGCAAGAGAGAATTAGCCTCATTTCAAAGGCTGCAAATTTGAATGTATTCTGTCTCTGCAAACTATGCATTTATAGCCTGTTTTATTTGATGTTTAGTTGGGTGAGGTAGTCATGGATAGTCAGTGTATTAGCTTTGTATAACCCTAATCCTAACCTTTCCTCTAGAAGACCTAAGTTCAGAAAGGTATCATTTCTACCTGACTTCTATCAGGCAGATGCCTTTCAGTGAGAGGTTAGCTTATACACAAGTACAAATACACAAGGTATAAGACAGAGAATTACTCCCTCCAGGCAGCGAGGTGACAACAAAGCTTTTTTAACACTTATTAATTTTTCATTATTTTTTTCCCCCAAAACTAAGCAACCTTTGCCCTCACATCTGTGATATAGTTTTCACTGAATTATCTTAGTCACAAAATAAAGTCAGCTTCTTCAGCGAGGTGTCAATGACCTGGGCGATTCACTGCAGAAATGTACAAGCTGACCATCCCAGAACCCTTGAGTGTCCACTACAAGAGGCCTGACAGGGATGAGACCACTGCTGGGATTTTGTCACAGTTCAGTTGACCTGGTGGGGTATGAAGCATCATCAGTTACACTTATAGAACATGCAATTTAGAAAATCAAAATATTGCAGCTGTTCATAGTTGGAAACTTTTCTAAACTTTTTTGGTGTATTGTATATGCGTGCATGTCTAATAGGTGCAGGTACAGGTCCTCCGTCTTCTGACTGTCATTAATCTGCCTTAATAGAACACATTTTTATGCACTAGAATTTGAAATTATTTATATTTCCAATTAACCTGAGTACTTTTGCTTCACATTATACATTCTCTCTGCTGGTCAGGCTGCACATTATTCTTTACATTACAGCTCAAGGGATTTATGTACTAAAATATACAAAACTTAATGAAAAGATACAAATGTAATTTGTATTTTTGTGTCCGTATTGAACTCACTGGTTAATATTTTATCTACTCAGAGCAAGTACATCCTATTAAAAGTTATGGCTTTGCTCTGGGGCTTGCTAGATCAGAAAGTAAACTCAGTGCTCATTAGCTACTGGCTACTATTCCTGGCTATTCCTGGTGAGAATGTAGCCATGCCCAGGAAAAGTATTATAAACAAGGTGCCACTTGTTTCCATACAACCCTTTGTTCCAATGCTCTTGAACCGACACGTTAGACTGAATGTCCTGGGTAGAGAGACTTATTATTCCTGCACCACCTCCAGAAATTCCAGCTATTCCAGCTAATCCAGCTATTTTTTGAAATCCAGAGCAGAAGTCAGAAACAAAGTAATGACCTGGAGACAAATTAATGAAAGTAAAACATCCAGTTTCTGAATTAAGTCCCTGGATGACAAATTGGCAAAAACACACCATTTGATCTCGAGACGTGTTGAATGATGACTTTTTGTTTCCAAATTGGCTACACAGTGTATCACTGGAGTGGAGATTAATTTGGCATAATGGTACTTTGTGTTTAGTTCTGAAAAAGGTGTGTGGATGTGTGAAGAGGTGAAACAATAAGCTTTCCTATCACCACAGAACCACACACACACATACACACACACACACACACACACACACACACACACACACACACACACACACACACACACACACACACAAACACACACACACAATAGCGGGAGTGTGTCAATGTGCTGGTTGTTTTCATTTCATTTTGTTTTCATTTTTTTTTTTTTTTCATTTAAAGCAGTAAGCAGAAACAGGGACAATAAAAGCTGTTTGAGTGTATGTCCTTACATGTCAATAACTTGTAATAACGTGTAATATTTGTGTGTGTGTGTGTGTGTGTGTGTCTGTGTGGTAAAACAGCCCTGCAAACAGCTGCACTTCCTTTGGGTGTTAAAATGCAGCAACAATTCGTCAGCTGTGATTTCAGAACCAGGGGCAGCAACATGATCATCATTGCCTTCCCTCAAAAGTCTCTCCCGCAGGGTTGTGATTTCAGAACCATGGACAGCACCAGCAGCATCTATCAGTACACACAGCTGCTTTGTTTCTCTCCAGCTGTTGAAGTATTACATTATTACTGCTAAAGGACAGCAGTCTAAGCTATTGATGTCTATTTTGTGTTACATCAACCCAGCCATTACACAGTCATGTAGGTCATGTAAAGGAAAATTACAGCATTGTTCATCACAAATTTGAATTCTAGTCTCAGACAGCCAGATGTGTCTCAACAAACAAACAAAAAGTAAAAAACAAAACAAACTTCTTTAAACCAATCGCAATCATCTGGTGGTGTTAAGCCCAGGATGCAATGATGAGCACTGTTGTTAAAATGGTTAATTCACCACAAAGAAATCACCAATAAAAGTAACAAAGACATATGCTGAGTGTTACTCATTCAGAGGTGATTGCTTTGCAGGTTACCAGCGACCTCTGACCTCAAGGGCTACTCAGAAACATATATACATATAAAGCATATTTTCCACATTTACATCCTTTCTAAATCCTTCACCAGCTCCACCTGACACAAACGTCTGAGCCAATATCTTTGCCTCTTTATTCTTTATTATTACTGAAAAGGCGAGGGCCATCAGATGCCAATTCTCTGAATGTGAATTTCCAACTACATTCAGACTAGCGCAGGTAAACAGCTCAAAAAGCCCTCACTTGACCCTTCTCAAGAACAATTGACCTCACTACTTGCTTTCTGATCTAAGTGTATGGAAAGGACTATTTTTAAGCACATCCTTCTCTTTGCAATCTACACCACCACCTCAGGTCCACTTGGCTTCTCATATTATTGTTATGCTGACACCTATAATACCTGTCATTCTTACCTTTTTACTTACGTAAAAATGGGCTATACAAATAAAATTGCCTTGCCTTGCCTTGCCTTACCATTGTTGCTGTGCAGATCTTGGCCTGTCTCTCTGATAAATCTGCATGGATGAAGAAACACCACCTTTGATTAAACCTCTCTAAGAGTGAACTCTTGTCAAACAGTCACAATACTGCCTCTTCATCATTTACCCCAACTAAGGTTACCTGAAATATGGGCGTCATGTTGGATGACCAATTATCTTACCTGAATTTGCATTTGTTTCCCAGTCGTGTACAGTCAGTCAGTCAGTACACCACCGCCATCTTGGTCATGGCGATTGGTTATTGCTTGTCCTGACTGCTGCAATGTTTCTCCAGCAGACCTTTCTTCTTGCACATTAAAACCTTTGCAAATGGTCCAGAATCCAGTTTCCGTTTAAAATTCAAACTTAATCACTAATTCATTTTATTTATATAGCGCCAAATCATAACAAAGTTACCTCAAGGCACTTAACATATAGAGCAGGTTGAGACCAAACTCTTTTTTAAAATTATTTAAAGGGACCCAACAAATCCCACCACAAGCAAGCAGTTAGCAACAGCGGGAAGGAAAAACTTCCTTTTAAGAGGCAGAAACCTTGGAGAAAACCAGACTCAGGGTGGACGGCCATCTGCCTCGACCGGTTGGTTGAGAGAGAGAGAGAGAGAGAGTCAACTCAGTTTGCTTAGGGCCAAGTACAATAACTTCAGTTTTGTCTAAATTGAGAAGTAAAAAGTTGAAAGTCATCCTGGACTTTATGTCTTTAAGACATGCCTGTTGTCTCATTAATAGATCATTGGTAACTTTCACCACTGCTGTTTCTGTGCTATGATGGTCTCTAAATCCTGACTGAAAATCTTCAAACAAACCATTCCTTTGCAGATGATCACATAATTGGTGAGCAACAGTTTTTTCAAGGATTTTAGAAATGAAAGGGATGTTAGATAACGGTCTATAATTGGCTAAAATATCTCGGTCAAGGGTAGATTTTTTTAAGTAAAGGCTGAATTACTGCAATCTTAAAATTCTGTAGTATGTAGCCTATTGATAAAGACAAATTTATCAGATCTAAAATGGAAGTGTTAATTAATGGTAAAACTTCTTTAAACAGCCTGGTTGGTAAAGGGTCTAAAATACAAGTTGATGGTTTAGATGATGAAACTATGGAAGCTCTGAGAGATTTAAAGGTGAGAGTCCAGATGCAGAACTGGCAGTTGATTCAAAAGTTACTGTATTGGACAGTAGATCATTGCCAGTTGTGGGCAGGAGGTGATCATTTTTTTCTCTAATAGTTACAATTTTATTTGTGAAGAAGCTCATAAGGTGATGGCTACTGAGAGTTAAAAGAATAGATTTGAGCTCGATTGAGCTGTGACTCTCTGTCAGCCTGGCTACAGGACTGAAGAGAAACATGGGGTTGCTCTTATTTTCTTCCTCCTCTGCTTCACTGCCTTCTTTTTCAGAGGGGCAACAGGATAGAGTGTTGTACACAATAAGGCTGTAGTACTATCAACAAGGTCATCAACCTGCGTCTGGGTAAAGTAAAGATAACTATCCTCTATTGTATTGACACATGGCACTGGAGTAAATAACAATGGGATTTTTTCCCTTAAATTTGGCTACAGCATTATCAGTCAGACGCCTACTGTAGTGAAATGTTTTCCCAGATGCTGTCGTCCATTATTGTAAAATCAAATGTTATTAAAAATGGTCAGACAAAAGAGGGCTTTGAGGAAATATTATTAAATGTTCAATTTCTCTGCCATATGTCACAACAAGATTGAAGGTGTGATTAAAACAGCGATTGGCTTCATTTACATGTTGTCCAATAATGAATTAAATGTGAATCTAAGGCGGTCACTGTCAACATCTACATGAATACTGAAATCACTCACTATAATGATTTTATCTGTTTGTTTTATCTCAAATAAAAACTGAGAATTCACGTGGAAATTATGAGTTAAGGGCAAATGGATGATATACTGTGACTAGCAAAACAGTTTTTTGCGTTTTCCAACTTGGGCGTGAAAGACTAAGAGTAAGGCTCAAATGAGTTGTAACAAAGTTACGGAGTGAAACATCACAGCTACCCCTGCTCCTTTCCAGGAATATGAAAATAAGTAGGGGGGTGTTGATTCATTTAAACTGACATTCTCATTCTTCCTGCTGTAACCAGGTTTCAGTCATACAAACTAGATCAATGAGATGATCAGTTATCAAATCATCGACTAACAGGGATTTGGATGAAAGTGATCTAATCTTTAATAGTCTACAATTAATTGTTACGTTTTTCATATCAGAAATAGCAGTTGTATTAATTTTTATTAGTTTTTTTATGTATAACTTTTATAACTTTTTGATTTGATAAATTTAATACATTTAGGTTCTCGGGGAACAGACACAGTCTCTATGGGTTTAGAATATAGATTCATGTGGGCCACTAGGTTCATGTTATATATGCAGGAAGAGCAGCAGGTCCTCGTGACTACAGGTTGAAGCTTTGAGGATTATATGAAAATGAGTGTCTAACAATACTGTTTGGTTTTTATTCTTCTTGTCTCTGAATACCACAATGTAATTTGACACGCACAGGATTAGAAGAAGCACGAGGCACTGCTGCTGCATCCTGGGCCTTGGGTGACTGTGGTGGCAGATGAGATAAACCTTTTTGCTCCGATTCAAGTGCAGTCTCGCTTACACAACATAACATTGGGAATGGGTAGAATCTCCAAAAAAAGAATCTTAAAGTTAATTGTAAACTTGTGGGTTTGAATTAAACGCTTATTTGTTGGCCCAGAGGACCAACAGTTAATCAGCCTGGTCCCTCTTGTTCATCTGGAGCATATAAAGACTGAGGAGCTACACTTCACCCTCTCTGCCAAGCTCTCTGTTTTTTCCTTTGTAGTTGTGTATGTTAAGAGAGCTGTGCCATCGCAGCCTTTTGCACACAGGCTGATGGTCATACCTCCGCCGTGCCGAAAAAAAAAAAAAATGAAGCATCAGATCAAGGGTATCATTCAAGAAATTGTGGGTGGTCAACAAACCAGTTTTGAATTAGAGCCATACAATTGGAGTCCCGTATAATGTGGAGTGTCTTGTCTGTGCCTGTTGTCTCCCTCTCCTATGTCTTTGTGTGTGTTTACCTCTTGGCAGGGGCATGGCACACCTGTCTCTCATCAGCCTCAATGACCACACTATTTCAGTCCCGGTTCCTCATCCACTCTTCCCCAAATGATCAGATAACACTCAGTTCGTAACTCCAGTCGCTCAGCACAAGTATTGTGAGTGAGTTGTGTTGTTGGAACCCTGTGTTACCATGATTAATTGTCTCCATGTCACAGGTGTTCGCTGGTGCTGCAGCCGTTGCCTGCCGAGGAGCTTCCCGGTTTCCCTCCTGGATTTCCCCAGTGTGACTCCAGCTCCTCCGTCCCTCACCCATTGCTGTTATCTGTGTCACTTCATTCCAGTAAAGACTCTTTCACCAACTCTGCCTCCTGGTGTGAATCTGCTCTGGGGTTCCATTGTGACTGAGTTGCTAGACTTTACAGGAGGTATGTTTATTTTGGAGGTACCTCACTGGAGGTAGCAGCAAGAGTAAGTAAGGTTGAGTGAGAGAAGGTGCGAGATGGGCTACAGCTGTACCAGGAGGAGGAGGATGAAGAAAAGCACAGGTTTATCAAAAAAACGTTAGTTTACTACAATGCTCAAAAAAAATTAAGCGAACACTTTTTTGAGTTTTTCCTCAGTCGATGTGAGCGTCTAAGGACAGAGGATGTTGTTATGATGCTATGTAAAACCCTTTGATACAAACTGTTTGTAAAAATGGGCTATACAAATAAAATTGCCTTGCCTTAAATCACTCATCAGTTCTTAATGATGTATGAGATCAAATTTCAACCACATAATTCCATTCAAAATGACAAAGATCACAGTACTTGACAGACATAAAATTGTAATTTAGCATCATCAAGGCCACTCTCAAAGGGAAATCAGCAAACAAACTAGATACTTCAAACTTGGATTTGTCACTCCATAACACTGATTACTCCAATTTTTGTGAACTTCAGCATTTAGCCTTTTCACCCTGTCTCTGAAAAGAGAATTTACACACACACACACACACACACACACACACACACACACCCACACACACACACACACACACACACACACATATATATATATATATATATATGTGTGTGTGTGGGCACATTTTATTCCTACAAGTTTACATTTCCCCTCAAGAAATTTTATGACTTTCATTTGAATCAATAACTTCCTCTTGCAGGGAGATAGAGGAGCAGAGACAGTCATTACCATGGCCAGGCCAGGGGCCCTGAAGACATAAACACGGCGCTCAGGCCATTATGTCTGAAACAGCTGTTACCAAATGCCAGATTTCCCCAGCAGACTGTCAATAGAAGCAGCAGAGGCAGAGCTGTGAGGTGTTTGGACACATTGTGAAGTACTAGTCTGGTGCCTTAATGGGTTCTGTTGACATCCCTCCCTCACCTCAGTCTGCCCCACATGCCTGCTTCCAGTCCTGCAAATCTCCTGGTTCAGTGAAAGAACTACTTGTTTTATGACTCACATTCTACTAATTCCAGTGGATCTCAACATAAGAAAAAGACAAAATTGTAAATGTAAATTGTCAGTGAAAATCTCTCACCATAAGAATTGGTTTTTTGGTCAAATACTTCTACATATGCTGGTTAAATAGAACCCATTTACCTGACAAGGACTTCTGGCTGAGTGAAATATGATTGTGTTACTTTTAATACAGGATACAGGATTGTATCTGTACTAATATTGTTTGTCAGGATCAAATGAGGAAATAGACTGACATTATTAGCATCCAAATATCTCATAAGGAAGAGGGGTTTGTGGTGACTGGATGGGTCAGCAGTGGAAACAAGTCAATCCAATATTTAATTTAATTTCCTGCAGTCAAATGTTCCATTAGAAGTAAATTAGAATAAATCATGATTTCTTGTTTGGAGATTACAGAATTCTGACCTGTTTCTGACCCCTAAAGGAGAAAGAAGGAACAAAAGAACTAATCAATCAAAAACAAAGAACGCCCTCCAGTTTGAGGGCGAAGTCGAAACATGAGAAAGGCAGCTGTATTCAGACAAATATGAGAAAAAGACTATTTAGCATATAATACTGACCAATACAACTAAAGTGCATCAAAACTGCATCATGCACGCTTCCAAAAAAAAAAAAAGCACAGACAAACAAATAAAACAAAACAAACAAAACAAACAAACAATTAAATAAGCTAAAGTGCACTCGTTCACTTTGTAAGTTAATGGTATGAACAATGATAACAGATGAAGTGACTCACGTTGTTTGAACATACCCATATGTTCTGAATCCTCACAATAGTTTTCCAATCAAAATAATTTACATTTCCGAAACATTTTCAACAATTTGTGCTTCAGATCATTTGCGTGTATATGTTGGGGGCAGTAGAAGGGGATGAAGAGCAGTGACACAGTATATCTCTAGACTGTCTCTGGAGCGTCTTTATTCACCGTAGAAACTTAGAATTTAATAATATTTTGCTGATATCGGCCAATGCAGATGTAAGCACGGCACTTGTTTTCTCCACTTCAAGCGCTGATGAAGAATGATGGCTGGGTTCACATGAGGTTACGTTAGATGTAGTGGCATAGTGTCTTCACTTGTTTGAAGGCTTTCTTCAGTCTCCACTCCACTAGCTTCAAATCAAATCAAATTTTTTCCATATAGCACGAAATCATAACAAAGTTACCTTAAAGCACTTTACATATATAGTAGGTCTAGAACTAACTCTTCCCCTAGATTCTACCCATCCATTGATGAAAAATGTGTCACATAAAATGCAAACAAAATAAATTTGAGGTATTTGGGTATGCTTCATAAAAAAATATTAGAGAACAGGAGCAAATGAAGAGCAAATGCATACGATACCAACCAAGGGTGAAGACATTTTTTGTCCATAGCTTACACCAGCAGTCGACTATGGAGTATACTGTACGTGCCACAGCTATATGACCAGCTTTAAGTGCATAGGCATTTAACGGTGTAAACATTTCTTTCCTATGAGTGCAGGACCACGGGATTAAGGTTCCCACATAGAATTTCACACACTAAAAAATGCTGGGTTATTTTAACAACCCGACTGATGAGTTCAGGCTGTGGGATTATAGGTTGGATAGGTTTGACCTGATCTTTAAATTTAGCTCCATCATGTAATAGGAAATGGTAACTAACGATATTGATGTTACCCTAACCTTGATATAGTCTGATAATTCATAACTACTCTTGACAATAACTGAAAATTCTATTAGCTGGCTATAATCATAGTTAATCTTAGTTGACACGAGTTAGCCTACAGTAGGTGATGGTATGCATCTACTTTTCATTAGCATCGGCTAGCTAACATGCATTATTGTGTATAATTCATGTGATGCAACATATGATGTGAAACCAGGTAAGCTGCCCAGCTATGGTCATTTGCTGATAAAGCCTGCAACGGAGTGAAAAATATAGCTGTGCTGTGCAATGCTACCTGTTCCAGTACCGCGATGCCCTGTGTTAATGTCATGTAGTACATCTGCTTAATGTCTGAAATAATGTGTTGTTTTTCATGCCATTTGAAGTTACGTTATAAGGTTGGGTTGTTTTATTTTGAAAGAGTAGCGTCAATGGCGGTAAGAGGAACAGATGTGCGGTAAAACAGCAGGTGTGTATTCCAAATGAGGGAGAGTGTCATTTGTTTAGCAGCTGGCTGACTTCATAACAGTCTTTTGCGGTTGTGCTTCGGTGGAGGATCGGTGTGTGTCAGCTAGCAAATATGCTCTCTTGGCTTTATGTAGGAAAATAAATGTGAAAAAAGGGAAACAACAGGATTCAAAAGTCATATCTAGTAATTGAGTCAATTGACACTGATTTCTGTTTGTGACTATTACTATTAAACTTATTTTGAACCCAGTTAAAGATTTAAGAGTGCATTTATGGATTGTATTGGGAGTGTGATTTGTTTGTCCCGTCATTTTGGAGGAGGAGTGGATGAGAGGAGACAAGAGAAGAGTGGTTACACATTGTTGTTTTAAAAATCTTTGCATATGTGTGTGCGAAAAGAGACAGACATGCTGTGAGGACTGGTGAATTGCAGCTTGCTTGAAGGACAACACGTATAGCTGACAGTGTACCTTCTGAACTCAGTTGCTGTCCTGTTGTGTTTCTTTGAGGTAGAGGATGGAGATCCACTGAATCCAGTAGTTAGGGCTTCTGAAATTAGGCCGATGAATTGATTAATACATTTTGTCTCTTTGGAGACTGGTGCCCCATTTGATGGGGTTTTTAAATTAAAACAATGTGGCCATGGTATGACACACAGGAATAGAGCTCAGTGTTCAAAGGGAGCCCAATTACTACTTTCTTGATACAAATGGAATCAGTGAATTGATTGACACTAAAGTAGAGAGGGGTGAATCACAGCCTAGCAAAAAAAGGAAAAGAAAATCTAAATCTAAATTATCATTTAATGTGCAAGATGAGCAGCTACAACAATACATAAGTATGTTGTTATTATGCTATAGATCTGTTTTACTTTCACATAGATTATTGATCCCTTCTGGTCTTTCACATGATTAAAACTGAACGGGGCATATTTTCAAGTCACACTGACGTTCCTTATCTAGCTACACTGACTCAAAAAACAGTGTCAGAATGTACCACAATTGTCACACAATGGAGCCTTGCCCATAATATTGTTCTTCACTAGACACTTAACTAGGTTAGAATACTATCTCTAGGTTAACAAACTCACAAAGACTAATAGTGGGCTCCTAACAGAGCAGAAATCCAATGAACACTCACATTCACACTCACAGTAGGACCTATGTTGCCCATAGGACAATTGACCTAACATGACCTAACGTCTTTGTACTCTTGGAGGAAGCCATAGTACCCGGAAGGAACAAACGCAGAAATAGGGAAAACATGCAAAACTCCACCCAACTGCGCTGAATCGAGGTGTACAGCAGCCCCCAGCTCATTCAAAGCTGACTTCAGATGAAACACCAGTACCTTCCACCTCCCAACTGAGTCGTCATCACTGGCATCGACAGCCTTCTTCATCTAGTGTTATTGTGCAGTGTAGTGTATTATATTGATAGGAAGAACTACAGCTGTTTGTTAAACTGCAGAACCTTGTGACTGCTTTGTGAGGCAGAAGACAGTATGGTTTAAGTAGCAGGGGCAGCTGGAAAAAGCTGCTCGGTCGTCAATATCTGAAGTTATATGGTCTAAAGCACCTGGCACAAATGCATTTTGGGTTTATCTTTATCAATTTTGCCATTTTATTAGAGGCAAAAATAGTCACAGCACAAGGCTTGTGGTTTAAAAGGGTTGTACCAAGTTTTTATTAATGGAAGTGTTTTCAGCCAACATTCTTGAGCCCAGTCCTGACACAGACACATACACTACACACTGGGGAAGGAAAAGGAAGACCTGAGAGAATCTGACCTGATCTCAGCTCTAAAGAAGTAATGTCACAAACACAATGTTAGACATCATTACTTATCATGCATTCTCCATTTTCCATTATTTATTATTAAAATTCCCTTACCTTCTGAGCCTGTATTCTTATGTTGCACTTAACTTATCCAAACATCTGTCATCTTATTCTGCTCAGCACACTCTGCTCGGCTCTGCATGTCATATTACTCTCTTGATAACGTGTCCTTAAAATAACAGACATACCGGGCCATTGTCCTAAAATAGCAATGCATCTGGCCAAGCCTCATTTTAAGACCAACGCACCAATGGGGGGACAGATAGGTGCAAGTGTATTTGCTATTTAAACAACAGACTGAAACGAGTAAAGACACTCAAATGTCGCTTTTGATTTGATTAGGATGAGAATGAGCTGGTGGAGTTTAGAGACAGCAGGATATATGATTGTGACAGGAGATAGTCTTCCTGACCAAACTTTTGCTAAGCTTCATTAAATATATACTTTAATATATACTTTATAAACAGAATGCTCTCCTGAAAATAATATTCAACTATTAGAAGGATCACTGTACATGCCATCATGAAAGGTGTACTTTAAATACTATAGATTCACTTTTTAATATGTAAAATATTCCAAAATCATCTCATTTTAAACAAACTTAGCAACGTGTACGCCTCTGTCAAATCTGATTTTGGAAAATTCACATTTTCCACAATTTAAAACTTTTGCTCCTTCTGAATACAAAAAATGCACTTTTGTAAACAAACACACCAAAAACAATTGTTATAGTGATCTGTTGATTTTGCTGTCTTAGTTGCGATGTCCTCATTGTTGCGTTTTTAGTGTATGGAAGCTCAAATTTCAGATTTAGTTGCCACAGATAATGAGTAAACAATGAAAGAACATAACAAGCATAAGTGACTATTTGAGTGAGATGACCAAGGTAAATGGGGTGATATACAGTACAGCTGCTTCCAACTGCAAAAGGTTTTGGCCATGTGTCCAAAACCCAATATCACATGAAAGTTGCTCCGCCGTAATTTCTGAATGTGTAAATGTGTATAGTGTATAGCAGTAGTAGCAAATGAACTCAATTGATCACACTGCTGTAGTCATTCCAGGTTCAGAATGAAGCACAAGCCTACCTAATTAATTAGTTAATTAACATTATAATAACTGTGTGATCACCATTGTAAATTCATTGGGAATATGTAGCCTTTTTATAGAGAAAATGTAATATTTGTGTCTTCAAGATTCAAAAAAGTGTAAAAGCTGAGTGACACTGTCATCATATTCTTCCAAATCTAAAGAAAAATAAAATGGATCTCTCACTCTATGTCTTGATTTTCAGTAGCACATATAGAACATTAGGTTTCACGAGGATTAAAGCACAACACTAAATGTAAATGTAAGTTTTCTGACGTCTTTTGATGTTGTTTCAGGTGTTTTAAGTAAGATGAGAGAACAAAAGTTTGAAAATACTTCAAACCACCCACTGGAGGATGATGAAAGAGGAACAAGGGGGATCTGCTCTTCATCATCTCAGTGAGGAGACGAGTTGATTAAATATTCAGTTTGATATCAGATGAGTGTGTAACTGGCGTGACACTTGTCCCAAATGAGCCTCAGCTGTAGTGCTGCTGTCTGCAGCCTGACTGCATGTTGTAACTGATCAATGAAGTGATATTTAAAAACTTCCAAAGACACTTAACCCTGTGAAAGGCTTCCAACCAACTGTGTAGTTGACAGAGTCATTTTTGAGAGTTCTTTTATTTTCTTTTATGCCATGTGTTGGTACTGGACATCACATGAATGGAAAAACATCAATCATAATTTCCTAATTTTATAGAAACTTTACTATAGAAACTAGCTTTGACCACTTTTGGATTCTGAATTTATCTAAACACACTACCTTAGAATTGTATCCCAAAAAAGCCAATTCTTCTGGTAATGAGGATAGATCCATCATATGTATAAAATTCCAGTATAAAATTCCAGCCCTGCTCTCCAGTCTTCACCAGTTTGTTCTTTAACTCCATGTGGTAACGATCCATCTCCAACTTGAGATCTTTGTGCTGTTGAGTATTTTTTCCTGTTGGTTCTAAGACTTAGCTCGTTCTCCTGCGCTCCAGATTCTTCACCGCCAACCTGCTCCATCTCCAGCCACATCACCTGTCTCTGGTCTGTCCAGATCCTGTCACGTCTCCGTACTCGGGTGGTTGTCTGCAACCCTACAACCCACTGGATGGTAAAGCCAACAAAAACTAGACTTTGATCCTATCATTAAAACAAGTTAACAAAAATTATGATTTGGCTAAGACAATACATTCTGCACCTATCAACGCCCTCACGTATCAGGATACCAATGAAGCCATGCAATATTTTTATCTACCTGATTGTGCACTCAATTAATTATTTGTATTTCTTTTACAAATTTCATGCTTTTTATGTACATCAATTATTTATTCATTTACACATTTATGTTTGCATTCAACTAAAGTCTCCAAGAAGAACAGACTTTGCTAGGTGCAGGTATGTGCGGGCCACAGTCCTCAAAAACTGATTTAGATTAGAAGGCTGCAGAATTAGACTTTTAATTAAATCCCGAAATTTTGTCTACATTAGATTAATTTTAGGCTCCCTCCATTGGCTTCCTATCCATATCAGATCAGACTTGAAGGTATTTTCAAGAGTCCTAAATAGATTTCATACCTGTCTGATCTCCTTCAACGTTATTTTCTATCTGGGCTCTATGTTCTCAGGGTTTCAAAGTCATCTGCTCGCTACAGAGCCGTATCCAATCAGGACCCTCTGCTCTGTTTATTATTTATTTGGTAATCTGAACACATTTACTTCAGTTAAGCTGCCTCGTGGAGGTTAAAAAAAAAAAACATCTCAGTGTGCAAATCAGTTGTTACTACTAGATACCTCTTTCTGAGGAAATTCTCTCAAGGGACTGTCCTGTCTCATAATGTCTGTCTTTCCTGTGCTCAAAGTCTCTCGATGAGGGTATTTGACCTGTATGTCCTGTGACAGGAGTGTGAGGAGGAAATGAATTAAGGTAAAGGTGGCAAGTTTTGTTTTTCACTGGAAAATATAATTTTATATGAAAAAAAGCAAGGGATGTAATTATTTTCCACAGTGAACAAATTAAATCCTAATCCTCTTCTACAGATCCTGAGTCATTGCTCACATATTGTGGAGAGTTTCTGCAATAAAAGTCAGGGTTTGAAATGACTGAGAACAATTTGAAACTCCAAGAGCTGGAGATGACCCCCAGCTTTCAGTTATTATGGAATAATAGTGACTTTTGAACTTCTGAATCAACTCAAGAGTGATCTAAGGTCTTTAACTACTAGTTTGTATGAGTCCAACTTGTTGTTTTTCTTTCACATATTCCTGAAGGAGGTACATTTTGCAATATACCATTTGGATTGTAGAATATAAAAAGTAAAACTATCTTTATGTTTATGTTTATACTGAGAGTCCTGCAGAGCAGCACCTTTGGCTTAGCCGCCCTCACTGGTGACCACAAGGTAACATATGGTGTTTGTCCGTAGGCATTATTTGTCACTGTTTTTACTGAAAAACAATTGTGGCACCCAGCCTTTTCCTTAAGTAGTAATATGGGCCTCTGTTAACAGCAAGTCTTTAATAATTGATGGTCCTAACTCCCTCTGTTTGATTGTAGAGTTGGTCATAACAGAATTTTAATAAGATGCCTTGTTTTAATTTGCTCCTGTTTTTTGTCTTAAAGTCACTGCATTATGTGTGAATACCATAGGCTGCATATAAAAGTGGACATACACTCCGGGGCTGAAAAGTGAAGCCAGTGCTGAAGTGCCTTAAACCTGCTTTCTATCTAATGACCAGCAGGGGGCGACTCCACTGGTTGAAAAAGAAGTCAGATTGTATTGAAGTCTATGTGAAGATGGCCTTTCTTCTCACTCAAATCATTACCCCAGTAAATGTGGCCTGGCAACCTCATATTCACAACTGCAATGTTATAAACTGAAATTATTAACCTACTCACTTATGCTTTGCATGAGAGAGTGCATAGAAATACATAAACTTCCGCTTGACATCCAAAGCTGGTTCATTCATCAACATTTAGTCGGTATTATGTCTTCTCACGGAGAACTCTTGTTGCTTTTTTGAGACTGTCTTAGAGAGGGCAGGTACTTTCAAGGTGCTGTCTATTATATAATGTAGGGGGAATGCACCAAAGAGGAAGCGCAACAATAAACTGTAGTCTGAGATCTAAGTTAGCATGTTCTTGAGCTTCTTGCCATCAATATGAAGAAATTTACACATAAAAGGCACAACAAGTACCCTAACAGTGGCTTCTCTGCAGCTGCCAGTAGTTCTACCTTTATTTGTCCTTCACTGTGCTTTTGACGTCACGATGAATATCTTGAAACAAGGCAAGTTTTCTCACTTGCAGGGAATCCAACTGCTTTGCAGGGTTAGAGAAATTGGGCTGTCTCTGACTTGTCATACATTGTTCTGTTGTTCCTGTGTTTATCTGCTTTTAGATTTTGGCCCCACAACCTGGTTGTCAAAATAGCAGGGATAGCCATACAATACCTTTTGAGACAAGAATCTACTAAATTCTAACTCTTGTAGGTTCTTTAACACAATATTGGAACAACTCCATATTATACTGGAATTTGCATAAGAAACAAATACAATTTCAGACCTGGCTCAAAATGCTAAATTCACATTTGCCATTTTTGCTCCTGATAATGGTTGTGCATGTAACTTAACACCATGCCATGGAAGTCAAAGTCTTTGGGGGTCAAAGTTCAAATTAAGACAGTGTACGCTGCAATGTGGCTTAACTTTAAGAGCAATTGCACCCTTGTTCCTGTTGTTACTGTTCATTTCTTTTAGTTTGTAATTGACTAAAACACTTGTTTGATTTTATTGATAAAAAATGGTAATGGACTCACCAACGTGTTTCCTTATTTGTGATGCACCATTTGAATCACAAAATGGATTAAAAGTCAAAGGGAAGATCAACAGCTGCTTATTTTTGACAAAATGATGAGGCTAAGAATTCATGAGATTTATATGTGAGATTAGTAACAGTCACTGGCTTGACAAAGTCAAATGAAATAATTGCTTCACCTTTTGGAGCTATTAATGGCCACCAGCTAGAACGTGCACATTACTCTCTGGTATGAAACTGTCTATGAAACACACACACTCTCACTCACACACACACACACACACACACACACACACACACACACACACACACACACACACACACACACACACACACACACAAATGTGCCTTTACTAAATAGTTTCATACATGCCATGTGTGGTACAGTTTGTCAGTCACACCTGCTTTATGGTCTATTTTCCCCTAAATGGGACCATCATGATAAAAATGAACATCATGGTATTTTGAAAAAGAAATTTGAATTGGAAATTAGCTATTGAGACCATAAACTCATGAGAAAAACATTTACTGAAGCAATAAATCAAGTGAGTAGAAGGGCCATTCACCCATGGACTTCAGCAGTGTGAGTTTTTAAGTTTAAACCAAAGGCAATATTATTCTTAAATGTTATTTTATGAACTCAGATCAAGATCAGTTTGATTTGAGGGTCTGGCAAGGCAATTTATCTTCTTCTTTCCCCTGAAACAGAAAACAACAACCTCCTCTGCCGCTATGGACCAGCCTCCTCTGGTACACTAAATAGAGATAGAAAAGGTTGACAACAAATCCACTATACGTCTGTAGTGCAGACAAACAGAACAGAACAGAAAAAGACAGGACCTCTAACCTCTTCTCTTCTGTTGACATCCTTACCTTACCAGCACACCAACGAATTGAAAATGAATGCTCTTGTTCAGTCTACCTGGTTTTCCACACTAGTGTAGGAAATTAAATTAAAAACATGATCATATGAACTGATATCAGCGGGACACAGACGATTATTCAACAACAGGCCCCATGAAATATTTTCTTGATGGAACTGATCAGTCATTTTGAATGTTTAGCCATAAGACTTTTAAAGAGGAGAAAGGAAAACAAGGGCAGGTTGTTGAAAATGTCAGGGGTGATCAATTGCCCATTTCATCTGATCTTGACATATAAATGATACTTTCCATAACTGCATAACTGTGATAGCCCTTGAAGGTTTACAGGCCTCATACTGTAGCTTTGAACCACATTTTATGGTCCAACTGTAAAGCACAGAAATGATCTTGAATAGAAGCAATGTGCATCACTTAATATTTTGTTGCAAACAGGTTCCGTGTCAAGAGTTAATTTGTGGAATTTCTTTCTTCTTCATGTGTTTGAGACCATCACAGGTAGGGTTGGTACATAGTTCTATACAGTGAATAGTCCTATTCGACTGCTGTTCTAATCAATATTATGAAGAAAGAACCACTCAGCTAAGTAAAGAGAAATGACAGTCCATCATTACTTTAAGACATGAAGGTCAGTCAATCTGGAAAATTTGAACTTTGAATGTACCATCAAATGCTATGATGCAACTGCCTCTCATTGATCTCTTCCTGTTGCTGCTGCTGCTTCCATTGTCATTGTATCTTTTATATAGGTTACACCCTGATAGAGCAGTCAACTTTAAAGCAATTAACTGATGTGTATTGAGAACTGTCGCAGGAAGGTAAGACCTAGTTAGTTAGAGTTAGTCAGAGTTACCTCTGCTTCAGAGGATAACGTCATTGGAGTAGAGAGTTAGAGTTATCTCAACATCAACTGTTCAGAGGAGACTGTATGAATCAGGTCTTCATTGTCGAATTACTGCAGAGAAGCTACTATTGGAAATCTGTACTTTGGTCTGATGAGGCCAAACTTGAGAGTTTTGGTTCCACCCACTGTTTCTTTGTGAGACGCAGAAAAGGTGATTGGTTCCCACTGTGAAGCATAGAAGGGGAGGTGTGATAGTGTGGGTGGTGTGGGGGTGCTCTGCTGGTGATTTATTCAAAATTCAAGGCACTTAACCATTATGGTTACTACAGCATATACTACTACATTTGTTTTCCAACAGGACAATGACCCCAAACACACCTCCAGGCTATGTAAGGCCTATTTGAGCAAGAAGGAGGGTGATGGAGTGCTGCGTCAGATGACCTGGCCTCCACAGTCACCTGACCTAAAACCCAGTTCAGATGGTTTGGGATGAGTTGGATCACAGAGTGAAGGCGAAGCAGCCAACAATTGCTCAGCACCTCTGGGAACTCCTTCAGGACTGTTGGAAAACACTTGCAGGTGAATATTGCATATTCCATTATTTCATAGTTTTGATGTCTTCAATATTAATCTACAATGTAATGAATAATTAATAACAACAACAACAACAATAATAATAATAATAATAAAAAAATAAAAAACAAGGATGCATTTTGCCAAAACACATAATTCACAAAGCCACACACCTCATCAACATCACAGACTATAGCGAGGGAAGAGGTGCCAGGAGTTTCATATTCAAACCTGAATTATGCAGAGAGAATGGTATTCTCGTTACATAGTGTGCTTAAACCTAAATTAACCAAAACGTCTGGATGCCAGAGACACAGTAATTCAGTTCATGACCCCTGGACCCTTTATCTAGCCGCTCTCAATGTGAACACATGGTTGATAACATGGACAATTAACGTTGCCCGTATTTCATCTTAAAATGTTGCCCTTTTTATCCTCTCCTCCCCCTCTAGCTCTCCACTCCACCCCTCATTCTTCTAGAGTTTTGTATTTACAAGGCCTAAACTGACTGCCTGATTAATTATTTAAACAGCGTTTGTATAGGAATGATTCTGTCCCAAACCTTTTGATCCATATAATACTATACACCGTGATCAGTATAAGTGCATTTTGGCTTTTGTTCTCTACGGGGATCCTATTGTTTACCCAGACTGCCTTGGTCACCAGTCAGTTGCCTTGCTGAAGTTTGCGTGAGTGCAAGAGTAGAACTTGCTGTACTACAAATGTGTGACCCTGCAAGAGAAAAGAAAAATTCTCCACATGAAACACAATAAAGTTTGTCGAAAACACGCACACCTCATATTAACCAACATCATGAGCCATAATGGGACTTTTATGCACATATTCACACTGTTCAGGTTATTTTCCTTTTTAAGAAAGAAATGTAAAATGTTGATGCCTTTTACCGCGTTATGAGAGGGGAACATTTTCATGAGAGGTAAAATTTCAAATCACACGGGCGCAAATCTAACCCTGCTGCCTCGGGTTTCTTTTATAACAAAGCCAATCGTTTCAATAACACTGCCAGATCTTCGAGGCATGTAAATATATAACCAATTGTTTACCGCGGGGGCCAAGCTTTTCACATTAATACAGCATTCCCTATCAAGCAGGGTCAAACATGTCTGTGTGTGTAAATCTTATCGCTGTCTGCCAAAGGGCCAAACTCAGCATATTAGCATTAATGTTCCACAATAACAGTATTCATGGAGCAAGTAAATTAGTAAATTAAAAAACTAGAAAACACAGAAAGCCAGAAAGAGGATAAGAGAGAAACTGGAAGATGGTTCAACAGGAAGACATAATGTTGGAGATAAGAATAGTAATATAAAAAAGGGGAAATGAAAAGCTATTGAATCAAAGAGAGAGAGGCAGAGCTGAATATCTCTAAGCTCTAACTGCTCTCCAAAGGAGGCCATGTCTTCCCTTTAACACTCCCAAAGTAGCAGCAGTCCCATCATTCTGTTTTCACTCAGAACCACACAGCATCCGTCTGACAGGCGATGTACAACAGTACCTATTGTGATGCTAAAACTAATACTTTTGGCATAATAAAATTTGGCCTCCCTGAAAATGTCCACTGTTGTTATTACAAGGAATGACATTACTGTATCTGTCTACGTGTAATTTGATATACACGTACCAGGTACAAGAACTTGAGATAGAACACAGATCTTAATTATCATGCAGTTCATTTCTTTTGAGGAAAAATTTGGTATTTTAGGAAACACGGTTACATGTTGAACATGAGTGTAGTATTGACCTTATTATCTTTCAACAAAAAAGCTTATAAGCATATTCCCCTAAATGTCAACCTAGTCCTTTGACTGTAATTAGAGAGTTTGCATTTATTGAGGCTACAGTGAGTAGCTACCAAAGGTGCAAGCACAGGCCAGGGATGGCTGCTACTAACGTCAACAGAAGATGAAGAGGTGATAAGGAGTCAAGAGTTAATACTGAGGTTGCGTTCCACCACTGGAGACAGCTAAGTAAAGGATTAAGTTTGATTCTGAATTGGCAATGTTTTTAGCCTGGCAAGTAAACAGCTGTTAATGCTTTAGCTTTTACACTTGATGTTCCAAACAGTAGAAGGTAATAAGGGCTCTGCAATAAAAACTGTGTTTATTTGTTTAGTGTTGGGTCAAACAGAGAAGAAGAGCACCATTCAAAAACAGGGACTGTTAAAAAATCAGGTGCTAAAACCGGTCATCCGAAAATGCGGAGGAGGAATATCACAATTAGGACAACATAGAGGAACAAGATTATAAACATGGTGGGTGAGAAGTGCTGATTCAACTCTATAGTCATGTAGTGGTGCTTTATCAAACTGCATTCACTGAAAATATTCCTGATGTATTTGACGATAATATTGCATTATGGTAGTAGAGTATGTTGTGGTGTTCACACAAAAAACAGCATTGTGTTTAAAAAAGGCTTATTAGATGCCAACATGCAGCATAGTAGTTGGTAATGCTACTACTAACAGGATAGGACAGGAAAGTTATCATGACAACAGTAATTTCATCTCATTGATTACAAGGGTTGAACCTGTTTTTGCTGGATTAAACTACATTTTTACAACACCAGCAGTAGATGGTAAACTGAGGGGAGCTGGAGGGTCTTGGATAAAGGAAACCGATGAGTGGATTGGGAGTGCGGGAGGTTGGCGAGTCGAAGCAGTCAGTGTTGAACCAGCTGCCGGAAACCAGAGCTCTTGTGATGTGACACATGAGTTTGGGCAGAGGTGAGCAAGAGGGCTGGAAGAGACTGGCTTAAGCACTGACACATGGAATGTGGGGTGGATCTTCAGAGACAGAGGCAGCTTGGGTCACACAGAAACAGGGTTGATAATACTTTCAATCTCGTTTCCAATGTAGCGAGGAGCCAACTCACGTTATTCAAATTGTAGGGGAAGATCTTGGGAGTACAACCACACTTTCTGCACAGGCACATAGGTATGGAAAGGGGAATGGCAGCAATTAGCCAGACATTGCTTCATAGCAGCTTTGTGCAGGAGTGCACCTTGAGCCTCTCTTCAATTTCTACGATGAGATGGGCCCACACAGAGGGAACAGCAACTTCCTCCTCATGGGAGCAGGACAAGGGGGTTTGATAACCCAATATCACCATGAATGGGGGACCTACCTGTGGCTGAACAGGAGAGGGAATTGTATGTATTTGACCTTGGTTAGGTGTGAACTCCAGGATGCCAGAGTTCTGTAGCTGGTGGATGATGCGTCTGGACAGAGGCGAGCGACAGCTGACCAGGTGAAGAGTAGAGCATAAGAGAATAAACACGAGAGAAAACTCTAAAGAGAGAGTGCTACCACTGAGGCATGCTGAACTGTTTGCGGACGAGTGGTTGAAAAGCAGGAGTATATATACTGCGGGTGATGAGGGTTATTGGAGAGAGATGTGCCTAGACTGGACACTGCGCCTGCCTCTCCTGATCACCTGATCCCTGCAGGAAACACACACACTGACAGAGACCAAGGGGAGGAGACACCAAGGGACACTAAGTTCTCCTCCAAGCTCTTCCTTGAAAGTCTGAGCTTCGGAGGCTGAATCAAGAAAGGAGTCGCGGTAGCTAGTAAAGTTAATAATAAACTTATTTTCCATCTCCCATTTATTACGTACAGACGAGACATTTGAATAATAGATCCAGTGTTGTACCACATTGATGCGGACAGCAGCTAGGTGAGGTATTGTAGAGGGAGGGTGATCCATTGGCAGACAGCATAGACAGGACCTCGGGACGCTTGGGTGCGACAGAGGATCATAAGCTGGGAGCACATGAATACAGATATTGGGAGGGGAGCACTGGATGGATAATAGGAAGGGAAGGAAATAAATGTATAGATTGATACATCTGTAATGAGTCTCCCTAATGTGAGTAAAGTCATCACCCTCCTGATGGATATCCTATGGAGTACATGAAAGAGCAGCTGCAACTTTGAAAGACAATGGGATGGTCCACCAGATACCATCCCCTTTGAATCCACCCACCATGTCCAGTCCGCCAGCTTCACCTCCTCACAATTAAACAATAATGTTGCTCTATAGCTTGTACAAAGTGTGTGGTCTTTGTCTGATTGCATAGAAGTAATTAATTTTTTTTATCTGTATTCACATGTATTGAAGAAACCTTCCATAAGAGCTGTATGAAAAATATAATTCTGGTGGAATCCCATCCAATCTAGGCATTATGTTTTTGGTTGTCCATCCATCCATCTATCACATTCTTGTGAACACAGTATCTTAGTAACACCTTGGGGGATTCATAGAGAGGTGCAGGTATTTTGCGATGCCTTGGAAGAGGCATACGGCCCAGTAGCATATCTCCAAACCAACAGACATAGTGGAGTGTATCTTTTGGTGGTTGACGGTGCACTCCAGAGTTGTACAACAAATACAAACCCCTTCACTGTGCTTTCTAATATTCACAAACAGGTGAAGAGCATATTACCGAAGCAAGCCACGACCTGAATCATGGAGGTTGGGTGGGACCGTGGGACCACGCGTCTCTCAAATTCAGGAGGAGGAAACACATCGATTAGGGGGAAAGTTGATGTCACACTGCTGGTTAAGATGATGCTGACACAGAGACCACAGCACGTAATGAGACCCCCAGGATGCAGCCTGTGTGAACAAGTCTGTCGGGTTTCAAAGTACCTTTCCTTGGTATCTGGATCTTGGAATAGTGTAAATTTCAATGAGCTGGTAGTTGATGAATAAATGGCAACATTGTGATATCGCTCAATGTTTTAAAATTTTTTGATAATTTGACTTGATCAAAAGGAGGTAAATGTAGTAAAATGATTTTGTGTTCATTTGGAATTAACTAAATTATGTGTGCTCTCATGTAAACCTCTTTTAATCTCTCTGTGATAAACTGCCTCTATCCCAGCTGAATTGGCCTGGACTGTGGAAAAGGAGCAGTCTTTTTACTCCTGAGGAACTTGCAGACCACCCTGTGTAACCTGGATTCACCAACTGTCATCTAGGGGCATACACTCTTACATCCTTCTTTACAATAGTATAAAAGATTTATTCTCATTTCGAGGCTCTCACTTAGTGGAGACCTTTGATCTTAGTGTAAGTGTTGAGCAAGTGCTGTTTTGAATAAAACCCACAAATCCAGGCTTTGATTCTTTTTCTTTTTTAAGATTTCCACAACAAATTGCCCTTTACTCAGTAAGTATTTGGTACACATCACAATGGTCAAGGTGTACAAACACGTTTGTTTTCCCCTGCGACTTATTTGTCACCAAAGAGGACTTCAGTGGCAACAAACTACCAAAACAATCCCTTGGTAGTTTGGTTGCGGCATCATCCACCATTGGACCATCATTCTCCACTGGCCCCTCAGCTGCCAACATAAACAATGCACTCCAAAAAACATGGACAAACTCCAAGTGGAAATCTCATAAATCCAAAGGAGACTCTTCAATAAGGGCCTGAGTTCAACTCTCCAGGGCACTATAGTCACTGGGGTTGTCAAAGATGATATCACCAGTCAGGGACAGTCATCATTTCGCACTTCATACTTGTAGTGTACTCTTCTAGTGCACAAAATCTTGAATTAAATTGTGTTAGCTTATCAATATGGTTTGAAATCCTGTTGGTACAGATAGATGCATGTTAGTTACCGAGAAACCCTCTGAGGACTGAGCATTGTACAGTGCAATTAAGAAAACCCTGATAATATATCAAGTGTCCTAATTAAATTTTTACCTCTATGTTTCTGTGTATTAACTGCAGGCTCAGTAGAAATACTGGAGGAAAAGCTCACAGGTACAAGATACAAGGCATTATGATAATGCAGGTTACACCCCTGAGTCGGGGAAGACATCACTTCAGTTAAAACAATAGCAGCTGTTCTGGTCTGAAGTCAGTGGATTTAATAACTGAGACGCAGACCAAGAGCTCCTCCTAGAGGCGACAGAACTGAAGTGATGTCAGTTCAATACACCTCCATTTCTGTTTCTGTCTAAATAGAATCATTCAATCAACAGTAAACATCATGACCCCACATATTGCACATAACTAAGTGCATTGCTCTGTTCTCTTACACACATGAGTTTTTGATGAGAGGCAGCAGTATGAGTTCAACAAACACGTGTTGAAACACACACTCACAAACACACACATTCTAGCTTTAATGCATACAACAAATCCATCCACGCTTTATAATAATACGCCTAAGACTAGTGGTTGCACAGCAGAAAAAGATCACTAGATTTATATGATTCTTACAAAACCACACACAGACACAGAAACACCATATAGTCCTGTCACTGGGGAATATCCATGAAGATTCTGCACACATATAGGATCTCGCTTGTAGATAGACATATCCACACACAGTGTGCCCCCCTGGGGAAACCCACCAAGATTTTTCCAGTGCTCAATATGAAACTGGTTTGCGTAACTTTGCATATAGAAAATACTCCACTACTCCACCATGATTGTGGTTTGCTCTTGTATAATGTTGAATGTTCATTGTGGATTTACTCACAGTGCATACCATTTTACTGTAAATAACAGACAGCAATAGTGATCTAGTGCAGTTTATATGCTATTGATAGTGTGTTTGTGTGATGCGGTGTCACAGTGCGTTGTCATATATAAGTCATTACAGTATCAGAATGCAAAAAGGAAAAAAAAATGTTGTCAGTGCACTTTGCTTACGCTAACATTTATTACATCGCTACACTCGTACTCAAGTATGCAGTTGTACAGCACACCATGTCTGCAATACATAGTTATAATTATAGTTATTTTTAGTATTGCAATGTTATCTTTAGAGGAGTGTTAAAGAGACTGATGACTCTGCTTTTGCCATGTTGGGCTTTCTGGAGGAGACACACCAAGGAAGCAAAAATGGTCCTCAAAAGGTAAAGTATAACAAATTATGTAGCTACTACTTATTATTAGTATACAGGACACTTAATGAAAACTGGGCAATGCGATGGTAAGTCAAGGCTAAATAACACTCATTCTCATTGTTTCAGATTGAGAAATGTCCCATGCAATCCTGCGGATACCACCCTCCTTGGAGTGTACGTGGCTTCTAATTGTGGATTTCACACTGATTATGTCATCTATTTAAAAATTGCATCCAATTATTATTAATCTGACAAGAAGGAAACTCAGCTTGTCTCCTCCTCGATTCCCTTTTAGGACCTCATGCCTTACTGTGACCATAAACCTAGCAGAAGCCTCTGTGAGTACACTGAATGTGTTGGGCTAGGTATTTGGATTAGAATACATTCAGTATTGTTTAATGTGCTGATAAGCTTATCTTATATCTTTTTTTTTTTATTGTTCTACCTCAAGCTTTATTTTTACTATTCCCATTGCCAAAGCAAACACTGAACGGCACATAACTGTTTCTATGTTGAATGCTTTGAATACAACTAATAATCTCTTGTGTACATGCTCATCTGTTTTTTGTTTTCAGGCTGTGGATGACTCCGGCATGCCAAGCATGGGCAAAGTTGACAGCTTTGCGGTGTATCTGGTAGAGATGAGGAACCAGCCCTCTCACCAACCAGATCAGGGACATTTGTTATCTTGCTACTTTCCCTCTGTGTCCTGTCATATGTCTTCACGCATGTTTTTGTCTTCTCATGTGCTCCTGTGTACGAAATGCAGAGGGTGCTGTTTGCTGCCATGCCCTGGAGCAGGCTGGACATGGGTTGGTACAGAACAGGCAGAAGTTCGTTCCAGGGGAGGTGGGAGTGTGAAGTAGCATGGCCAGGTGACTGGCATCGTGTCCAAATGGATTCTTATTCTGAAGGACCAAAGGACAAAAAACACACCACCCTCCTGCAGATGCAGAATAGTGATATCATACATTCAGTAAGATATCACTATTCTGCATGCCATGCTTTCAGAATTTCTATTCATACAAAATTCAACAGCACATTTTTGGTGCCAAGGTGTTTTGAAGAACTTGAAATCACTTAGTAACAATACACTGGAAGAAATTTTTCCTGTTATTTTTTTTGAAAATACATGAAAATAACAACAAAATTACCAAAATAGACAGATTTTACATTTCAAATGTAAAATAACATAAAACCAGCTCACCAGCTCAATGGTTTCCCTTACCATTGGTGTGGGTTCTCAGGTTGCTTCCTCAACGGGCACCAATGACCTCGAGGCCACAGCTCTCAACTGGCGCTTCTGCGATGGAGGCTTTGAACATGGCCCCCTTAGACTCTATGTTCCCAACCGCCGTTGGGATGCATGAGTTGAAGACCTTCCAGACAGAAGCCTCTGCCAGATGTTCCCAGTTCATAGTCACTACTCGTTTGGCTTTACCAAGTCTGTCTGGCAGTCTTCCCCACCATATGAACCAAGTCATCACCAGGTGGTCATCAGTTGACAGCTCTGCCTTTCTCTACACCCGAGTGTCCAAGACATATGTCCACAGATCAGAGGACAACCACAAAGTTGATCACCGATCTTTGGTGTATGGTGCTCTGGTACCAAGTACATATATGAGCCACCGTATGCTTGAGCATGGTTAGTTATGGCCAAACTGTAACTAGCACAGAAGTCCAATAATAAAGCATCACTCAGGTATAGGTCAGGGAGACTGTTCCTCCCAGTCACACCCCTCCAGGTCTCTCCATCATTGCCTGCATGGGCATTGATATCCCCCAGTGGAGCACCTTCCAGGACACCACCCAGAGACTCCAAGAGTAAATACATACATACATGTGAAATTACTAACATTGTATTTATACTTGATATAATCGAAAATTAAAAGTCTGTTGTTGTAATTATAATCTTGATTATTGTTTTATTGTTTGTGTTTGACATTTTTTAATAGGTAAATCATTAATTTTACTAGTGGGCATAGTACATTTTTAACATTAAAGATCTATTAAGTATACAAGCAATGTATGTAAAGTTACATGTAAAACTACTTTTACACTTGACATTTTTTTTACAGTGTACAATAAGTTTAATTATTATGATCCTAATTTGCAGCAAGGATGCAACCAGACTGGGTATCAGTGTAGGTCAGTGGCAGACCTCATTAGAGACAGGGAATGAGAAGAGTTTATGGCCTAACACTTGAAGCCTCACTCAAGTTGAGAGTTGCTTTCTATATTGGTAATAAATCAGGAAGGTTCTGAACTTTCCAGAATTCTCTGCAAAGTCAGTATGAATTTGTTAAACCCCAGATGAGAGTAAGCGGGTCTACATTACACCTGTTTGGCCTAGTTTCTAGTAGTAAGTAGTAAGTAGCCACTGTGTGAAGAAATACAGTATTATGTTTACCCACCCAGAAAATACTGGAATGAATTCCATAATGATGGACTGCAAAAAACTTTTAATTAGCTTTCAGTGGCATTTCTACTTTGAGCTTCAATTTATTTGTGACCTTAGTTCAGAGGTTGGAAGACAGACTGGTAGAGGTCATTTTCCAGTCTGTTTTTTTTTTATATTATCACAGTTCGATGTAATTAATTTTAAAATACAGACTTTCTTCAACTAGAATTCACTGAGTGTCTACTGGCCGTAACGGGACAGGACTAAAAGAATTCAAATTCTAGTCTCCATCTGTGACGACTCAGTCCAACGAGGATTTGAACTCAAAGCTAAAACTTCATGGACAGGAAAATTTACTTGTGCTGTGAAAAATAGGTGTACATGTTCTCCTAGTTGGATTTTAGTAAAAACTTTGTCTGATGTTCTAGGAAAGAGTGCAGATCTAATGTGATATGGCCTCTGTGCTTTACTCTCCTGGAAACTGAAATAAGACAATTTGTAATCTCTCAGTGGGCATGTTATGTACAATTAAATACACCGTGAGGCTAATAAAGTATAAATTACTTTACTTTACTTTTTGTTCTACTCAATATCAGCACATCCTGTAAGCATTTGCACTGATCTTGTAGCCTAAAAAGTGCAGACGGCTAAGATTAGAAAACCCAAAAACCTTAATGTTTGGTAAAATTACAAGTCTTGTACATAAAAGCAACTTCACATTCACACATTATGGTGCTATAAAATATGCAGATACAAGTAAGGGGCTTCAAAATATTTTTGTAATTTAGGCTCCTTCCATACAACACAGGATGAAAATGACAAAGTCAGTATGCCCTGGCAGGATGAGTTTAATCACAATACGATTCTAAATTATAGACTCTCAGTGAGCAGAACCTGCAGTGTTCTGTCGGTAAGTTTCCTCTCACCTGAACTGAGCACTGACGTGATTTGTGAACATAATAAATAGAAATTTTAGACCCCTGGGTACACTGCAGCTAAGTACGACCGATTTATTGCCATATTCATGGACTATGAAAGCACAACCCAAACAGAATTCATTCAGTGCATGATAAAACCTGATAAAATAAATCCACTGAGAAGACACAGCTTGGAAACATGAGTGTAAAAATTCGTTTGGGGTCTTGAATGGTGGCAGTTTTGAGTGGCTATCTGAAGCAGAATTTAGAGCTTCATTTGTTTTTTAAACACTGGCTAAACCATCGTAGGAGTGAAGATCGCAGGGGCAGAAATGGATGGAAGTTTTACTCCTTCAAACATTCCCAGGTTTTCCAGCAGCTCTTGGAAATACATCATTTTAGAAATCGTTAACATTACAGTTATAATACATACAACATAATAGTTAGATCAACAGCTCAAGGACTAGTTGAGACACCAGTTTTCTATATGAGTAAATATGCTTGACTGAGTATTCCAGGGGATTATTCTATTAATAATAACTCAGAGGTTTGTGTTCCTGCTGTAGGACATCCAAATAACAAGGGACAAACAACTTTTAAAAGAACCATAATGAAACTGGACAAAAAGCTACACACTGAGCTGTGCAACTGTCAACTTCACATTTTTTGTGTGTGTCTATTCTAAAGAAGAGTGTTCTGTTCCTACGTGTCTTATTTAACCATCTTCAAAATAAAGCAAGGTCACGATTTCAAAAAAATTTTCAGGCTGTAAGCGTCTGTATTTCTATGGTGAGGACTGGAGCGAACCGCAACAATGCATCTCTACTTTTGTCCAAATTGAAACTTATATCCATTTTAAGTGCTTGACGATTATGTGCATTGGTTGATTTCCAAGCATCGATTAATGACTAAGACTAGACAAAGTAACATAGAAGAAATCCTTCTACCTTAAAATTTTCTGGAAACTGTTGGTAGCCTCTGAGCTGCCAAGTAAATCATATTATAAATTAGTAAATGAAAAGGCAGAAAACATCCTTTCATTCACTCATCAGTGACAGTTCCTAATTTATTAAGTGGTTGTTGCTTTTATACAGGTGGCGACAGTGAGAGAGAGGGAAAACGGAGTCAGGGAGAGAGCGAATGGTATATCTTCCACCAGGGGAGCCCTTCTGACAGTTTCTTTATTTGTCTCCAATGTGGCTTCAGTTATGCGACACAAGTACGTTAATAATGGTAATAACACACAAAATACTCATAGCATTGTCTAATATGACTGAGCTGGATGCTGAGCTGAATGTTTGTCCTACTGCTGCATCATATTGTCAACATGATCAAACTGTTCATAAATTCAGTCCATATGTAATGTCAGTCGATGCTGCTGATTATAGGCCTATAGGCTCTGGGGAGCCCATACATGCATGGGTCTGTGATATTGTTGCCGGTCTATTGTTCCCTCCCTCTGTAAGTTTTGTAGTCACTCTATGGCCTTTTTATTGTAACCACTGGTGGGGTCTTGTCTCAGTGTTTTGTATGTGCTGGAGTCACTCAAGAGTGTGGTGACCCTGGTGTGGTAATCAGTTGTGTTAAGGACCTCTGTTCATCTTCCATTGTCTGCTGGGAGGATGGTGATGATTTGGTCTGTGCTCAGTGATATCACAGCCTTCCTTTCCTGGGTGGTGAAGGATGTGTCTTGGCATTGAATAGGGCCACCGATACCTTCAACCTGAGCTGTTGTGCTTCAGTCACTGTGAGGTTTTTTTTTTTTTTTTTTATGGCTGACTGTGTGGCTGTGATGAGGTCAAGTATAGGCAAATGTTTTTCTCTGGTGAGGACTTCTTTGTCTGGTTGGGTGAGTTCCCTGTCTGACAGGTTCGTCACCCACCTGTTTTAAGTTTCCTCCTGTGTAGTGTTGTTTGGTTCCAGGTAAGCTCTTCTGTTCTCCTACTGTTGGTTCTGAAAAGTTTCCTTTTCTGTCTTTCCTTGCCTTTGGCGTGTTGTGATAATTGTGCCTTCTCCACAAAGTCTGTGACCTCCTCCAGGACTGCACCCGGCAGATGTGATATCAGTTTCTGGAGCAAATGGCAAATGGCCTACTCCTAAAGGACTAGGGACACTCTTTCAATGACAACAATGTCCATATCCCTCAATAGAGGAAGAGGCCTCAGACCTATCCTTTCATACCTTGACAAGAGACTAAACCAGCCACATTTGGCGGCATGTGACTCGAATGACAATGTCTACAACCAAGTCCAGTTGCCCTTCTCAGAGCTCTTGTAAAGGAATAAACTCTATTGCATTGGAGGGTTCAGGTTAGGGTTAGGGCAACCAAACAGAATAGACCTGCAAATTCTTTAACCAACCCTATATAATATAAAACATTAAGGGATAAACACCTAGGCATTGCATCCAGGCTTAACGGATGATAGTGTGTTGTTTTTAATGATTTAAAAAATAAAGGCACTTCATTCATGAGAAGAAATCTAGTACTAGGTGTTGCAAACTTGTTGCAAACATGAGGTGATCCTAGGTGTCTGACAAACGTGTTTTGTTCTTTTGCTTGAGCAGATTTTTAGAATAAAGAAAAAGTAAGACAGGAAAAGTTAAAAGAGTAAGTAAAAGTTAAAAGAGTAAAAGTTGCAATATTTAGTTTGTTTCAATGAATCAATTTAAGTGAAAGGAGCAAAGCTGGGCATAAAAGTTCACCTTTACTAAAGAAAATAGGAATATTGTGCAATATGGCTCTATGAATGATCAGTGCATTGGATATGACAGTAAGTTGCAATGGTAAATAAATAAAATGTTAAAAGAAAAGTGATAATGGACAGTCAATTACATAAGGAATATTACTATATTACATAACAGAGGAGCAGTCAAATCCTGTTAAAGTTTGATTGTCTGCTCCTCAGAGCAAATCTCTTTCTCTTTCTTCTTCCAGAATGTCAGAAATTTTTTATTGTAATCAAACCGGGGGAAGAAGTTGCCTTTCTGTTCTTCATCATACAAATATGGAATTTGAAGTTTCCAGCACAATTAAGACAGGGTCAGGTCATAAGAACATCAGTGTGTTTAAAACATTTTTGTCCACAATCTATCCATCCTGGGACAGAGAGCTTTGCTCAGGACCAGGATTTGAATTGCGTAGTTGATGGATGACATGAGACTGCCTTGTTGATAGAACTAGCATTAATGTATTTTAGGTTCTCCTCCCAAGTCGCATCTAGAGTCTTTGTCCCCAGTTCATGCAGTTTTTGACTGCTCTCATAGAGGGGGGATTAAGAGATCGTGGTGAGTTACAATAGTGCAACATTTTAGAATTTGAAAATCTTCATTAAAATGGGGCACCAGTCTCGGGAGAGACAACAATTTATTTATCAATGAATTCAATTAATTACTCAAATATCACAAGCAGTGACTCCTAGATACAATCCCCAGTCTCTACATCAGAAAAATACAACAGAACAGCGACTGAGTTTTACATATTTATTAACTACACTACTATTTACAGGGTAAATGCAATGTCTAATAATCAGCAGGATGAAAAATTAATGGAAGCCCAGAAGTCCCCTAACAGCTACTTCTGCAATGGAGGCTTTGAACATGGTCCACTTCATGTCAACCTCCCTCAGGATACTCATGAAATTCTTCTTGAAGTTTGCGTTGGAGACCCCAGCAAGGCACAGAGGCCTCCACCAGATGTTCCTAGTTCGCCTTCATTACACACTTGGGTTTAGTAGACTTGTCTGGCAGCCTTACCCGTCCTGTGATGAAACTCAATACCAGGTGGTAGTCAGTTCACACCTCTGCCCCTCTTTTCAACCAATTTCAAAAACAAAAGGTTGCATATCTGATGATATGATCAGAAAATCGATCTTTGGCTGAATAGGCTCTTGTACAAAATACAATTAGGAGTTATCTTAACAAAAAAGCACGACTCAGGTTCAGATCAGGGAGGCTGTTCCTTCTAGTTATGCCCTTCCAGGTTTCTCCATAGTTGCCCACATGTGCATTGAAGTCCCCCAGCAGAAGTAGTCTCCAGGTGGAGCCCTCTCCAGGACACCACCCAGAGACTCCAAGAAGGCCTGATACTCAGTTGTGTGTTTCTGTATGCACCAAACAACAGCTCCCTCATTCCCTAGAGAGAACTCCAACACTGTGGTCCTTCTGGGCTATAAAAGCTGGTCCATCTGCTCACTTGCTCTCTCCCCTCCAACTGGTGACATATATAATTGGTCTGAAACGAGGAGCACCTTTAAAGCATTGCAAGTGACAGAGTGTCTTCTAGACACCAAATGAGTTATTGCAGCTTCTTTGGCATCTTGGCCTTGGACTGTACAAGTCTTGACTCGGAGTTCTGGCTGTCCATGAAGTCAGTTGAACCAGCTGAGGGCATTCATTCATGCCTGTTACTTGATATAATATTGCAATATTGGATAATGGAATGCTAACATTGCTGAAAAACCCCACAAAAGATGCTACCAAAGCTGCTGCTGGTGGTGTTGTATTAACCCTTGTGCATCCTTTTAAAAAATTACACTGCTAAATAAACAGCTATATTTAATATTTCTATGGTATTTCACAGAAGCATACTCAATTTCATTGAGTGTAGTAGAAATAGACTTGACCTTTTGATCTTTATTCAAATAATTTATAGCCTGGCAACTCAGGGGATTTTCAGGACTGGGAAACAGATATTTGATGTCATTTTGGTGAAGGTAGTAGATGTTCTCCAATATTATCAGCTGTAGTATAGACACATTACAGTCAAGGCAGGTGCAAAGACACTGAGCTCATATTGAATTTCTGCAGCCCTTCCTTAAAATGAACATAGTAGGTGAGAATATTTTACCAACTAATTTCTACATTGTGACATTTGGTGTTCAGTAAGTTTTCAAATCTTTTGCTCACTCTTGCTATTGCCCGTCATCACAGAACAAATTGACAGATGCGGCTAAAATCACTATATGTAACTACTTGTTTTATTAAATTAGCAATATCAATTCAGTTCATGGATTACAAGCTACCACATACTGAAGTCCAAACCTTTAAGAGTAACTGAATAAGTACTCATCATAATCACAAAGAAATTCATTTAGATACACATTTTCCCAGAAAATCCCTGCCTTTCTGTTGTTGCTTGTCACAGCAATGATTTGATGTCGCCTATGAAAACACATACAGCTTGTTATGGAAGGTGTCATGCAGATAGGGGTGGGTGCTCTCCATTAAGTCCTCCACTGAAGTGACATGTTGAAATGAAAGTGAAAGTGAAACCACCAGACACATGTCTCACTAACACACAAACAGACAGCTGGAAATGAACCTGTCATATTTTAATTTGCTTTCGCTCTGCACCTTCCTGTCTAGCTGATGTCTCTCTGTCCAGTCACTGCTGTTGCTGTCAGTCACTTTCCTTTTATCTGTCACTCTGATAGAAAGATGGTTAGTTGTCTACCTCTTTGCCCATTTGCGTGGGGGTGTGGGGGCTCTCTTACAAGATAAAAAGTACCAATAAGTGAGTGGGTATTGTTAAGCACTATCTGTGAAAATCTCCTTTTGCGATTTTAACAGCGGAGAAAACAGTTGCTGTGCCATGTGCATGGTTAAAATGGGTTGCACTAAGGTTAAGTCTCTCTAGGTTTTTGATGCAAGAGTAAGTAAATTAATCAGGGTTCCATCTCCCATTCCTTTTAAAATCCAGGCACGCTGGCATCTTGGTGGACTGCTATTATCATGGTGCAGTGTTACACACAGAATTAGAGCTCTTTTCTTGCTGAGGCAAAAGGAAGGGCTGAGAGAAGTAGTAGCACAAATCAACTTAGCATAGTTGACCATTATAAAGTAGAATTGTGAATAAAACATAGCTTGTTATTAAACTGTGCACACATTTTGGTGATGAATGGGAAACACTGGAAACCTTTTACCAGGTAATAAGAAAGATCAAAATAACAGGGAAATATTGCACCACTGACTCAAGTACAGGTTTTTGCTGGTTAATTGTGCAATAACTGTCAATTGTCTCAAGATAGCAATGTGACCGAACTTCATTTTTAGACCAACAGGTTTTCTATAAAGAGTTTGGTATAGACCTGCTCAATATGAAAAGTACTTTGTTATGATTTGGCACTATATAAATTTGATTTGATTTGATTTGACAAGTCAGGTCAGCAGTTCTTGTATCACCAATATATACATATACACCAATCAGCCACAACATTATGACCACTGACAGGTGAAGTAGGGTGAAGTGATTTTCCCATTACAAGGGCACCTACCAGTGGGAGGGATATATTAGGCAGCAAGTGAACATTGTGATATCTAAATGACTGAGTTAGAGCATCTCCAAAACTGCTGCTTTTGTGGGATGTTCCCAGCCTGCACTGATCCTACCAAAGTTGATCCAAGGAAGGAGAACCAGTGAACCGGCAACAGGATCATGGATGACCAAGACGTGGGGAGCGAAGGCTGGCCCTTGTGGTCTGATCCAACAGAAGAGATACTGTAACTCAAATTACTGAAAAAGTAACAGTAGCAATCATAATACTATAGGGCTGTACAGACTAATCAGGATGTCCATGCTGACCCCCGTCCACCACCAAAAGTGCCTACAATGGGCACGTGAGCATCTGAACTGGACCACAGAGCTCTGGAAGAAGTCCTGGTGTCCTGATTTTTTTTTTTTTTTTTTTTTTTTACATCATGTAGATGGCCAGGTGTGTGTGGAGAAGAGATGCTACCAGGATGTACTATGGGAAGAAGGCAAGTTTGTGGTTGTTCTGCTGGGAAACCTTGGGTCCTGCCATTCATGTGGGTGTTATTTTGACATGTAACAAACATTGTTCCAGACCAAGTACACCCCACCATGGAAACAGTATTCCTTGGCCTCTTTCGACAGGATAATACTCCCTGCCACACAGCAAATCAATCAAATCCTGCATTGGTGAGATGCACTGGTCAAACAAGTCTGATCCATCGAGGCCCCACCTCTAAACTTACAGGACTGGATCTGTAACTTCTTGGTGCCTGATACCACAACACACCTTCAGAGGTCTAGTGGAGATCATGCTTTGAGAGGTCAGGGCTATTTTGGCAGCAAAAAGTGGGACCTACGTCACGTTCAGTAGATGGTCATAATGTCATAGCTAATTGGTGTAACTCTCATCTGTCTAGGGTGATTTTTTAAAAATGAATTCTGGAGAAAATAGGCACAACAATGCAGGATCATATAAAAGAGAGTAAAAGAGAGAAAGGAAAAAAGGAAAAGTGGTTGCACTTTATTTTCCAGTACACGAAAAAGACAAAGCTGTATTTGTATCAAATCAGATACTAATAAGAAGTAACAAATTAGACAAAACTATTATATTAGATTACATTCTTTATTAGACAGCAAACAAAACATTTATAGCCTATGTAGACATCATAGGCTATAAATGATGCTGAAATTAGAAACCGCAAATAAGTGAATTTTGCATCCAAAATAAACACTACTAAGACACTCTTATCACAAATTACATTCTAATTAGAGACCAAATAAAAATCCTGAATATTCTATTAAATGCCATTGTCCAATGAGAAATAAAATCAGATTCACAATATGCTACAGTGAGACACTATTCAACAAATTATGCTGTAATACATCACACTGAATACTTCCGTCACGGACCCACGATAACTTCATTAGACAACACAGGCTGTAATTAGAGGAATGTAATGCCATGTAATATCTGTATTATTTGGCCTTTGTAAACCAAAATAAAAGGACAATGTGTCACGTCTCTGCACTCCTTTATGGAATCTTTATGTGTATGGAAGCTGCAAGCACATTGCATCTTTATTTCCCAATGTTAGACATTTCTTAGTGTCTTATTAGACTCATTGGGAGGGTAATTTGTGACGCATTACAATAGAACTGTAACATAAACTAAAGTGTAAATCCACCAGTAATTGTGATTATTTTCACAATTTGTACCTAAAGGATTAATATACAGAGTTGTTACTAAATAGTTCCCTTTACTTTATCATAATATCACAATAAGTTCCTTAAAACCAAATCAGACACAGCAAGTTTCTATTTTTTTTTTTTAGTTTTTCATAATGATGACCAAGTGTAATAAACAGAATTTTAACAAATCCTTGGCATTTAACCATGGATTTATGTGGATTGCACAAATTACACAAAGCACAACCTGCGCTGTGTATAGTGACTAGGCCTCAACTGCCAGCTTGATGTTCAACCCTACCAGGCCCTGGTAGACACTAGTCTTCCATTTCCCTGGTACATCCTTACAGGTACCACTGGTTCATCCATGGTTGCTCGTGGTCACCAATCAACACCCATCTGACAATGGTGACAGGGAGGCTGGCGTGAGAGAGAAGAAATCACTCAGAGTCCATGCTTTAGACCAGAAGCTGGTGCAAAAGCTCTGGCTTGCTACACATGGACACCGGCATCATTGGCCTGGACTAGCTGACCCGCTGGGGAGCCTGTATTAACATGTCAAAAGCAACCGTTACCCTTGGCACACAGACTTGGCACTCAAGCCTGGTCTTTGTTGTTTTTACCATGAATTAACACTTCCATTTTAGATCTGATACATTGGTCTTCATCAATTGGCTATGTACGGCAGACTTTTAAGATTGCAGTAAACCTCTACTTAAAAAACAGATATTTTAGCCAATTGTAGGCCGACATCTTCCCTCCTGTTTATTTCTAAAATCCTTGAAAAAGCTGCTACAAACCAATTATGCAATCATCTATATAGGAATGATTTGTATGAAGACTTTCAATTAGGATTTAGATTAGACAATGGACTGGCCTCCATACTTGTCCTGTTGAAGCTTAGTGCTGCATTTCATACCGTTGATCATAATAATTTTAAGTTAAATATGGAATTTCACAGGTTTCTGTACTAGGACTGATACTTTTCACCCGTTATATGCTTCCTTTAGGCAATATTATCAGGAAGCATAACATAAATGTTCATTGCTACACAGATGACACACAGCTGTATGTATCTGTTAAGCCAAATGAAGCTTATCGGGTAATTAGACTTCAGGCATGTCTTAAAGACATAAAGGCCTGGATGACCTTTTAACTTCAAGTTAGTGTACTTAGCACTTAGGCACTTAGGCACCTTAGATAAACATTATCTGATTGTGTAGTTACCCTGGATGGTGTTACCTTGGCCTCTAGTTCCTGTTAGGAATCTGGAAGGAGTCATTTTTGACCAGGACATGTCCTTTAGCCCTCACATTAAACAAGTCTCTAGGACAGCCTTCTTCCACCTGTGCAATATTGAAAAATTATAAATATATAAATAAATATATAAATATCCTGTCTCAAAAGGATGCTGAAAAACTAGTCCATGCATTTGTTGCCTCTAGACTGGAGGTCCCGATAACTCTGTGAAAAGCCTTCAGTTGATTCAAAATGCTGCTGCGCAAGTACTGACAAGAACTAGAAAAAGAGATCACATTTCTCCTGTGTTAGCTTCTCTGCACTGGCTCCCAGTAACATTCAGAATAAAGATTAAAATCCTTCTCCTTACATACAAAGCCCCTAATGACCAAGCTCCATGGACTGATGTTTAAACACATCACTGTAATATACATGGAACATGTCACATTATGTTACAGACACACTGTGTAATCCATAAAAACTTGCCTTTTGCTCTCCCACCATCCATCTATCCCAAAGATGCAATGTGGATGACACTATGGGCTGCAAGATCCTCCACTCAGACAACTGGTAGCCCTATCTGTCCTATCTTTCAGGAAGAAGGAAAATGTTACCAGTGTCCCCACTGCACAGAGAGATAGCTCTCCAGCCAGACAGATAAAAAGCTGAAGAAAGAAGTGAAGTATTGTCCTAGGACCTTCTTGCCTTGTATGATAGACTTAATAAGAATGGATGCCCATCCCTAGCTGAAATCATCTAGACTATTAACAAATATACACACATATATTGTTGTCAGTAGTTGTAGATAATTTGTTTATGCTAAAAATGTTGTTGTTGTTTTGTGTACCATCTTATCATTTTATGATGGACTACCTGCTTTTTATCTTTTATCTTACCAAATGCACATTAAAAAAAGACTGTGTGACGAATGTCTGCTGGATATCTGAGTATTGTAGTTAGTTAGTTAGTAATCTTCCATTCAGTTATGGCTGTTTTGTACACCGTCCTGTAGTTGGCATTGTTGAGCCATAATTATTTGTGGTTGCTTCACTCAACTGTAGAAGATTAAACAAAGCTATACTACCAGGCTGTTGCAGTCTCTGGTTGTCGGCGATGAAAGGCTAAATTAACTGCTTCGAATAAGTACAGCTGTTAGTCTACTCAAGATGCTAATTTATATGGGATAATGTGTTTTATTTTTTAAGGCCTGAGTTGTGGGAGCAGAGAAGAGTGCCATGCAGGCTAAAGAAGGCTGGAAGTGCAGTTTAGTCAGTCTCTGGTGGTCTTTGCCTCATAGTCATAGCCATTACTGCCTTCAATCTCTGTTTATATTTTTTTATATTTTATAACAAGGATTTTATGTCATGCAATGCAATGATGCCTTTTGTGGGCAGCAATGCCAGAAAATCAATGCTGGACAAAACACGCTTATCCACATTAGCAGGTAAAAAAACACTCAAGCTTGTTTTGTTTTTTAAAAAAAGAATAAATGTAATAATACAAAGATGCATGCAAGCATATGTGACCATATATAAAGACACAATACCAAATTTGACTATGCAATGTTCAATTATTTTAATGTATATCACACAAAGATACTATATAGCTTCTTTGTTTATATCGTAACTGCGAATACTAATGCAAAAATGAAGATTTTATCTTCATTTCATTATTATTGTATTATATTAATATTGTTATTATTCTATTTCTTATCTTATTTCTCTTACTTCGATGGGTACTTGTCTGTCTTGAATGAAAACTGCTGGAACCCTTGAATTTCCCTTTGGGATTAGTGTCGTTGGTAGATTTTAATATCAATAAAAAGCATGATGACAGAAAGGGATACTTAATAACACTCTAATACTACCCTGTGTCAGCTCTCAGTTTAAGATGTTTATAGCAATAAGAAACTCAATCCCACAATCCCAAACGTTAATATTTGTAATTCAATCTGAATTAAAGCTCGACCGTCTTTCAGATTCCGACTGAATTGATCTGTTCACTGACATCATCTCTTTTGGTATTTGCTTATTTCGTTTTCTATTCCATTTTTATGTTAAATGTTTTATGGAAAATACTTGAAGTTCTTAAAGTGCAACGTGCATGCAGGTATGTTTGTACTGTATTATGAGCCTTTATTTCATCTGCAGTGTGTCTATGAGTTGATGTGTTTATTTTAAGTCCAATTTCATGTTCTCTCATGTGTCCTCATTAGTAGTAATCAAAGTGTTGTCATGTCAACCAGCGACAGCTTCCAACCCACAAAACTCCCGTGGGCACGCACACACGGACGCACACATACACACACAAACACACACAAAAAACACTTTTCTTTGTTTTTCTGTCATCTGTATCCATGTATATTCACATAGACATATTTCAAATCTAAACATGCACTTATTTGATCTGTTTTGATCACATCATCTTATTTATCTGTTTAAACGACACTGTTGTTTGGAGCCGAGGACTGACAACTGGTTTCCATGATGAGACAAAATACAAAATAATTAAATCCTCTTCTACTTAACCATTGGGTTGATACACGCACAGGCTTCTCACTGTATTTAGCCCCAATTAATCCATCAGGCAGACATTAAGTAGACCAGCATTTGTCGTTAGCAGTCGAGATCCTGCCAGCAGTCCCTCGTGGAAATCTGACAATTTTATGCATAATTAGCTCTACAAACCAGAAACAAAGGATTTCTCTTACGGAAAAGTATATTTATGTATTATGTATTATTTATGTGAAACATTCATTACTCTAATAGGATATAATAATGCATTTGTTTTTTTGTTTTTTTTCAGATGGAGATTAATACACATTTGGTTCTCCAGCAAGTTTTTACAGGGGCTATTGGATATACAGATAATAGTTCTAAGAAGGATCTGTTCATGGTTTCCATTATTTTTTTCATGGGGTTTGTTGAAAGGAAGATAATAGTAAAAAGATGTATCTGTTTATAACATTTATTACACTCTGTAAGTGGGATTTGTTGGGTTTGGACCTGCTCTATATGTAAAGTGCCTTAAGGTAACTTTGTTATGATTTGGCACTATATAAATAAAATAAATTTGAATTAAGAAAAACAATGTCAGTGTTATAGTGTTACTTACTACAATGATATATATCATTTTCCATGGTTCCAATTAATTAAAGAATGATATTTGACTCATCTAGAACAATACAATATCATACAATGCCTTGAAATCAATGCAGTAACTTTTTTTGCCAAAAAATTCAATCAGTGCGACTGTGAAATAAATACCTGGATACTGGATGATTAATCAGGAATAAATTCATTAATTTATCTCTGGTACCCTTCCATCTCTTTTTTTGCAAAAGCCAAATTGTTTCCACATGCTGGACCTCAAATACGGCTCGAAAATCTCTCGCTCTGCTTCTTTGGCGTTGTGCTGGTGCATGCCGATGACGTCACACAAAGGGAGAGTGAATTGGAGTAACGTTTAACATTTCTTTTTATATTAAAAGTACTAAAAATACATCCATATAAAGTTTGTCATGTTTGAATACGATGTGCACATTCTTAGTACCAAGACAATTGATTATTTACTTTGCAAATCGATTTCAGCATGTGTTTGGACACGGCCACTCGCTCGCCCACGACCATTTCCAAACACATTTGAACTTGCTTTGGCGTTTCGATCTCGCCAGTTCCCTCTATTACATATACACACACACACAAATTTGTCCCCAAGTACCAAAAATTAGGAACACAAACACAGCCCAACACAGATTACATACGATTCACTCAGTTGATTTAGGACGATAAACACATGGAGCAGGAAATAGGAGGCTTCTACCAACCTCATTAGCTATTTTTTGGCAGAAAATGCTCTGCTGTTCAAAGGAGCTCTCAATGAATTCAAGCCATGAGTCCCCCAAACAAATCTCACTTCAATCAATAACCTAAAACACCATATAGGGAAGAGTTTGATAGGTCTGGGGAGTTTGTCCATCAGATTAAGAGTGTGGAAATAACATGAATATTATCATGTCATGTCGATTCCACACTGTTAATCGGGTAATAGATGACATTATGTAAATCATGAGATGTACACCTGAATGTATATGGTTGGATGCACTAGCTACACAGCCGTGAATGAGCCCAACATTACAAAATATCCAAGAGACATCAGGGGCCAATTAACAAATACAAGTGTGTCTTCAGTGTTGCCTGAACTAGTTTATGCTACATTCATTTTCGAGTGCCCTGCAAACCTTGGTTACACTGTATAAAGCCAGGCTGACACCAAATGGATTAAGACAGATTTTATGCCTGACTTATTTTAGAACAATCCCCATATTATTTTTTGCACTCACAAACACTACCTTTCCCTCTTTTATTGGAATTGTAGCTGATGTAACTGTTGCAGGACTGGTTGTGCCACAAGGCAGAAAAATAAAACATGCTGTGAGAGTTAACTTGTGTTAAATTATTGTCTGCCGAGTAAGTGACGTACGATTCATCAGATCAGACCATCTTCTTCCGTTGCTCCGTGGCCCAGTCCTGATGCTCAGATGCTCACTGTAGGCACTTTTGGCAGTAGACGGGGGTCAGAATGGGCACCTTGACTGGTCTGCAGCTACGCAACCCCACACACAACACACTGCGATTCGCCTTCGCTGCTCACACACATCAATGGGCCTTGGCTGCCCATGACCCTCTTGCCGGCTCACCAATTTTCCTTCTTTGTACTGACCACTGCACACCAGGAACATCCCACAAGAGATGCAGTTTTGGAGATGCTTTGATCCACTTGTCTATTCATCACAGTTTTGGCCCTTGTCAAAGTTACTCACATCATTAGGCTTGCCTCATTGTCCCTGCCTCCAACGCATCAACTTTGAGGACCAAATGCTCACTTACTACCTAATATATCCCACCCACTGACAGGTGCCAATGTAGCAAGATAACAGACTGGTGGCTGCGTTACTCTGATGTTTTTCTCCACTAATCACACTAGCTGTAGTAGCTACAGATTTATATGAGCTTACTCCCAGGCTGTCAAATTTAAATGTATTGCTCCCAACTGCCAGCCAGCTAACAGCTACAGAGTGTGTGGCTGTTAGCTGAGTCTGTGCAGGAAGGTTTTTTTTTTTTTTTTTAATATTGTCTGTTCATGTCCTCTCAACATTTTTTTCTCTTTGCAACCACAAGTCTCACCCAGGATGAACCATCGCTCTCCACTGCTGCCTGAGGCCAACACGGCTGCAGTAACAGTGGTGTGTCTCTGGTGACTCTGTTCGACAACATCAGTAGTATTATGCTGACAGTGTGTTTGGGCCTCTGGCTCAAACAGTTTAGGAATCGTGGCCTTCCATATACAAGACTAGAAAGTACAACTTCCAGGGATTGTTTCCACCCAAATGCTGAGTCAATTTTAATAAGAATTTTCAGAAAAAAAAAATTTCAAGAGAAAATGAAATGTGATCAGTGTGTTTCAGGCAAGTAATGTTATATCAGAATTCTCAAGAGATGATATAACCTTAAGAGCCCAAACTTTGGTCTAACACTAGGAAATCAAATCATTCATCGTTTCTTCTACCTTTATATAGCATGTAGCTGCTTTTATGAATTTAATATTTATTTACGCTGCCAAATGCTGGTATTCAACTGCAACAAAGGGTCATAGCTGTATGCGAAAACAATAAACAAATGATGAAAAGTTAGAAAGCACTGGCTTCACATTTTAGACTTTTTTCTATCCGATTTTTGTTTTAAATGCAAATTTTTCATCAGCAAAACACAAAAAAAGACACAAAAACTCATAATTTAGAAGTTTGGAATTATCAACTGGATCCTACTTTTCCACCCTGATAACATCCGTTCTTTAGACCCTCCCTGACTGATAAATACAGTCATTTTTCAATCCAAGCTTTTTCGTATAAGGATTTGTACTCTCCAAGCCAAAATAACCCCAATGATATGACATCAGCAGGTTTGTTTTGTCAGACTTTAGGAAGCTCCACATTCATAAAATAAGTGGATTGCTAATTTAATAGGTAGATCATAAAAGCAAAGATTTTGATTGGATACTTGAAATAAGGAAGAAGGAAATAGATCAAGAATGTGAACACAAACATTTTTCTGCTGCAAGATGGTGCAAAAAGTCCAAACTAATATATCTAAAAGAGAAGAGTCTCATTCTGCTAAAATGTCACAAGAATCTGACTCTGAATCTGAATCTGACTAAGTTTTGAAAAGGCAGGGGTTTATGGGACAGCTCTGATCGCTCCGATGAATTTCCTCTGCGTGGCCGATGTACAATACATTAGGTTAATGTTACTAAATGAGAAAACAGATTTAGTGCCACAGTCTTCTTTTTCATCAAGTGTAGTGTTTATGTCAGAGTGAGATCTTTTAGTTAGCTTTGATCCAATGTTGCACATTTGCTGTTTTATACTAATTTTGAGTGGTTTTATCTTTTTGTATGTGTATGTTTATTACTTATTGCATGGTGTTTAATTTTTTTTGGTTGTATTGCGGTGATTGTTTAATTTTTTTTTTTTTTTGTTTTTTTTTTTTTTTTTGTTTTGACTATGGATCATCAAGCTGATGATCTGATTGAAAGAACCTGGGACTATTTGTATCTCACCTCTCACCAGCCCAGGATAAGATCTGAAGAACTGAGAGCTGGTAGGTTGATTGGACCCAGGTGAGCAGGAGCAAGGGACACGGAGAAGCAGACAGGACACGAGGGAGGCTGCAGGGGACAGATTTACCAGGGAGAGCAAGGTTCAGCCGAGACTCCAGACGGGTCGCGGCAGAGGATCCAGGCTGAAGGAGAGTTCAATGCCAACTAAAATGATAAGTAAAGGAAAGCGAACTAAGCAACCTAATAACGTAGTGTGTGTGTGAGAACGGTTGCTGGTGTGTAACCACAATTGAGAGCACCTTCCTTTTTTTTTTTTTTTTGTCTTCCCATAGCGGCGGCGGGAGGAAGAATGTCCAGCAGGGCACCAGGGCCAGTATAGACTCTAAGACTTGAATACCTCCAGTCCCCCTTTGCTGAGCTGACTTACTGCCTTTGAGATACATTCTACTCGTTTCCTCTTCAACTGACACGTTAACAGTTTTAATAAATTATTTAAACTGGTGCATCATTCTTAACAGTGGAGATATTTTTGCTGATATTAGAAAGAACACCACACTATTGTGTGACTTACTTACTTACTTACTACTGACCACAGATCCACTAATAATTTTTCTGGCTCCTGTAATGTATCTATAGAGGGTCATACATTTGTACACTCCTTCATGTCTTAATCATATGCATATTATGATTAGACTTTCCTGGTTCATTTCTAGGTCTTGAATGACCCCACACCAGACTATTTAAAACTGGGTGTAGAGTGGGTTTGAAAAGTGCCTTAAACCTGCATTCTATCAAATGACCATCTGGTTGTAAAAATTCAGATTGTATAGAGGTCTATGGGAAAATGGTTCAACTTCTCACTTGATTTATTACCTCGGTTTTCTTCACTTAGGGGTTCAATATTGTTCAATTTGCTCTAAAGTTCCCTTTAGAGCAAAATAGACCATAAAGCAGGGTATGCCTTTGGGCGTGGCTACCCCATGATTAATGGACTGTTACCAGAAGCAGCAACCTGCCTGAGCAGGATAGAGATATTCCACCTTCTCCTCAAAAAATGTCTTCTGGTTCCAAAAAAACCAAGGCGTCAATGGCCAAATTACAAACTCAAGGCTCAAAGCCCAATGTTTGGCTACATTAACTTGAAGTAGGAGTCTGCTAAAAAGAGCTGGACTGACAATGCTTCAGGAAATGAAAAGCAAGCAAGCAAGAGTATCAGCAAAGAAAAATTGTTGTGCAGACCTCTAAGCCATGTTTGATTTCAAAATAGGTTCAATAGACTCAGTTCACTTTTCCTCAAGCCCTAGAACTTAACCATTGGGCTTGCTTGCTCTTTGGTCTCTTGTCCCACAGGTATGAACCATACCAGCAACACTCATAGTGGACCTTTGTCATTATGGTTACAATAATAAACAGGCAGTCAAGGTTGTGGAGCAATCATGGATAATCATAATCATGGACTGTTGGCAGGAAGCAAGGGTGGCTTTCTTTCTGTCTCTCTACCTGTCATTAGCAGTCCACTCACAAAAAAATGAAATCAAAATCTTATTCAACATTTGCCAAGCAGCATAGTTCCAAAATGACACCCGTGATCATGGACCACAGAACTGGTAGAGCCCAGGCCCTACCTACTTTTCATCATAAAACAAAAGGTCCTACACTGAGTGCTGCCCCACCACCACTACCACTTTTTTTGCAAATCAACTGGTATGCAAGAAGCTGTCAATGCCATACATACCATATAAAGGTCTGGTGATGAATATCTTTATGAAATTCCATGGCATAATTCAAGAAGTTGTTAAAGTTTTGTTTACGTCTACATTACCATCCCCATGTCATTTTACCAGTAGGCTGAAAGGAAAAAAGGGCTAAACAAGCATAGATTTGTCATTTATTTAGCTTTTATAGAGAACTGCACCATCATCAGCACAGCACACATTTCAAATCCCTATCATGGTGCTGTTCTCTATAGAAAACTAAATAAATGACAAAAAACCCACCCCCCGGTTTCAACTTTGGGGGCAGCCCTGCTCTTCTGCTCTCTCCAAAATTTAAATCTTGGAGTTTCGTACTCACTAACCCTTCGTACTCACCCATCTTTTAGGGTTTGTTTCTACACGTCTTTTCTACACAGTCTATGTATACAAATTTACTCATAGGATTTATACAGTTAAAACTCTTGTGCTAGGTGCAAAAGCCCTGTGGCTTTGTGCAGTTAAATAAACACACCAAGCTAAAATGAAAAATGCCAAACTGACAATACAGCATACTAAAAAAAATGTTAAACTACTTACTATCTAAATGTGTAATTTATGTATGAAATGACAATATGGAAACAGTGTGACACTGTGATGAACCTAGGATTTAAAATCTTATCTGTCTGCCTAACAACATTAAATTTAACATCTGTTGTAATTAGTTGCTCTATAACTGGTGTCACAGCCAATAGGACTTTAAAATTTGTTGCATTTCTGTGTTTTCCCCTCTCCTGGGTCATTTCCACACCTGCACATCACTTTTTTTAAACCTCCAGAACAACTACCTTGGGTGACTCAACTCATTGCCAGATTGGTCCGGTCTACAATGCAGTAGCTAGCTCTGAGTCACTTAACCTTGTCGAACACTGGCATTGGTATCAGAAATCAAACTGTTCATATTAAAACTATTAAATAATAACAATGTACAGTGCTGCTTGAAAGTTTGTGAACCCTCCAGACACGGTCACCGTTTTTGTAAAAAACCATTAATAACCTTATTACACATACATCCAATTCCCAATTTGTAAAGCACACCTTCCAAATAATGGTGACACACATTTCATGATTTAATTCAACAAAGGTGGTTTATTTCACAAAAACTGAAAATTTAACATGCAAAAGTACGTGAACCCTTGTATTAGTAGCTTGTGGCTCCTTCTTTTGCAGTTGTCACGGGGTGACTATGGGGGAACCGAAGTATGGGAGGAAAAGTTCCCAGGGGAGGACTTTTACCTGGTGCTCCAAGATGGCCACCCCAGCTCAATATACCAGTAATTAGGCGCTCACTGACTTATCCATTGACTGGATGCACTGCAGGTGTGCAATGGCTGGACTGCATGGCTGTCCCCTCCCCTCCTCTGGACTATAGCCTTTTAGACCCATTTTTGTATCAAAAAAAAGATGTCGGTGTCTGGTTTGCTCCTCAGAGTAGCGCTTTAGGGTCACGCAGGCAGTTTCCGCTTGCTACACAGCCATTACTTCAACCAAACGTCTTCTGTTACCACTAACCAGTCTCTCACAGCTGCTAATGGGGATTTTTGCCCACTCCTCCTTGAAGAACTCAGCCAATTGAGAGGTTGGAGGGACATCTGGTATGTACCAACCTCTTCAGGTCTCGCCACAACATTTCAATTGGATTAAGGTCGGGACTTTGACTGGGCCAATCCAGAATACGAATCCTCTTTCTCTGAAGACAGTCCTTTGTAGTTTTGCTGGAATACTTTGGGTCATTGTCTTGTTGCATAATGCATTTTTGCTCCAGCTTCAACTCCCTGATTGATGGCAGGAGATTCTGGTCCAGAATTTGTTGATATGCTGGAGAATTCATGGTTCCTTGGATAATATGGAGTCGTCCATGTCCAGAAGCAGAAAAGCCCCAGACCTTCACATTTCCACCACCATGCTTCACTGTTGGGAGGAGCTTCTTTTCTTTATCTGCAGTGTTGGCTTTTCTCCAAACATGTTGGTTTTGATTGTGACCAAATAATTCTATTTTGGACTCGTCCGTCCAGAGAGTGGACGTCCAGAAGGCCTCTGGTTTGTCCATGTGCCCTCTGGCAAAGTTGAAACAGGCAGCTTTGTTCATTTTTGAGAGCAGCGGCTTCCTTCTAGCAACCCCATGAATGTCATGTCTGATTGTAGACACATGCACATTTGTCCCAGACGCTACCAGAGAGGTCTGCAGCTCTCTAGAGGTGATGTGTGGGTCGGCCTTTACCTGATTTGTTATTTTTCTGGTGCTTCTGGGTGATAGTTTTGATGGGCGTCCACTTCTAGGCAGAGTTGCTGTCATGTTGAAGGCCCTCCCTTTGTAAATGATTTGTCTTACAGTGGATGGATGGAGCTGGAATCTTTTGGAGATGGTCTTATAGCCCTCCCCAGACTGATGGGCTGTCACTACCCTCTTCTTCATGTCCTCATATATCTCCTTTGCTCTGGGCATTGTTGGTTTGTATGGGACCACAGTGGTTTGGTTGGTTTCCTCTCTCTTTTAATTAGTTCAGGCCAAACCCTTTCCCAGGGATGTCTCATTGCATTGGTCTGTTTAAATGATTCATTAAACACCCAAATGTGTTTCACCTGAGTCTGTTTCCTGCTTGACTTAACCAATGCAGCTTGGGGTTCACTTACTTTTGCCCATACACTAATTCCATGTTTCATGTAGTTTTAACTACCACTAAACAAGTACATGCAATTGATAAACATATATCTGACATTTCATACATAAACTGGTGATGATAAAATAAGAAAATCATGGTAAAACAACAGAAACATCTAAACTGCTCAAGGGGTTCATATACTTTCAAACAGTACTACATACTAAAGAAAGAATACATACTGAGTTTCTGTAATGGTTTTTCGTTTTTTTTTTTTTTTTTTTT
>CM076657.1:5479131-5597048 GCA_038496675.1 Rachycentron canadum | reverse complement strand
AGTATAGAGTCAGTTGAAAGGTTTCCAATATGACAATTAAATCTTGTCACTGGAGAAAACTCACATCAGTGAATTTATTTATTTATATTTCATTAGGCATTGACATCTCATTTGTGATCGTTGCTAAACCTTTTCATTATATTAAACAACTTATATACTATATATATATATATATATATATACTAACTTATAACTATCACAGTAGATGAAACCTCCTGCCTTCAAAAACAAGTCAAGTCATCACATTCTATTTAAAGAGGAATTGAAGCAAACATTTATCTTCTTTGACATTATTTATCAGGTAATAAATTTATTCTGAAAATCCTGTCAGAAACAGTCGGAACAACACAGACACACAGGAAAGATCTCATATTTTATCGCTTTATCGCTTTTTTTTTACATTTTATATATATATATATATATATATTATTATTATTATTATATAAATGAGTTTGATTACATATTAAACATATCATTTATGTTTGTTGTCTAGCAGGACGCCTTTTCGGGAGCATAACTTAATTATTTTTGACATCTTTAAAGCTTGGATTTTTCATTCTGAATTTGAGAACACTGAGGAATAACAGTGAAATTTCACAAGTTGAATTCCCACTCAGTGACAGTGAAATTCACACTCCACACACTCACAGTTTTTACAAATATCAAATTATGGTGAGAAAAGTTTAATTAGACCTGATCCAAAGTGGTGTGAACATAAACCGATCCAAACAGCCATAATAATAATGTGCCTAGTTGAAGGTCAGAGTGAAACAGGGGAAGCAACAAGAGTGTGTTTTAACAGGAGGAAAAACTGGAGGGCACAGTGAAGCATGAGTGAGGGTGGTAAGAACCGAGCTTTGACAGAAGCTGTCAGGTTTGATGATGCGATGAGCAGCAAAGTAGAGTGAGAGAAGAACAGGCAGTTCAATTCCCTGTCAGAAGTCAATGACTCTGCTCAGGCAAGATAACTACACAGACGGCCCACATAAAGACTGCAGTGTCATGAAGAAAAAGCTTGCTTATTTATTTAATTTTAATTCTTTAAGTTTCATAGCTGGGCCTTGGTGACAAAAAAAAGGACACTTGCACACATGTATATGCAAGAATTCAGGCATCAGGAAGAAAAAAAAAAAACACATTTTCCTGTGTAGAGTATGAAGGCCACAGTGTTAGAATCAAAAAGATTTTGAGGAAATGTGAATCTCCAGTCTCTACTTCAAGGGAACACAACAGGACAATGACTATTTAAGACATTTATTAACTATACTACCAACTACAGGGTAAATTCAGTGTCTAATGATCAGAAGAATGAAAAATGGAGCAGAATATATTCATGCAATGAAGGAAGGAATGTGAGAGAGAATATGTTGTGGCTATTCACAAATACAGCTGCGTGTACAACTGAATGGTAAGCTATCACTATGTCTCTGAATGGTGTACAATGATTGTATAATATTTTATCTGCACGTCAACCCGGTCATAAGCAGAATGTTAAGATGTCACCTACCGTGAGTTGTGCTGTAGCTAGGACACTTAGCTGGAATCCAAAACAGCTATGGTACGGCAGACTGGATCCTCCCAGGGGAGTTCAGTTACCAGGTGACGGTTCTGCCAGTCTACCTATCCAGGGTTTCAGCTTCAGGAGAAGTTTGCCACCAGACTTTCTATCTTGACTTTGTTGCAGACCATGTTATCTGCCTAAATTTCGAGATAGATGGATGGATAGATAAATGATAGTTAGATTAATAAATTGTCCAGCTGCTCGCACACACTGTATATGCAACCACATTTTCAGTCCAGTTCATGAACAACTGCCTTTGGTTGAGGTGTTACACAGCCTGATGGCACTGGGGACGAAGGATCTCCTTTTGGTCAGGACAAAAAAATATGTGTTTTAGTGTCAAAGCAGCACATTTCAGACAATATAAGATGTTACCTGTATTGTCTGTAACGTCTCATACATGCATTTTGACATATCAGTTCTGATTTAAGCGTTTTCATTTGAGTATGCCAAACAGACAAAAATGACATTTAATAGGTTATATTTTAGGAGTATTCATTAAGGGTTAGCATGTTCAAATGGTTAAAATACATAACACAAATAATGCAAAAATATTTCTTTTGAAATTTCAATGACTTTTTAGCAAGAGTTTGTTTTTTTGCTATATATGCTGTGGTTGGTATGGCTTGAAACAGTCACTGAGGTCTGTACTAAAGCAAGCTGTGCCTCTGTCTCCTGTTGTGCAGCTGGCAATAACATCCTCATGATTTGCAGTTTCATAGTCTCTCCCTGCTTCTGATGCTTCTACCACTCTTGCTGTCTATGACAGAAATAACTAGGTACTAGGTATCATAACGATCGAAAACGCGAGGCAACAGAACAGCAATATTACTGTTTAAGTGCAGAGAGGAAATGACTCTTGATTACACCTAAAATGACCATGGTCAGACTGTAAAATTGCGTTTAGGCAGTTGTGACACATTTCACAAAAACACTGTTAAACTATCTATTGTTGAACAAACTGAAACTTGTCTGACTGTCCTTGGTTTCCTTGCCTCCCCGTGCCCTCCTCTGCTCTCTCTGTCTCCTTTGCCTAATAACACCATAACGTTTCCATAAGCACTTCATACCTTATGGATATTTTAGCAGTGATGCTTACTTGGTGTTTTGCTGCACTGAAAAACAACCATATGTTCGATTTCCTTTTCTATGCCATTTTGGGCGAGCTGACAAAATGCACACGCAGCACGCAGGTTATTTACTGTAGCAGGAGACAAACAACACTCATTAACTAATCTAAAGCTGATATAGCTGAATAGCTGATTTGCTTTAACTGACGTATCAGACCTGTAATGGGAGTCACTGTAGCCGGCTCCAGAGGAGTTCAGCTGGCCCCTAGGGAGTCCAGCATGCGGGACGAGATGAGTTGTGAAAGCACACCTCCTAAAGTTCCTCAAGCAGGTGGATCACCTTTTCTTTGGAACCTTTGGAACGTTTCAGTGAAGTGTAGTTGTCAGGTTTTATTGACCTCAAAAGTATGTCCCAGTCCTCTTAAGAGTTGGCAGTTTTTTTCATTTCTTGGTGCTTTAAGGCCTCTCTGAGTCTGTCTCTGGCTTCTGATAACTGTTCTTGCATCTCTTGAATCTGCTTTTGGTTAGCATCAGGATGCAGGTCATAGGATCCGTTCTGAGCTTTTGGGGTCATGGGTGGCAGGGGCTCATTGGTGCACCCGGGGATTGCAGGCTTGCGCTCCGGTTAAATAATGCATTTTAACTACATCTTTAGCTCTGTGCAAGTGTGCAAACTTAACCGTTTCTCTTTGTTTTATATTTCACCATTTCAACCTGTAATGACACCACCACAAGCACTCTCTATCTCTTTTTGTAACTACTCACCTTTGGCTCTGGGACCACCCATGTATACTCAATGATGTTGTGTGACTTCAATTTATTTCCTGCCAATTTGTAGTTACTAACAGGCACAGCACACTGCATTTTTTTTTTAACTCAATTGATGAAATTTGGAGCTGTACTAAAATTGCAATGAATAATATATTTTATGCATTACATTGCAGAACTACTCCTCTCCCCAATTATCTCCAGTCAAACACCAGCAGCAAAGCCCCCAGACTGCAACAACAACATATTCCTAATTGGAAAGGTGTGATGCCTTTTGTCAGATTTGGCCATTCCTGTCACTTGACTTCGCATTTTGTAGTTGGCATAGCTTGTTTAACTTGTCTGCCATTGTGCTTTGCATTTTGAACAATGCATAATGTGATATACATACCTGACCTGACATCAGTCACAAGCCATTAAAGAAATTCATAGTAGAAACAGAGACATGGGATCCTTTTGTCACAAACATACAATCTCTTAGCACATCAGATAGATATAGAACAAGACCATTGGTCAAATGGTCATCTCCAGAGGATCAACCAATGGACAATAGACAATATTGGAGCAAACAACCAAAATCTCAATTTTGTAACAATAAAACTCTGCATGATTGTTGTGATTGTTTCCTTGTACAGGAAAAGAAATGAAAGAGGCTGTAATTATCACTATTATGTGAATCCTGGGCTGCCTGTCTCACACATGCATACACCCTCGCACACAGACACAAAAAGACCATTTCAGAATAGATATTAACATCAGTCTCATGTGAAGCGTTGAGATCTAAGCTTTCAGACCACATTCAAATTATGTCAGATTGACTAAAAGCAACAACACATACTTGTTTATTTGTATATAAAGCGGGAAGAGAGATCTGGATCACTGGGGACTTTTCTGAACAGGGTCTAAGGTTTCCTTTCTCCTCCTCTGTCCCTCTTTAGATAACAAATCATAAACTACAAGCCACATTCCAGTCCTGACTAGTAACCCACATTTTATTCTTCACAGACTCAGATCTGAGAAAAAATAGAAAATTGAATATCTAATTATTCTGTAACCTATGTAATAGGTTAATCTCAGATCTTTAATGTGACATACTATCAGCATCCTTCCCTTTAAACTCCTGTTTGAACTTTGCAAGTAGCTTCTGTGCCAGCATTGCTATTTTGATCCTCTAGGCCTTTTCGCTGTTGCTTGCTGGCCCCGGGCCAGTCTGCTGTTTGCACTTAATTTCGTCTCCCCTTATTGCTTTTTTCCCAGTGTTCTTTGTTCTTTATTGGCCACATGGTTGAAGCTAACTTTTCTTTGTCTACATGCACAGTCTTTTATTTTTTACAAGCCAAGTCAAATCCAACTGAATCAAGCAGCAGAAGTGCCTCAGAATTTCTGTATCTTACTTATTATCCCAGTTAATTTTTGTGACAGGTATCTGGCCAACACCAGTCTCTTAAAGTTATAGAAAGGTCAAAGTTCAGTATATTTGAGCTTTAGTTCACATTCGCTCACAAGAAATGCAGGTAGATAACGTGACCATGACTGCCTGCAGAGAAGCCTACAAAAACTCAAGAGAGTCCTAGACAGAAATTCTGCTAGTAGACACCATCGAAACTATATATATCAACATAGTACTCATATTAACCGTTTTTTCTCCTAATTGATTACACTGTTCATTCAAACAGCTTTGAATAAACATGTTCTTCTGCCCCACTTCCTGTTCAGTCATTGTATTTACCTTCCTGTCAGTGGTATATCATATTAATCAAATATTTTACAATTTTAAAATTAAAAACTACAATATGTTCATCAACAACTGGCCGGTCTTTGCTTTCATGACCTCAAAAGGTAGAACCTGCAGATTTTTCCGAACCATCGTGAGGTGGTCTACACCTTCCTGATAAAAGAAGCCACGTAACTCCACGCAACTGCTGCAATCGACATTCATGTCACAACTCAACTGCAGTGCTCTTATAGCTGGTCCACTGGCTTGTTTAAAGTCACACAGGACAATGTATATACATGTATGCTGCATATGTATGTGACTGCATCATTTCTTTACACTAGAAAACAGAATACGCATCTATAGTTTGAGAGGTGCTTCAGTATTTTGGAGAAGAACCTCTTTGTTTGTTATTCCTGAGCCCCGGTACAGTTTGGTCCGTGTTTGTGAAAACGTCTCACTTACCCCTAAACAATACAATAGGAGAGAACTTGTGAAAATAAATTATGTCACCCTGTCACGGGGTTAGCCCGCACCCTGTAAAGTAAGACACGCACTCACTTGCTGCCCAGCCATTTTAATTTATTCTGAAAATTGAACTGACTTGGAGAAACTAGACTTAAAATGCAAGTCTAGAGTGATTTTTTTCATTTGTTTGCTAGATGGTCAACAAAATGCAACAAAAATGCACGTATTTAACACAAATAAAACGAAATGAGGTCTGTAGTGGCATAAAAATTTCTATTTTTATTGTTAATATAATATAAAATTTAATATTTTTTTGTTAAATAAATGAAAATCAGTTGCTTGTCACCTGTTTCGCTTTTGCTGTGCTTGTAGAACTGCCAAAGCTGTGCAGCATGCAGCGTGCACCATGGGCTGAAAAGAACGGGGTTTTCTGGGGAACACACAGAGCAGAGTAGAGCTGGAGGGGTGTTGATTTCTTGTAATCAATTTGCTTGTATTGGCTTAAAAATATGAAGATGTGATAATGTTATTAGTCATCATTTGTTCTTTTAATGAAGAGTTTAGACACTAGTGTTTTGTCTTTGTCACGCGTCTCTTCTCAGTGATTGTCTGCCCTGCCCTATTGTGGTTCGCCTGTGTCCAGCTGCCCTTGCTTTCTATGTGTGTGTTCAGTCTCTGTGCTCCCTGTTGTCCGTGAGTCTGTTTTCTCTCTTGTTTTATCAATTTGGATTTTTTAAGTCTATTGTGTGCCAATGCTCCACTTGTGTTTTTTTTTTTCCTACCTAGTTCTTGGCTCTTTTGTAAGTCCATGTATGTTATGAAATAACATTTTCCCACCCGTCTCCTTTTGTCTGCATTAGGGTCTTGTTTTCCTTAAACCTGACAGGTATGAGACAGAAAATGGAGAGCAGAGAAGGAGGGGAATGTCTAAACACTTGCCTGTCAGGTCACTCCACCAGAGGGGCAGAATTTTTTGAATGGGATAATTTTTGAAATACTTTCAGAGGTATTGTTTATTTATGTATTGTTGCCAGATAACTGTGATTGTCACAAATGAGCATTGCTGTTCCAATTCCTTATCCCTGTGGCCACTCCTGTGTAACATTTGCATTCATGTTGTGGCTTTTTCAAAACACCAAAATAAGCGAATGTCCTTTGGAAGAATATCATTCTAATAGAGTTTGTTGCACTTGAACAATTTATGACATAGTGCACTAGTGATATTTCACCATTAGCCCAGAATATCTTATTACTTTAATATGTCACCTCATTATTACAAATATCCCACAGAAAAATAATGATAATGTGTAATTTGGTGCAGATGTAAAGGAATAGTGAAAAATAATTTGGGTGGTTGGCGGGTGGATTACATCTGAACCAAACCTCACACACAGTGGACGCTATTTGTTGGGTCCCCTTGAAATAACTTTATAAAGAGTTTGGTCTGGACCGGCTCTATATGTAAAGTTATGATTTGGCGCTATACAAATAAATTTAATAAATTTAAAAATAAATTTGAACTTGAAACTCCTGTGTATTAAACTAGCTGCAGACAATGCAGTAACATAATGTGATGCACGCTCACAACGGCTGATATGTTGTGAGTTAACAAATGTCACAGAGGGAACCTGATACATCATTTCCCCTTTATTTTGTCTGCAGCAAGTTGGCTGCAGAAGAGTCTCTGCTCAGGGAGCATACAATTGCTTTCAACACCACTCACATCATCTAGCAAGTACACACACTGATACACACAGACAAGATCTGTTGTTGCTGTGCAGTATTGATATATATGCAACACTTTCTACACAAAGAGCAAGCTTTCTCACAGACCCAAATACATTCAAAACAATTCTGATAGATGAAATTTCAGGCATATTCTAATTCTGATGAAAAACATGCATGGACACATTGTCACCATTGTAGACTATGACTTACATTTACCAATTAAAAAAAAAGAAAAAAACACTGGATATCTCCTTTGTAGCTATCAAACGTCTGGGTTTGAAAGGTGATTGATAAGTTTCGATTTTACTCCTTCATGTCAAGTGGCAATGGTGGTGATGGTCACAATGAATTTTATCTGCAACCTAAATTCACTGCAAAAACAAATCAGAAAACCATAGACAAGTCGTATATTTTTTCATGCATGACAAACATATTTCATGGCGCCTTTTGAAATCAAACAATAGCGAGTATTTGATTTTCAAGGAAATGTTCCTTTAAATAAATTTTATAACAAGCAGTAGGGGACAAAACAGACTGACTTAACAAAGGAGACAAGCTCTTTTCAGATCTAATCTAAATATTTTCTCTCACACAACACACAAATACAAAATACATACATGTGATATAGGGCAGCCAGAAATAACAGAGGCTTTGTGTGAAGTCAATATATCTGGAGAAAAGTCTAGCAAATATATGCAAGAAAGCCATGCAGTCACCAACACTAAGTGGCATCTCATTCAAATAGACCCATGGAAGGAGTTCAGGTGCTTCTTTTCAGTTACAAATTCTCATACCTGAGCAAAGTGACAGTGTGAGTGTAAGTATTCATTATTTCTATGTTTCCAGAAACACTTCTGCATAAATTGAATACACGTCCTAATTCCATTAAAAAAAAACGTAATGTAATGTGTTATCAAAACTTTCACTTTCCTTTTCTACTGTGAGGGTTTAGATTTTAGAGCCAGTTTTTTTCCCTTGATTTTCTTTTTGTTTCCCCTTTTCCCTTGTGTTGCACGTTTGTCCCTGGTTTGTCCCCCATTCTGTGTGTGTGTGTGTGTACTGCATCTTTTGCTGGGCGTGGCTGACCTACTTCTTCTACTTCTTTCACTTTCACAAATGTCTCCGATCTCCACTGTTTTGCCACAAGCCACTCTGCACTATAAGAGCCCGGTCCTCCTCTCCAGACTTCACCAGTTCATTGTTACACCCCATGTGGTAACGCTCTGGCTCCAAATTGAGATCTTCATACTGTTCAGTATTTTTGCCTATCTTTCTCTTTGCCTGTTTCCCAGACTTACCTTGTTCTCCTGAGCTCCAGGTTCATCACTGCCAACCTGCTCCATCTCCAGCCACATCCAGCCTCTGTTTATACATGTCTGTCAGGATCCAGTCACATCTCCCACTCTGGTATCCGTCTTCTGCCTGGAGTACTCAGTGCTACATCACCAGAGGCCCGACTTCACCTGTTTTCTCCAACCTTTGTTCTGTTCACTGGATGCCTGCCAGATTTTCCTCATGCCAGCATGGACAAATGTCGCCTGTCCCCTTGCCTCGACCTACACCTCACCACCACAATCTTTATTAGCTGTGCTAATAAACTGATAGAATCAGAAAGAGCTAAACTTCACTTTGTTCTGACAGGTAAAGATAAAGTGCTGAAAATCTTCTAAATGAGGATGAAGATGAAATGATTTCAACGGATATTGGATTGTTTCAATGGGCATATTTTAAAAATGTAAAATACACTGATCAGCCATTATATGAAGACCACTGACGGGTGAAGTGAATAACATTTTATTATCTCGTTACAAAACCACCTGTCAGTGGGTGAGATATAATAGGGAGTAAGTAACTCTTTTGTCTAAAAAGCTGACATGTTGGAAGCAGGCAAAATGGGCAAGCGTAAGGATGTTAGCGACTTTGATAAGGGCCAAGTACCTACCAAACCAGTGACCGGTGAACCAGTGACAAGGTTATGGCTCCCTGGTGCACATGAGGAGTGGCAGGTGTGATCTGATCCAACAGAGCTATTGCAGCACAATTTGCTGAAAAAGTCAAAACACAGTATATCACAGTTTGTTGCGTATGAGGCTCCATAGCCTCAGACCGACCAGGGTGCCAATGCCACAAGGACCTACAATGCACACGGGAGCATCAGAACTTGGACCACAGAGCAGTGGAAGGAGGAGCTCACCTGGCTCACCCCTGACAGTTCTATTACTATCACTTTAACTGAGGATGACATACCACCAACGGGAAGAAACACAGTCTCCGAACTTTGGTAGAGCTTGCACTGTAGAGCGGTATTGATTCCCCATCTCCCTGGGAAGAAAAACTTGACACACACCCAGCATATACAGTAAATGCTTCAAAATCAACCTTCACCAGTGAAAACAGAGGGGTTGTGTCTACAACGAGGATCAGAAGTAAATGCATTATATAAAATAGCTACCATTTACAAAAAAAACATCTTTCTACTACCACCCCCCACCACCCTCTCTCCTCAGTCCACTGTGTCAATTGACTAAATAGGATCCATCTTTAACCAAATATTGCATCAAAAAGAATCACTGGTCATATAATTTATCTTGTACGTTTGAGTGTCTGAGTGTTTGGGAATGTGTGTACGAATGGCCTCTTTAGCGAAGGATTGCTTGCAGCTCCTTCACGATGTGTACATGTGTGTGTGTTTATTTGTATGCTTTTCAACATCTGTGTCATGATCCCAAAAATGTCTTGTTGCATAATACAACCTGAATTACCACCTCATGGTTGTATGCCCCTACCACCACAACACCACTGATTTCCTCCCTGTTTATCATACAAAAGATGAAACATTTGCGTGAAAATTGATAATGGCTAAACAGTGTTTTGGGAGGTGACTCTGAGCTTGACCTTTGGCCACCACACTCAAAAATTATTAACATTGACTTTAAGTATTGACATGTAAATTTTCCATGTGATTGTATTATTGTATTGTATTACATTTGAGGCACCATGGTTCCTCAGAAGTGAATATTAGTTCCCAGAGATAACTCAGGTTACACGTACAAACACGAAAACCATGGCACATCCGGAGGAAATATTCCTCAGGTCATGTAGCAATTCTACACCCCTGATAACCCCCCCCATTGCCTCTGGCTTCTCGTCTTCATCTTCATCATATGATGTGTCTCAACTTCATTGTTCTGGTGGTGAAAAGCAAGTTAGCGAATTTAAAATTAAGACAACCAAACAAGTTTAGTACTGAACATTGGCAGTGTAATGCCACAACCAAGTATTACTTGATGATTTTGATGCTGCCTCACGGAGGAAGGTACGTAATCTTCCAAGGATGCATCCTATTGACCATTGACCTTTAACCACCAAAATATAATCAGTTCATCCTTGAAGTGATTAGATTTTGGTGGTGGTGAATGATTGTGCCAAATTTTAAGAAATTCTGTGAAGGTGTTAGTTGATGCAGTGTTGGGGAAGACATATTGCTTTGTTCCACAGACAAACGAAGGCTATGATGAACATCATTTCCCACAATTCCCCACTTATCACAACTCAGGATGAGGTCCCCCGGAAACTTCTGCAACAACAATATGCCATATGGTCTCAGCAGCCATCTTTGGGTTCAAGTGAGCATTTTGAAGTGGCCATTATGCCCTTGGTTTGTATATACTTAACAGATCACGTTGTGTTTTCTTATCTGTAAATAAATATATTTGAGTGTATCCACTGGTGTGTTTAATGTTGCACAAAGAAGAATATCGCCAACCTATTCCATTCTTCAACTTTACTGCTAATGTGGTAATTTTGGTAAAATGTCCAGTTCAGTGTCCTCTGGTGCCCCAGCGGATAAATTCAATTAATTTCAGAGTTATTATTTAGTCAAATTATTTTTTAATATTAATGTTTTATTAAATTCTGGTAGCCAGTAATGGATTGGAAGAGTTTTTGTGCTAAAACCCACCAGGTTGTTTTTTCTTCTGCCATAGTTTGCTGAATGTATTTACACTTTATAGCCCACCTGCACACAGCCTGTGGCTTTTTGCATTACAGAGCTTTACCCATTTACAGTGTGCTTCACACACAGAGAAGATGAAAACCAGAGACATCTGACATGTTTTTTTTTTGTATTTTGAGGATGTGGAAACAGCACAGATACTCAATGGGAAGATGATATGGGTTTTGCGTTTACCTAATGCTTTCATGTGTTAAGCAGAGATTTGTTTTTAACATGTGAGTTCCCGCCAAGTCTGTGTGTGTGTGTGTGTGTGTGTGTGTGTGTGTGTGTGTGCGCGCGCGTGCATGTTTGTATATGCATCACTCCAACCTGGATCCCTGGACCAATGTAGATGAATGGATTATTTTGCTGACTACAGATTTTCATAAGCAGAAATATGAAGACTTTTTATTGTTTTGGGAACTACCTGAGACTCTCCCTGGCCCTGCAGTGTCACAAAGCATATTTTGGTAATCGCTGGGATTGTTAATTTGGGAAACAACAAGCTCAGCTCGTGATTATAACCTCCATCTGGGGGTTGAATCTACAACGGCCCCATACACAGATCTGTCCTGGCTTCTCTTCTGTTCAATAGTAGACAATCAATTGAGGATCAGATACATATATTTCTGTATTAAATTCTATAAATCCAATATCCAAAGTTTCCCTGCTTTCTGTTTTTCAGTTTTTACAAATAGTATTAGGAGAAACGGGAACATTGTGAAGGCTCTTTAGGGTTGCTGAATATGTCATACAACATAACATCACATAACATAACATAATGGCATACACTATTACAGAGGGACAAAAGGACTGATATGTATATGTTTGAACATACTTACAGTATGTCAAAGAAAGGTCCTTTATGTTCTTTCCATGGGCAGAGTAGTTTAACTAAAGAGACACAGAATCCTTCACTTTAATATCTTTCGAGTATGTCTGTTAACAGTATATTGAAGCTGTGTGCAGGCTCCTCCGTTGAAACTGATGGTTGCTTCCTGCCGCTTCCACCCGGCTCAGTTAAAATTGCTAAGTGAAATAAGTGTTATAAATAAATGTTGTATTGTTAAGAGCTGCCTAAAATGTACTTGTTTGTCCTGCAATGGCAACTAATTGAATTCATGTTTGTCAATGGATACCAGAGTCCACCTCAGGCCGGTACCTCACAGTGCCTCACAACCTGGAATATACTGTATGTCATGACCATGACCACAGCCCATACTCACACCTTTTAAAGTGTCGGCTGCTCTCAGGAGGTATTTGGAAGAAAGCTGTAGTTTATCAACATTACTATGTTCCGCTTCATGGTCATTTTCAAGTCCCTGTGTTTTGAATGGGATTCAATTTAAGATGTTATTCTTCTCATACTGTACATAAAAAGTCAATTTGATATAATAACTGCGGGTGCATTACATACTGGACAAATGTTAAGATTTTATTAACAAAATGTTCAGTCTAATAATAATAGTATGAATCTTGTACGTTTGAGTGTCTGAGTGTTTTAGGCAGGTGTGAAAAATGCTGTAAAGTAAGAAAGCTTTCAAAAATATAAATAATACTTACATACGTTTATTTTTTATCAATTTGAAGGCAAAGGGTGGTCACAGCAAATATTGAATTGATTTAGATTTCTCTTCTGTTCATTTACTGCAAATTGATGAAAATAGAATATTAACACTTCCATTTTTGAAAGCAAGTGTGTGTGTGTGTGTGTGTGTGTGTGTGTGTGTGTGTGTGTGTGTGTGTGTGTGTGTGTGTGTGTGTGTGTGTGTGTGCTTTTGCTGTCTGGAGTGGTCCAAAATAAAGTTTTAATCCCTGGAATAAGATTTGTAACTGTTTGCGCTGTTTGGATTCACACACTTACTCTTTCATCCCAGAGAATGTGGAATGTTTCCTACAGAACAGTAAATTTTACAGGGAGGTGATTAAGAAAGTTTCTCTGTGCTGATCTTATATCTCAGTTAAAAAATATATGTACATGAGACTCGATATATAAATAGTTTGGAGCCAGTTGTTTCATGGAAATTTGAAGCTTCCAGTACAAAACACAGAGACGAGGGTTTCAAACAATATTGAAACATTCATATGTTTGTCATATGTCTGAATTTTTCATTGAGAGACAAGCAGGATATGTAAGTTACTGCTGAATTCTTGAATAAGCACAAGACTGCATTTTTGAACAGATTGAGGACTGTCTGCGCAAACCATTACTAAAAAAAACAAAAAAACAATCCAGTTACCCTTTTAAAAATACTTGGACAAGAATTAAATTAATGATGGCAACTAGAACAATGACACATCTACAGCCATTAGGGATCAGCTGAGAGAACTCACCTGTGCAAATTTAAGTTGACAGAAAGGCCTGTATGCACATGGTGCATCCTTGGATGGCAACACCCAAGACAAAAATTGTGTTAGTGATCCGTCAAGTTTAAAATTGACAGTAATTCCTTACAGTGACAAATCATTTACTTTCCAGCGCGGGCACTCTCTTTGCTTCAGGCTGTTTGCAATAATGATTTGTGGATTTCCTTCAGCCTCTGGGTGTATTGTTTACAAGTGGCTTGTGGCATCCAGAATGATTTGTATATTGATGGAGTGGTCTTATTTTTGGCTGAAGAAATAAAAATGGATCTGGGAGAGGAAACCTTGATTTGCTGCTTTGGCATTTGAATAATATACATTGATGGCCCTGCCTCTGGCTATGATACAGTCGTACACCCTATGGCCACCATGGCCTTTATGTTCATGCTACTGTCAAAAATCTTAATATTTATAATCTTTAAAGATTTTAAGATCATTTATGAGACAGAACACTGTTATGAGAGAAGGAGCGACGTTGCTGTTCAGGCATCAGATCGGGCATCGAGCAAGAAAATGGAAGAAGATGAAAAAATTTTAAATCCAGTTTCCAAACCATTTGAACAAATCACGATGTGATTTGAGCCTGTACTCAAATGTCAGAAGCTCCAGCAGGCTTACATAAACAGGAAGAGACTACTCAGAACAATATGTAGGATTTCAAATTGAAAGGTGGGTGGGCAGTGGGATGCAAAGATGAATTAAGGCATAACACCTCCAGAGGGCTCAACAGAAAGTTCTGGCATCAGAACCACCCACCTCCATCCACATCAGTACTCATTAGAATGAGGGAAAACAGAGTGGGCACTTCTGGATGTATTGTGTTAAACTCCATCAGGAGCCGTCTCATCACTGACACACTGATTTTATGTCCTTCTGAAGACAAAGATATGTTTCCTTTATGGCCAGCGGGTCTGTTGGCTGTAATGCGATGACAATGTTTTTTTTTCTCTAGTTCTTAAAAAAAAAAAAAACATCAAGTATAAGCATCTTATTAAAGAAACTGCTTATTATTTCATCATCTATAAAACAAGTGACAACTGCTTTGACAACAGCTCCACACGTTTTAATTCATTCCTACACATAAAAAGCCCAATCCACTTAAAAAATGCAAAGGCAAATGCTGATTAATGACATGAAGATATGCCTTTGTTTTAATTAAATGTACTGTGTACGAGTGAGACGCATGTAGCATTATTTAAATAATTTAAAATTTTAAAGAGTTTGCTCTAGACCTGCTCTGTATGTAAAGTGCCTTGAAGTAAATTTGTTACGATTTGGCGCTATTTAAATCAAATTTGATTTGATAGCTGCACTTCATCTGGGACAATGAACCCCTCTAAAGACCATGGAGTCTATCTGTGCAGCCTCTCCTCTGCTCCTCCATAATCAAATGAAGAGGATGTTCCACACAGTGTAGTAAGGCCTCCACCTTCCTCTGTGTGCACCTCCACACCACAGCATCCAGGGAGTCCAAACTCACACCGGTGACAGAACCAGCCCTCTCCACTAGTCTGTCAAGCCGCCTTATATTTCACATTGTCTCCCCAGCAGACTGCAGCATCCAACAGGACACTGTCCACCACAGACTGGTAGAACATCTGCAGCATCTTTCTACAGATGTTGAAGGACCTGAGCCTCCTTAAGAAAAAGAGCCGACTCTGCCCCTTTCTCTAGAGTGTGTCTGCGTTCAGAGACCAGCCCAACTTGTTTTCCAGCTGTACATCTAGATATTTGTAGGTTGGCAGCACCTCGATGTCCACCCCACAAATGTTGACTGGCTGAAGAGGGGGCTTGGACCATGGAAAATCCACTGTCATTTTATTACAGTTAATTTTTTAAAATTATGGTCCCATTTAGAGGAAAATAGATAAAGCGGGGTATTAATTTGAGATACTGTGTGATTGATTGACTATACCACACATGGTGACCCTCCTGACAAGCAGAATAGAGTACAGAGCAAGTCAGCCCCACCCCTCACTCCTCATCTCCACCTTCTCCTCAAAATAATGACAACAAACCAGCAGTTCACAAACCAGTGGGTGACATCATGGTGGGTTGCCAATTGATATGCACAAGGTTGTGAACAGATCAATAGGATGTGTGTAAAGTGATTTTTTATTTTTTTTTATTATATTTATTGGTCATTATTGGTTACATCTACCTGAGTGTACCTCACAACGAATTTTGTCAGTATTTCAACCTGATCATCTCTCTACCTCACGTACACAGTGCAGCAAGAGTACCACCGTGGTTGAACATTCTTCCAAAGGACTAAAACTGACAATCAGGTTGCATCTTCAAATGAAGACTTATCCTTTGTGCAGCTGGACAACGGGTTTATTATGGATGAAACTGGCAGCTGGGTAGCACTGTTGCTGTTTCGGGATCCTGGCATAACTGGTTTTATCCTGACATAATGCATACCAATCACTTATGTCATTGCAACATATATTTTGGCAAGGCAAGGCAATTTTATTTGTATAGCCCATTTTTACAAACAGTTTGTCTCAAAGGGCTTTACATAGCATCATAACAACATCCTCTGCCCTTAGACCCTCACAGCGACTGAGCAAAAACAAACAAAAAAAAAAAAACCCTTTTAACAGGGAAAAAAGAGAAACCTCATGGTGAGCAACAGAGGAGGGATCCCTCACCCAGGACGGGCAGACGGGCAATAGATGTTGTATACAGACAAGAAAACAGGTAACAATACAGAATATGCACAGATGGAAATGGTGTGCAGGAGCTAATGAAGGCAGTTTTTGGTGGGAGGGAAGGCAGGGAGAGTCAGGCAGCTTAAGTAATGGGTGGTAGACTGGTTCCTGGGAGGGAAGGGCAGGTCGGTTTAACAGCAGGGGGAAAAGGGGAAGGGGGTGATGCAGGGGGCAGTTGGTGGAGAGAGATGGAGCTTTGGTGGATCTGTGGAAACACAAATAGAGAGAGAGAGTGAGACATCAAGGCCAAACTACAAGGTGAGAGGAGAGGGGAGGAGAGGAGAGGAGAGAGCTCCATGTAACCTGATGTGTCCCCCAGCAGTCTAAGCCTATAGCAGCATAGCTATAAAAATGGTTCAGAGCTACCTGAACCGGCCCTAACTAAACGCTCTGTCGTAGAGGAAGGTTTTAAGCCTAGTCTTAAATGTAGTGAGAGTGTCTGCCTCTCTGACCCATGGAGAGAGTTGGTTCCACAGTAAAGGAGCCTGATAACTGAAGGCTCTACCTCCCAGTCTGTTTTTAAAGATACTGGGAGTCACTAACAGACCTGCATTCTGGGAGCGAAGTGCTCTGGTAGGATAATAAGAGACTATGAGGTCTTTCATAGCTGAGAGTCGGAGAGATGCATGGCTCAACAGCACTGTGGTTCTTGGTCAGCCTGGCTACAGTGCTGAAAAGGAACCTGGGGTTGTTTTTATTCTTTTCTATTAAAGATGAATAGTACGTGCTTCTGGTTTTACGAAGTTCTTTTTTTATAAATTAATAAACTATCCTTCCAGGCTTGACGGTCTTTCTCACGTTGGCTAGAATGTGTTATCCTTTCCAGCTGCTGCTTCAAGGGAGCTATTCTCTTATGGTTGATAAGCTTCTTTTTCAGAGGGGCTAAGGCATCCAGCATCCCAAGGAGCGCTGCTGCAGTGCTATCTACAAGATAATCTACCTGGAAGGGAGTAAGATCAGCATAACTGCCCATTGTAATGCTACTTGGAAGAAACCCAAAATGAAGGAGGACTTCATAGAGCTCATGCAAGGGTTCCTGGAAAAGTACCATGCTGAACTGGCACCACCACTTCAGGAGGGAAAGAAAAGCTGCTACCTTCCTGCTCTCGAAGTGTACTATCCACAAAGGCCCAGGAAAATCTTCCCTAGCTCATCGATTGCCCTGGAAGTCAGGGGAATCACACACTCACTTTACCCAGGATAAGGTGCATGTTTCTGGCCCAAGACTTCATGTCCACTGCAGGACTGTCAGCTTACAGGGAAGCCAAACCTTTTGATCATCTGATCATAGCATGTGTAGGCCTTCTCCCTCGCTCGGCGTATGAGGTATCCACTACGCATAATCACCACCGAGTCTGTAGTCAAGGCACTTACAATATGTTTGGCATTCGTACAGTTGTGCAGAGTGACCAAGGCGCTTACTCACAACACAAGTTTTCACAGGCCCTGAAACAGCTGCACATTAAACACCACCACACACCTGTATATCATGTATAAAGTCAAGGATTTGGACTGGACACTCAAGTCTTTGTTGCAAGCGTGTTCTACATAGTTAAATTGAAATTGGGAACGGGGTTTGCCATGGTTCATGTTGTCTGCTAGGGAGGCAATACAGCAGAACACAGGTTTTAGCCTGAATAATCTTTTCAGGCACACTGTGTATGGCACCTTTATGCAGCTGGAGAGTTAGTGTGAAAGAAGATGCAAAACTGCCACCCATCGCGACCCCTGACCCCATGAAAGTTATTTAATTATATTATGTATGTCTGTCGACCTGTCCAGGGTGTATCCCGCCCTTGCCCAATGTCGGCTGGGATTGGCTTCAGATCCCCACAACCCTGCACCGATAAACTGAATAGATAATGGATGGATGATTGGATGTGATTCTGTTGAAGCTGTGCTTTGCTCATCATGTCTAGTCATGTCTAGGGCCTAGGAGTTGTGTACTGGCTGTTCAGGATTAAGGGTGGGTCCTCCTGGGTCTGCTTTAGCTAGCTAATGCTAACGGCACCCTATGCTGAATGTCAATCTCTGCTGATTAATTTTTAACTATATTTTTCACTTACTGAAGAAAGACTGGACAAATGGTGATCAATTTTGATTGTATCCTATATAACATGACACTGAATCTTAAGAGACTATATTCTCAGTGGCTGATTGCTTGTCATCATTAACACTTTCTGCAGAAATTTGATCACGCCTTGTTAAATCCTTCGCTTCTAATAATGGGGAAACATTTGTGTGCACTCTGGCAAGTAAATTTGAACAGTATCACTGACATGATGGTCTCATTCATAGCTATTACCCCAGCACTGGCTACAACGTGATATTGGGTCACATGAAATCAAGATGAGGTTTTGTAAAATGATAATGCTTGCCTTATCTGTGCAAGGTTACTAAATACACAAGGCAGTCATCAACATAATTCTTGAAAGATATTTTTCTTTTTATAGAAGAAGAAGCAAATTAAGTTCCTTAAGTTTGCAATGCCATTAAAAAGTGGATCTTCATAGTGAAGATAAAATGAAATGTAAAGGTATGTGATAATATCTGATGCATATATCAATGTAACTCCTGTTGTAGAAGGCTGTGTGCAGGCATCACTGAGATGAGTGGATTCTACTGATGTACAGATGGTCAGGCTGTCATTACGATACCCTTAGTTGAACACATTACTCTGTTCCAGCTCCCAATAGCCCCTGGCATACTGATGGGAACCATAAGCTTATATAGCTTTATAAACCACATTGTCTTTTAGTTGTTTTTATCCTACCTCTTCCTGAATAGCTCAAAAGAACCTTTTTTTCATGTGTGCAGATGGAGAGTGGCTGTGCATAGTGGCAGTGATTGGTTTTTACTGCTCATCTTTCACACCAACCAACAACAACACCCAAACTGTCCTGGAAAGTTCCCTGTCTGCAGTAGAGTAGGAAGGGAAAACATTCTGGTGGCACACTTTTTTTTTTTTTTTGCAGACAATTACTTGTTCACAATTACTTGTTAAATCGCCTACAAAGTGGGACAAGTACTGTTTTAAAATGAGACCAGGGACTATTATTCAATTAGTGACTCACAAGAGAGGGACATCACCAAAAAATACTGGATTTTGACATCAAGATTTCAAAAGGATATGCCCTGGAAATGGTTAGAGACAAAGGCCTATTGTAAATGAGAAAAATATTGAGTATGATGGTCGCATGGCTGCATGGTGGTGGTCATACTCAATCTTTTAATGCATCGTGACTGTCACCATTGCACCATCACTCCGGACTGTCAATATCACTGTTATTACGCGACGGGTCGTCATCACCTAAAGGCAGATATTCTCCTTATAACATAAATATTCTATAATATCTATAATAATTCACCCATATAACAGATTCATAACTTCCTCATAAGTGAACTTTCAATTTCTGCTCACATGTCAATGCATGGGAGCATGTTCAGAGCATCTTTCCTCTGCTATATCTTCGAACACTTTGAATAGGACTATGATGTAATTTTGGGCTAGAATCAAAGTAGTGCATGTCTGCTAGTGGTAGAGGGTACAAACCAGTTTTGGCACTTATTCAGCATTGTTGCTTTTTGCAATTATGCGACTTTGGCACTCAGAAGGCTATGTGCAGTAGAAGACCTTGGCATTAGTATTAAGTGGTATATCTATTTATTACATTGATTATAAATACAAGGAGATTAAGCAAAAATGTGCACTGAAAGGGCATCGTAAGTGTTAGTTTTGTAATGCCAAGGACCTAAATGCAGACAATAAAAAGGTGGATTTTAATAATACAAAACATAACATCACAGGAGTACACACAGAAAACAGAACAGAAAAACTCAGGGGAAGACAGAGACTTAAATACACAAGGGAGCTAAGGGAAATTGAACACAGTGTCTGAGAAGGAGTGTAAACATGTACGTTCAAGTAGATGAGTGCTGTCCCCAAAGTTACTCTGAAGGAAAACATTAGTGACTTTGGTTTGGGTGACCATGGGTAGCCAGTATAGGTTGTTGAGTAAGTTCAATGACATATGCCCATTTGGCCCCTAGACCAACAGCTGGGTAGGGTACAGATTCAAATAATGCTTGATTGAAAAGGATAGCTGGTCATCAAACAGGACCTTGGTTCTGTACCTTCGCCAGAGCGATGGAGCCTAGCAATGATACACGAAGCCATGTGAGCTGGTGGTTGGACTCAAGGAGGAAGTGTATACTGCAAAGAGAAGGGGTCCTCATACTGATCTTATTAGTGAAGCCCTTTGCCCAAGATGCCCATTTTAGAGAGTATGGAGAGTGGGATGCAGTGGTTCTGTATTTAACAGGCTGCTGATAAATGCAGATTTTTGGGGGCCTGCACTGTGCTGGTGTAAAGGAGGTGGTGACGTATGGACGGCAGTTGTAGAGAAGGGCATGAGAGCAATTAAAGTTGTTATTTAATCTTAAGAATGTTCTTGTTTATATTTTATGCAATAACCAAATTGTACATGTAAATAAATGTTGCACGTACACAAGGGAGTCAGTGACCTTACTGACTCTTTTACAGCAAATGGGTTAATTGCTCTGTGTTTATCCTCCTCTCATGGTATTCTGCTCTTCTCCATTCCTCAAAACTAAATGAGAAGATAAATGTCAGTGTGGTGTATAACCTAAATGAATTGGTGAGCGCCTTGTGGAAAATCTTTTGTGAGGGTGTCATAACAGTCATAGTATTGGACCTGATATTTTTGTGCATTTGGAAATTTTGTTCGTGTGGAGCAAGGGCCCCAGGGCATGTTCAATCTATACCTGTTCATGATCTAACATTGTTGGAGACAAATAACCCACTGGGTTTTTTAGGTTTATTTAACTGTAGAAGTTTTTTTTTAACTGGACAGTGAGGTTTATAAAATAATAATAATAAAAAAAACATATTGCTATGATAATGTTATAACACTATTATATACCATACAAAGCCATACTATACACCTTATACAGTTTGTGTATTGATGACAACTGACAAAAATGCTAATGTGGATCAGATGTACCTGCAGTGTACATGGCCAATGTTTCCTCTCATGGAGCTAATTTTAGAGTTTAATCTTGTAATATTGATCATGACAGACATTTTTGAAATGTGTAAAATAGTTGATTACACTTCATCAATAGTATTCTCTTGAGTAATTATATCAAAGTAGCTGTGCTGTTGCTGTACTGGGTTTAAAATCTTCATTTCCACTGTGTGAAACACGCTTTTAGTATTTAGGTCAATGCTACCGCCATCTCACTATCAAAACAAAGCTCTTCATCTCTCTGTATGGTTCTTTTCTTCACATACAACCATGTAAGTGCATTCAGAAGGCTGTGCACGTGTGTAACAACGTGCACGTGGGTGCACAAGCAGCAACGCACATACTGTATATGGAAATACACACATAAAGGCACACAAACACAGAGCACATTTTGTTCTGTTCTTCATTCTCTCTGTCAGCCAAGCAGCTGCAGACACAAAACACTCTCTTTTCCTCCTACTCTCTCTGTTTGCTCCCTCTCTCTTTCTCTGCTTTCTCATACACCATCTCATCGCCTCTCCTTCTGTCTCCCTCAGTCCTCCTCCTCTGTCCTTTCTTCCTCTCTCCTGCCTGTCAGCTGAGCAGCAACGTGAAACAGCGATCAGCGCCCACGCTCTTAGCCTTTCTTATTTGCTTCGTTGAGTGGAATGAGAGAATAGGTGCCACAGACAGTAATGTGGCCAAAATATGCTCCTCTACATATGCTTCTCTAAATTTGATCTGCATTTCGGCTAGGTCCTTTGATCCAAGTAAAGAAAATACTTTTTTTTTTTTAATCTATAACCATTCTCGGATTGTGACTATCAATTAAGTACATTAGCAGATAATATGCCAATTATTGTAGAAATGTACTGATTACTTGTTTTACCTTTGAAAGGTTGAACATTGTTTAAAATACTCTTTAAAAATATCCCAGGGACCAAGGACATTATGAAAATTACTTATGTCTGACAACAAGATTCCAAATACTAATATTTGAAAAGCTGGAATCATTAAATGTTTGACTTTTTATTTGAATGCTCAATTAAAAATACAATAGATTAAAATATTTGCAGATTCATTTTATGTTGACTGACAAATTGTCTGAGCCCTGATTTGTCTTTTCATCTTGGTTGAGGAGCAGTCTGCGTGGGTTTTCACATTTCAATCAGGACAGACTTCATTCTGAATCAACAATTACACTTTTATTATCATGTGCAAAACAAGCGAGGAAAAGTGAGATCAGATCAGATCCCATTGTAATGTCATATGTGAAAAGGTAGTGAGGCTGTGTAACGTATAACAAATCCTCTGGTGTCTAGTCTTGGTGTGATGGGAAGAAGAAAATGGACTCTAATGAGCTTGACCTGGCACTGGATATGAAGACGGAGGTGGGAAATCTGATTTGTTACTAAAGACACCTGAAGTCAGCTGAATAGAAAAAGTGATGAGAGAGCAAGAAAGAATTTTGAATTAGAAAGGCGTAGTCAGTAAGTCTTCCTGACTGAACTTCCAGATTGAGTAATAACACATATAAGCCTTTATCAATTATTTAGCAGAAGTTTTGCTAAAGTTAATGTGAGGCTTGAGCAGTCTAGGTTGTGTGTATCAAGTGGGTATTTTCCAAAGTTGCAGGCATTTCTAACCCTAACCCAGACAATACTGTTTGCCAGATCTATAGATCCTGCAGTTAGGTGATAATTCTCAGTGGGTTCCTCACTACAAAATACAGCTTTCACATTGCACATAAGCCTTTACATAAGCAATTACTATAAAAATAACGATTTTTTGGATTAACTTTATGCATAAAAATTCTCACTCATTTACATGGTAGTGAAGTTGTCATGCAAACTGTGATATTCTGTGTTAAAGCATGTAAACAAAGACAATCATTTTTTACAACCCTAATTGTGTTTTTCTACTGTGAATATATATAAAGAAAAAAAATATATGATATATATAAATATAAAGAAACAATACATCCTCCTTTGCTCCATATGAGTTGAGCAAAGGAGATATGATATTAATGCATTCTGGAGATATATGAAATCACCATACTGAAAATCCGGTCTGCAAAATAGGTCAAGTGGCTTATGTAAAATTCTTAAAAGGACAGAGATCCATAGGGAAGTGGAGAGATACTTTGTGTTATATGGTTTTGCAGAAGTCTTTGCATAACAGCTTCTGCTATAGGATGTAAAGAGAGTCAGAGCGACAGAGAATTGTATCTACTGAAAACTATGTGGATGGCAGCAAATGATGAGCGAGACAGAGACCCAAGGACTGGCCTGACCCCACCCTCACCACTGGGATCACAAACCAGGGAGAGCATCACCAATCCGAATCCAGAAGTACTAAAAGTTTGACAGGCTTTCAGACTGTAAAAAAAAAAAAAAAAAACAACACTGTTCAAAATGGATGTTACCCTACGTTGCCCTAAATTCAGGCAAATAAATACTGACTCAAATAAATATTCAATTTGATATGTGTTGTGTTATAATACCCTGCCTATACAAAAAGGCCTTTGATTTAGAATACATTTTAATAAGATTTAACCATAAAAAACACAAAGGAAACATGAATATAGATATCTAATGATAATATAATACAAAAACAAAATTAACAAAAATATATTAAGTAATGTTACATTTATATATACAATATATGAACAGCATTAAGATTTCCCTTCATTGGAACTAAGGAGCCTAGGCCAAGGCCAGAAAAACAACCTCATATCATTATCATGTATAGCTAGATGTCTACATAAAGGACGGTGTGTGAAATTTCCTGCCATTGCGTGGGGAAACAACATAGTTGTAACAAAATGTTTTACAATAATTGTGAAGGTTTCCTGATCGGATTTCAAGACAGATGCAGAAACGTATTGTCTCTGTGACCTGTTGTACAGGTCTGGTTCTGTACAAGTGGATCTTCCTCCATGTGCATGTGTGAGAGACGACACACACACACACACACACAGACACGGGATATAAGATGGTGAGCCAACCACACAGACTGTGTTTCTAGAGACAGCACCTCATCTTCATCATGCCAGAGAGAGAGTCTACTGTGTATGAAGATTGCGCTGGTGAACTTCCCACTGCCAGAGTGATAGATAGATAGAGTGTCAGGATTTTTCTGAACTTAATTTCCTCGCTACCACAGTGGCAGGAGTAGTTAATTCTTCTGGGAGTCCATCACAAGCAGGTGTGGACGACTGGGCTTGCCATTGTGGACATAATTAATAAGTGAGAATGCATGTAAATGCTTGTACAACACAAGATTATCTGGAATGTGTTCTCCATCCCATAGTACTAAACACCCCTGATACATCCCATACTTCGACATAAAGCCTAAACCTAAGGAGGCGTGCCAGTTTTTCCCGTTTATTCCTGAAATCACCCATGGCTAATGTATGTCTAATCCCATTGTTGAGGTTGGATTCAACAAGGGACTACAAACGTGAACCTGATGCAAAACCGCTGCCGACACACACAAGACACATTAACCAAAACCACTGTAGATTAGCGATCAGCTGAAACACAGACCTGTCACTTCCTACAACTATGTCAGATTTTGTAAGCAAGTGGACTGGAAATGCCACAAGCCACAAACTGCTTAAAAGTCACACTTACCAATACTGTTCTCCAGTTTGTTTCATCAGGACATTTAGTTTGTGGTGTTGTTTCACGCTGATGTTTCAAATCTCTTCTCCCATAAAAAATCATTTACAAAGGAAAATACAGAAAACCTGACAGTAAAATATCTGTGCATGTTCTTCAGACATTGTTTATTTAGTATTAAGCCATCTGAGTCCAATTGGCCTTAACATGTTCTGGGAGGCAGCTTCTGGCCAGGACAATTAGTTGCCGGGCAAAATAGCTTTAATTATTTGGGAAAAAGGGACAAAAAAGTTCACACTAAACCAAAAGAACTAATATCTAAGTTAAGATAATTGCATTTTTCAAAAGGAAAGATAACAGTCCTATTTAAGATGTAATAGAGAGATTCAGGGATATGTGGATTAAAGATGTGACCAATAAAAGCCAGGTTTATGAAAATGGTCCACTGGTGAACTCATCTGTGAAATAACCCCTGTGTCCCTAGGCTGATCAGATGTTCATGTGAACACTCGAGTTTGTTAGGGACTCTATCCAGCTATGTTCTTCTCACTTCCTAGGTCAAGTCTGTGGGAAAGATAATGTTTTCACAAATGCATCATTAATAGTGATTCCTCCTTCACCAAGAGGTTACACATCAGCCTTTATGGCATCGGTCACGCAACATAAGGGCTGTAAAGTGCTACTCAGCCAATCATTGCATCCGTTAGCAAGACACACAGGGTAGAGATGAGACGATGGAGTGGGCTAAGTGGGATTTAAATGTTTAAAATCCCTGACTCGTACTTGAGGAAATTTTACCCACCTGGATCTTCAAATTTTAACTGAAGACCAAATTAATATATAACTATGTGGTTATTGATCAGCATGTTGACTAATGCAAAGGCCAGAGGTCTGATTGCTGTCAGAAACAAAGAAAAGGAGAAGGGGGACAATTACAATTTTTTTTTTTTTTTTTTTAGAAATGTTACTGATTGTTACGTGACTATTTAGAAAAATAAATGAGACAAGGAAAGGTTATTTGTGCCTCCTTGTTGTAGCTTAAAGTGTTACACCATCAGAAGTCTGACATTTATCAATGTCTAACACTTAAAGGTCACTGTAGTATATGACATTTTGCTCAATGACAGTGGAAACTATGATAAAATTGAGCTGAACACAGACGCTCTTATAGTCAGCTGCAAAGGATGGACATCCACTCACACAAGTTATCACAAATGACAGGGAGCATATTCAAAGGATGAAATAGGATGTTCCAGCAAATCTTACTTCATAACCTTTGAGTAGAAAGCAACAATCACAAATCAAATAAGTGATGGGTATAAATACCTATAAATACCTATTTATTTCTTTCATGCGGGTATCCCTGCATTCATTTCTGCCTTTTTTTTTTTCTGTTTTAGGGGCAGTGAAAGACTGAAAGAAGAAAAGCTGCAGTAGAGAGAGGAGACGGCATGCAGCAAACTGTGCAAGCTTGGTTTTAAACCTGTGCCGCTACAGTAAGGAAATAAATGGTATGTGGTGTACCAGGTGTGGCCCCCTAGGCAGTCCGTAAACCATAATCTCTTTTGTGAGTCAGAACAGGTGTAGTGCTGTCCTGTGCTGTGCCAGGCGGTGCTTGTTGGTCCATGTTTGAGTGTACGCAACATGACAACAGCAGTGGAGAGGCAAAGAGTGGGTGCACTTATTTATGTTTACTCTAACATGTGCTGTAAAGATACCTGTATGATGTGAAGACTGTGAGTTCCATGTAAGAAAGATGCATTTGTATATATTGAATAATAATAATAATAATAATATTCACCATAGATTCACCCAGATCTATGACAATAAACTGCAGTATATGCTACACGCACTATCGGTAGTCTATTAGTTCTAGTTAACTCTGCCTGTTCTGTCTCTTCTCTCAGGTCTGCTCTGAACTGGTCTGAACGGGAAAAAGTGGATGTATTTGCATTGACATATTTCCTGTCTAACGAAAGAGTTGTCAAGCTCAAACAAAATCACAAAGACGGTGCATTTGTGATTAAAGAGCAGTTTAGTAGTTTGTATGCACAGTGTGTGTTGTGCCATCCGCTGAACAAACACTAGCAAATTTCATTATTTTCTTGAAGCAGTGTGTAAACACTGCATGTGTTGCCAGACTCGTGGACACAGATAGCCTCTGGAATCGGAAATTGCATCCCAGTGGCAAGGAATGTGGAAAAAAAAGACAGAAAATGTTGATTTATTTTGATTGCGCATTAAATAATTTAATAATTGTTCAACAATGGATCATTTAAAGTAACAACTGATTAATTCATAGAGGGATGGAAAAGACAATTGGAGACTGCCATGAATTCCTGTGGTTTAAAGAAATGCAGTCTGTTCAATCAATTCAAACATTTCTACATAACTACTTAAACCACAGCTCCGTTCATTCATGTCTGTTGCCTCACTTAGGGTCAAACTACCTGTGACTACAAAATCATTATGGTCACTTTGATGCATAATCGATGTGATCGTCTTTTATTGATCTATGATACATCCAAGTATTTAGAAAGCCAGATTACCCTTTGATCATTTGGAAATAAAATGTTGTTGCCCAACAAAATCCAATCAGCTCATCTTTGAATCTAAGTGAAAGAAAGAAATTCCCCGTGGTCTTAAGGTATGACATTCATGAGGCCAAAAGCTTGTTTTGTGAGGTCACAGTGTCCTTTGTGAACCAAATATGATCAGATCATCCTTGAGTCCAAGTCAGTATTTGTGCTAAATCTTAAAAAAATTCCATGAAGGCATTTACAAGAATGGGGCAACTTAAAAACATAATTCCTCCTGGCTGTCCCCAACAGACATTAGTTACCCATGTGAAAGAACTTGACTGGCCTACAGTTCTTCACCTCATCCAACATCCATCATGACATGTTCATTAACCACATCGGCATCCACATCATTGGGCCAAGTAGTATGTTCTTTGCAGGAATTGGTGCACATTTTCTTTTACCTCTGTACTAATGTATGAATTCGGCAACTATTCATTTGGACATTAGCACTAATTGGTTTTAATGATCTCAATAACTCTTCTTTTAGTAATGCACTAATGGACATCTGTTTCTTTGTAGAGAGATCAGCTCTCATTACTCCATAAAGGAGGTCAATTCATTTGGATTGCAGGTGTCTATTATCCGTAATTGTCTCCAACTAGGCACTAATGGACAGGGAGTATGAAAGTAGTATGCCAGAGTGTGAACGCAAGGCAGCCAGTTCCATGTGTGTGTTGGGTGTTCACACATGCAAGTCATTCTCTGTGTGTGCGTATGTGTGTGTGTGTGCATGTATGTATGTCTGTGCACCACAGTTCAGATTAAAAATGAACAAATGTGGCCACAGTTATTTTCTTCTTAACAGTGTCATATCGATGCAGAAGCAGCTTGGTTCACAGGATTTCATTTGTGCTCATTAATTGAAAAACAGAAGCTAATTAAGCCATTAATCACTAGCTTATGTAGACATGCTGCCCACCTCTTCCAGCTCCCTTCCACTGTTGGCTCTGCTTTCTCCTCACACTGCTTCCTCCCTTCCTTTTGCACATTAACATGCTCTGGTTCTGCATCTGACTCCTCTCAGTCAAGTACATGACACAGTATTTCATAATTTCTGTCATTTCTGTCATTTGCAGACTTCTCTTCAATTTCCTCTCCTGTTTGCCCCTCTCATCCTGTCTACTGCATGTACAAACAACTACAACAACAACAATTTACAACTGCAAAGTACACTGATTACTGTCAACACAACAAACAACATCACAAAACATCAAATAGACAATCATTATCCAAAGCTACACAAACCAGTTAATCCAGACCTTCCACCTGAGAAAGTGGGCCATGTAATGGACCTGCATAACTTAATTGATCAATACTACCAACAATGCAACATGTCTGATACACCAGCCAACCGCCCAGACAACAACAAATCCAGCCAAAAGGAGGAAAAAAACGACTCTGCCACAGATGCAGGCAGTCCGCTTACAACCAGTGTTGAGGTCAGTGTTTTACAGTCCATTAACATGGTATTTGATAAACTGAGTTTAAGCAAAATAATAACTCAAAACAAATTTTTAGCAGATCTACTTCAATGCAACAAAGAGAAATTACTCTTTAGTATTTAATAAGCAATTAATAATAACCTATATTCCCCTGACTTATCTGTACTGTTAATAGGTATAAAATGATCAAGAATGTGCCTAATGTTCTCAATATGGTCCTCAACCAGCAACTTTGTACCATATCCAAGTGTGTATGTATCTGTATATGTGTAATATACAGATACATGCAGTACTGTGCAAAAGTCTTAGGCCTCCGTTAGGTTTGTTGTTTTTGCAATGATATAATGACCCTATATAATTATTCCTCAGTCTCTTTATTAGAAGCAAGAAAATACAGGGGATGTTTATGCAGTATTAAAAAAACTGAGAAAAAATTTTGAAAAAACAGCTTCTACAGGCTAAAGTGTTCAGTATTCGGTGTGACCTCCTCTTACACTGGAGCAATAGCAGGAACCTGGCTCTGAAACCTAAATGGAATGGAGCCATAGTTAATGTCTTTGTTAACGTCTGAATTTCATGTCAACATGATGCTGTGAAAAAGGTCCATTACACCAGGTTTGTGTAAGACATGGTTTTCCATTAACCCAATGGAAAATTCTCCGTATGCACATCACTCAGAAGAAAATGTGCAAAACTGGTCTTTCCAACACAGTCAAGCACCACAGATTACTACCTCCACTCTTCACCTGTACAGCACTTTTGATTTGATCTCACCTCAAGTCTTAGGTTGCTACATTCCCCTCTCTCCTTCATCATTCAAATTAGGTGATTCATTCTGTGTTGAATTCTCATTAAAACACACAAATTCCACACTGGTTACCTCAAGCTATTGCCAAGAAAGTCAACCTTATCAATGGAAAAAAAACTTCCATAAGAACTTGGACTTGATTTATCACCAATTTCAACCTTAGTTTGCTTGTTTGTTGTTTGTTTGCTGCCACACGTCCATGGTCAGGATTCATACATACACATATACCCAGCATTTCACTGTCAAACACATTTCTTTCATAACACTCTGTGTCTGAACTGTTTATAATGTGTTATTTAATCAATTTTTTTCTCTTCTCCCCAAATGGATGATGCAAACTATTGTTATTACTATTATATGCACTTCTCACTAATATAGTCTCTGCTTTTAGTAACTATATATATTTCTGTCATAGTTGAAATTATTATTAACAATATTGATATTTAAAAACCGATTTAATTAAACACACACACACACACACACACACACACACACACACACACACACACAAAACCAAACAAACTTACACAACTTAAATCCATATTACACTGTATTTCCCCATAGTCACGCACACACAACTGCTCACACACATACACATACCTCCACTCACAAATATTATCTTCATTTGTTATTATAATTATGACACTGTTAATACAATGGCAGTGGGGGTGTGAGGGTCCGACTGGCCCCTGCTAGGACCTCTCCACTCATTTCAGTAGGCTGCGTGAGGGATAGTGGTAACCCCCCATGTCGTGAGAAACATTGAAAAATTTAAAACAGGCAGTTATAGAATAAATCCGATGGCTATATAAGTGCTGACTTTTTTCATTTTTAAAATTTTCCCTATCAACATGACACCCACACACCTACTCCAGTTATAAAATCTACTAAAACTCTAGCTCTAAGCAAATACTCATTCATGAAGGAAGCAAAATAGCACTGCTTATTCAACAAATCAACACCCCTCCCACGATACTTGGTACTTTCCCCTGGGAACCCATGTTCTTAGGCCTGGCGTGGCTTTGGCAATTCTGAGAAACATAAAAAAAAACAGCAGCTGTTGGCTTTAAGGCTTTCTGGACAAAAGGGTTGAAATTTAACCAATTGAAAAGAATAAGTTAAATAAATAAATGTAATGGGATTCATTCCTCAGTCTCTTGGGTGAAATCCATGTGTGACCCAATACAAATGCATCTCTAGCCAAAAGAAGAAACAGAACAGTAATGTCAGATAACTTCCTAACTCACATTATGTCTAGTTGTTCAGGACAAATTAAAAATCACCAAGACGGAAACATAAATGCTCCTACAGCCTGGATGAAACGAGTATTAAAAAAAGAAACACTTGATCTTGAAAATGATCCTGGTGAATCACTTGCATTTCAGAGCTTCCATACTTTACTTTATACCTGCATATCTGATTTAGCCACTTGTTACACTGCCTATAGGGATTCTGAATGTTACAATGTTGCATGAGATTTGACAAGAATGCTTTTTTCACTGGACCTTTCGTCCACTATCTGAACAAACATGATTCAGATCATACTTTTTATAACATCCCAAAAATATAGCTATAAGTAAACACAGAAATATAGACTTTTTAGGTTTGAGGGAAGGGTATAAAAGGGAACAGGAGACTGCACAGTAGAGCAATGACCAGAGCATGCTGTGTTTAGCAGTTTTATTTTATTGTTACGTTGTGTGAAATTACCACCAGCCTCTTCCGATGAAGTCTGCTATAACATATTGTCAGCACTCTTTGGATTAGCTCAACAAGAGCAACATGCAAGACTGCTGCTTGTATCCACCCTGGTCCTGCTATAATCGCATGTTCAAACCGTATATTTAAACGTGTCTGTGAGATATGTATATATATATATATGTATGTATATCTGACACATCCTTGTAGTGGGTTTCATAATATTGGTCAAATCACAAGACTTTTGTTCCACTTTGTGACAGCCACTAAATAAATTAGTGCCCAGAGGTCAGTGGGATATCAACAACTGAATGGATTTTTCGGTTCGGTTCAGGAATAAGTGTCCCTCAAGATGCAGTATCTTTGGCGATCCTTTAAAGGTATAATGTGTAGAATGATGTGACTTGCACCGTGGGCATAGTTGACAGCATTTCACCTCTTCGACCCCCGCTCAATCCTGCCTAACAAGCTGGACAATAGCAGAACAGCAAAAATTCCGTCGCCTCGGATCGGCATTGATGTAAACACAACACATGGGTAAACCTGCTAATTTTTACCCTTTCACCCTAATCCCCTGCTGTAATATCTCTTAGAGCACACACACACACCCGTCACGTGTCCACCATGGTGACACTATAGCAGAAAGACCTTGGCGGCGTGAGCTGGAGTATTAAAAAGACAGAATCACCAAGTGAAGTGTCTCACATGAAGGCTCTGAGGATGAGAGATGAGAAAGATCACTTTTATCACGTCGCACAGCAGCTAGCAGCTCACTTTCCGCTGTGTCTGTGTCAGGCAAACTCGACTGGCAGTGGAAAAGGGGTCAGTCAGCTTTTATTTTGGATTTACCTGCAGTTAAAAACCTGTTTAGGCTTGCTAAGTTTAAGGCCTGGAGGAAGGTATTCTTCATCCTCTTATGTAGGACTGAGGGCAGATTAGACTCTACGCTAACTCACATAGCTTCTAGACAAGATTTTACAAGACAAGAAGAGACTGGGGTAGCTGGTTGACATGGTAACGTCATATCATGTAATAATGCTATGAGATATCACTGCAAAATACAACAGATGGAGATCTTGGTCATGACATCATCACTGTGGATTTCTCACACACTGTTTGTGTTTGCTAATTTGAACATTTTAAATGAAATTAAATTAATTTCTTAAATTAAAAAATTAAAAAAAAAACAACTTTATGATTAATGATTTATGACTAAAAACCTGCATAGATACTAGCATCCCAGTTAGCCTGCAGCTGCTCTCCGTACTTACTGCTGAATAGCAAAAAATGCTACCATGGATACATGTTAGTAAACTAAGCTAATATGGTGAATAATGTCGGCAGTAACATTTTGGCTTTGTTTGCCCTAACGCATCTTGGGTGCGCTGAGGTTCTCTATTGTTCATTACCATTTCAAGACCCCCCCACCCAAAATCAAAGGTGGGACTGCTCTTACATTGCGAAACTTTGCAACACTCCCTGTCACAGTCCTCTCTCCACAGTAAACAATGATAAAGGAAAATGCTTTAAGGGGAAATTCCCAGTGGACACAGCCTGACTTATCTTGTTTCTGCTTTCTTGGTCAGCCCTCACTTGAAAGGAGTGTCTTAATCTCAGTGGAAGCCACTGGCTAAATAAGCAAATAAATGTCATTTCTCTTGTCTGTTTACTTTTTGCCTTTTTTTTACTCCATATTTACTTTTCTTCCGATCCATTGTTACCTCTCATTTCTTAACCTATTTCTTATCCACTTAATGTACATATTCATGTGCTGTCAAAATTATTCAGTGTGTTCCCTTAAATTTGGGACAGAAGTCTGGGAAAAATTTTAGGGGAAGAAGGCCAGATTTTCAACAATGCACCCCATCGAGGCCACCTAGCTGAGAAAATCAAATGCCATTACTTTATACTGCTATAATGCTGAAGAACACCAATTCTACATCCATAATTTTGTTGTTGTTTGAGAGGGTTTAAAACAATGCTGGCAGTTTCACATACCCCATCAGTATTTTTTTGCATTTTTTTTTTTTTTATCCACTTACTACATATTGTGTACACGTTACATTACTGCTGCCTAAAATGTATATATAGTGTATATTCAGATACAATTCTTATCCCCAGCAAGTTTTAAGTCTCTGAATTTCCACAGTTCCTTGAAGTTATGATGTATACAATATAAAATATTAATCTGCATTGGGAAAAATATCAGTATTGACATCTGATTTGAATGTGTTTTCAGATATTCACGGGCATCCACAGTCTCTACTGCCTGTCTGTCTGTAGGTGCTTTGGGGGACAGGTGGAACATGCCTGAAGTCAGTGCATGTGTTTGTTGTTTATCACATGTTTAGCTGTAGGAATGCCTTATCAATGGCAGTCAGTGTAACAAACAACAGGACAATGACAAATTCCATTTTCGTCACAATGACTGACACGTCAATGTCACCTCACTGAACACGTGTAGGGTGTCATGTGGCAGAAATGCATTCTGGTTGCCTGAGGCAATGGACAGCTGTGTTTGGCAGAAGGTGGCGTTAGCTCACTGAACATCTTAGGAGTGAGTGTACATTTAAAAACAGGAGCCTCAAACCGTTCCAATAGTTTTACTTGACACAATACAAGGAGCTTAGGTTGATGGTTGGATGAATGGATGAATTCATCTGTACATGAAATATGATATAATAATAATATATACAAAATATATAAATATAATAAATACTCTATCAACTTGTCAGCACTAACCATAAAGTAAAATAACTCAAGCTGACATCACTTCAACTTACTTCAGCTATGCCTCTGTCATCCCTGCATTACCTTCAAAAATATGAGTCTTATACAATATAAAACAGATAAGCATTCAAAAGCTTTAGAAAATAAAATGTCACAATGAAATACTTTGAATAAAATGCTGCACTTTTAATCTAAAACAGTATCATAACTTCTGATAAATCCATGGTTTAAGTGATTCTCTTTGTTCTCAGTGGAGGGGAAAAGAAAAGTATGATACTGAAATGTACAGAAACAACAAACAAGTCATGGCACAAAAAGATTTTAAAATAGTTTATCCAGAAGAACAAGACTACCATTACCAGTTCGTCACACAGAAAATATGAAAAGCAGTGTGACATTCTTATGCCACTGCAGTATTTCAGTATGGAAGTCAGGCTAAAAAGTTGGTCATACAAAGTTTGTGACTTTAACACATTGTTGTCTATACTTAAAAAAAAAAAAGTCTTTTACACTTAAACACCAGACAACACATTTCTCATCAGTGCCATAGAAAAACAATCTGCGTGAGCATTTTTGACTGAGGCGTGAGGCAGCCATCTCCTTCAAATGTTGTGCCATCTTCAGCTCAGTTCTGATGGGTGTATCACTGGGGGACATACGCTATTTACACTCTTTGGATCATTCTTAACTGCATTTGCAGCGTTAGCGGAGTTGCTGTATCATAATCTGCACACTGAAACACCAGGTAAGGTCCTGTCAGAACTGCTGAAGAGGGAAAAAATGCTGCAACTTTGCTCTGGGACCTTCCTTGAAAGAGTGTCCACACAGCAAAAGCGCGACCGGTGGCAGCACCCTGATAATTATTGGCTGTTCAACCTGGTGACTATTGTTTCCTTTTGGCTTTCTTTTGGTTTTTCAAATTAATTATATCAACAATCAACAATCAAAATGTACATGCATAAGTTTACACACAAGTTTACACCACATACTGTTGTATTATAATTGTACATAATCTTCTTAGAATAATTCTTATTCTTTGCTGTTTCCATTCTTGAGGATGTAACTGTAACGTAACCTAATTTTCCCCTGGGTATCAATAATGTTTTATGACTGATTCTGAAGTTTGCGAGGAAGAGATAATGAGGGCATATGAACACAGAGTACTGTCAGATAGCTCTTACACTTTGACTAAGTATTTTATATTCTTGTATTGTATATGAATCAGTGCTACCTACCATTTAGAAATATTTGAATTCAAGGTTAACTGGCTAATTGAGACCAGGTCGTACAAATCACACTACTGGGCAAAATCATGCAGTGAATACATGCTAGTTGGTCTAATTGAACTTGTGGCTATACTGAACATCAGGGATGATTTGTTTTTTAATCTTTGGTCTTATCTAGTAGCGTCTAATATAAAACTGACAGAAGTAAAAGAAAAAAATGACAATAATTGGAGCAACAGAGTCATCCTTTTAACTTTTGACTTCTGTTAATCCCAGATTTTCCTTGAGTTAATGTTTCCTGTAGATAATGCTAATGGTACATTTCAAACAGTATTTAAGGCCAGAACCTGCCAGAGGCAATGTTTTGATTGCGGAGTTGAGGAACCATTTTTAAATCAAAAGGTTTCTATTCTGCTTCTCTCAGGGAAGGATTCACTCTTCAGTTTCCAAGCAGGCTGATTGTGCTCCATTCATTATCCTCCCCATAAGTCAGTGAAACAGGCTTTGTGGAGCATTTGTACATGAATCAGCCAAGAGTCAACTTCTATTCACTTGAAGCACCGAAAGTGAACTCCTTGACTGTGAACCATGTGTATGTACTTGTATACTTTTATCTTTGTAAGAACTGTAAGCATTAAATGTTAAACAGTGAACACATTTTTTGGAAGGTTTTTGGTTAGTCTTTACTTCTTTTTTATTTTGTTCGTTTGTCTTCTTTATTCGTCCTGAACTATTTAGGTACATTTCTAGGTATTGGCAAAGTAACACTTTTTGTGCAGTAGAAGACATCTTTACACCTGCCGACTTCCTTATATTACACTTCACAATTTTCTTGATTGTATTGTAAAAGTGCAGGCCAGTCTGCACTCTGTCAGGTGACACATTTTGGAAGCTCAAATCAATTTGGTGACCTCTTCAAAAGCCATTTTTTGGAAAGATAGCGTGATCTCTTTTTTGAAAACAAAAATATGTCTTGTCAAGGTATGACTTCTGAAGGATATTTTTGAAAAGTGGGGATATTTTGGCAAGAATGCACTTATTCGAATTATGTCTTTGGGAAAGTTAGAGCACATCTTGGTATTAAAAGACATTTTTTGAAAAGGTGAGGGTAAGGATAGAGGTTTACATTGTAGTTGTTTGGCTACAGAGTGTATTATGTTAATGACTGTCACCCTCATTTATGAAAGACAGATCAAGCTCTTTACTACATTAATATCATGACTAAAACCATTAAATGACTAAAACCTTTTTTATGGCAGCAGCACTAGCAATATATATACAAATACATTAAATCAGTGATGAGCACGGTCATGCCCACAAAAAGACAGAAAACAGGGGTTATCTGACAAGATCAAGGTTGAACTAGCCACTATAGATGAGGCTTGCAATTTAGATTCTCTCATTTCCCTTTCCACCCGACTAGACTAGATGCCTTAGGGAAAAATATGCCAGTTCATATGTCCCTGTTCCTTGTTCACAATCCCAGACACCATCCTTTTCTCCCACAACTCAGTTCGTCTCTCAGCCTTAGTGGACTCACTTTGATTGATCCACTGGTTCTGTTGTTACGTGTAATACCTACTGTCACTCACACCTTTCTTTACCCTCTCACAGACCCTATGATTGTGTCACTGACCTGCTCCATGGTGCTTCCCACCGTTCGTCTATACAACCTGTACTGTCCTGAGAGAGAGACCATGAAAAAATATAAAAACGACTCCCTGGCGGTTGGATTGATTTGCCCCTCTTCTTCCCCTGCAGGGTTTTTGCTGGTTTCTTTTTTGTTGAGAAGAAGGACCATAAACTCTAGACCTGCACCAATTACCATCTTTTGTGGTCTAAACAGATATACAAAAGAACTTAGCCTACCTCTGGTTAACCAAGTGGCTGAACTCTCACCAGGCTCGCAGGGCTTTGTTCTTGGGTAGGTTTGATTTCATGCTTGCTTACCACCCTGGTTCTCGAAATACTAAACCTGATGGTTGCTCTCGCCAGACTGACCCAGAGAAGTCGGACTATGTGGTGGAGACCAACCTCTTATCCTTGCGTGTGGTGGCAGAGGTAACTTGGGAGATTGAGGCCCTGGTTAAGCAGGTGCAACAAACTCACAGCCCTGCTATCCGTCTGTTTGTCCCGGACTCTATTAGGTCTCAGGTTCTCCAATGGGGACACTCTTCCAAATTCACCTGCCTTCCTGAATACTATCACATTCTGTCCTTCCTTAAGCAATGTTTCGTTTGGCCCTCCATGTCTCAAGACACCCAAGCCTTCGTTTCTGCCTCCAGGATATTGTCTCTGACCAGGGCCTGCAGTTCTCCTCCCAGGTATGGAAAGGATTCTGTCATGCCTTGGGTGCATCCAGTAGTCATCTGGTTACTATCCATAGACACAGATCGGGCAGATGGAGTGGGCCAACCAGGACCTTGAGGCATCGTTGTGCTGTTTTGCTGCTTGACACCCTGCCTTCTGGAGTACTCACCTACCCTGGGTGGAATATGCCCATAACTTCCTGCCCAGCTGTATGTCAGGTATGTCTCCATTCATGGCTTCTCTGGGTCTCCCTTCCCCACACAGGAAGAGGACATTGCGGTCCCATCTGTGATCACCTACACCGCTGCCAACGAGTCTGGAGGGAAGTTTGGTCAGCTCTCCTGCGCATGGCGGATCGGACCAAGCGACGGGCTGACCACTCCCCTGGATCATTCCCCTGCTCCAGACTACCAGCCTGGCCAAAAGGTGTGGCTCTCCTCCTAGGACCCTCTCATCCAGGTCAAATCCCAGAAATTGGCTCCCTGGTACATCGGTCCTTTTGAAATTGAGAAGGAGATTAAGCCTTCCTCTGTCAGATTTAAATTTCCTCCTACTCTGTGTCCACCCTACCTTCCATATCTCACTCCTCAAGCCAGTCACCTCCACCCTGGCTCATTGATGACCATCCTGCCTACACAGTGTGTCGGATCCAGGATGTCCAACACTGTGGTTGTGGTTTCCAAAACCTGGTGGATTGGGAGGGTTACGGAGGGTCTGTGAAAGCGCTCCTGGATTCCTCGTGGCCTGACCTGGGTCCTATTGATCTGAACTCATGCCTGAAGTCCTATTCCCCCACTGTACCAGTTTCCAGTCACCCTGCTGGATTGCCACACCCCTGCCTGTTCCTGCCTCCACTGCCTCACTTCACCTTTGAACTCATATTGCCAGAGTCTGTGAGTCCTCCTCTGGGTACAGAGGAAAAACTGGGAAGAAAACAATGGGCCTATAGGTACAAACCACCAAAGATTCATCAGATCTCTCTCTCTCTGTCTCTGTCTGTCTGTCTTGGTAAATCCTTAGAAAATTTGGAGCTTTATTGGAGCTTTAATGTTGCCAGGATGTATAGGCTGAAAACTGCTGCACTGATGATAAATAACTTGAGACTCTTCTTGTGGAGTCTGGAGCTGAGTGTTTTTATTTACACAGTCAACTTGTCTGGGATGCTTTAGGCGCTAAAGCAGAAAGGGAACAAACATCATGCTGTATGTTCGTTCGGCCTCTCACTTTCTATCCTATTTCGCTAATTCGCTAATTTAATTCATTTAGCCTCTATAAATAATGCAGAAAGATGTTTGACTTTTTAATAAGGCATCCTTCATAAAGGATTTATAAGTTGAAACTTGTAGCTCCTCAGTAATAGCATTGATAAAGTCAATGATTGGGTTGTAAGTGGCCTACGTTCAACTTAGTTCATAGCACCAAAATGTATACTAAAAGTGTTCTAAGATTAGCCTGATTGGAGCATTGTTTAAAGATAGTCTTTATTTGATGGCATGGTGGTGCAGTGGTTAGCATTGTCACCTCACAGCAAGAAGATTCTGGGTTTGCATGTTCTCCCTGTGCCTGCATGGGTTTTGGTTAATTGCTGACTAAATTTCCCTTAGGCATGAGTGTGAACTTGTTTTTTGTCTCAAATCTCTACATGTGCAATAGACCGGCGAACTGAAAAATATAAACAAAGTAATGTAACATATTGTATTTTCAATGATAAAAAAATGTAACATCTTGTGTAAGGTGGTCAGTGCTAGCAACACAACTCTTAACTCTTAACAGCACACTTTAGTATGACAAGCTACACTACAGCCCCTGTAAGATACGAAACCTCAACCTGCTTTTATCCCAGTCAGCGTGAAAAGATACACAGTGGCGTAAATGTGTATGTGCCTGAAAGAAATCCCAAAATAAAGAGGTAGTAAAGCCATTGGAAGATAAAACATTGGTGCCTAACCTTAACAACACCCAATATATTACATACCTGGTTTTAAATGAACTAACTGGCAAGATATTAACAATACTTAAAAAAACCAATGAAACCAGGGAGTGGAAATACTAAAATAAGTCTATACTGCAGTCCATGCAGAATTCTTAAAAATTATACAATGCCCTATTGTTAATGTTGCCTCTATGAACAGCTTCAGAGGGACTATTTCTTTGGTGCCTAAAACAACCTGTTAATATCTACCTGTTCAAGAGCCAGTGTAAATCAAGGATATTGTTATCTCCTTAGTTAAGACTGAAATAGTAGTATGGTGAAAGGCAAAGGCAAAACCTTTTATCACCAGTTTCTACTGGACCTCAGGGCATAATGTGTCCATTCTAGCTGCCACAGAAGATTGGTTGCAATTCAAGCCAGTGTCCCTCAGTTTTTCAACCTAACACACTTCACATAAGCATAGCTGTGTTTGCAAATATGTCATTTCTGAATGTCTTTTATGTTTATATGGTGTAATGTGGTTGGTGAGACTCGAGGTAATTAGATAGCAGAGACCACAGATTATTAAGGTAATTTGGACAGCCAACACATAACTGGATTTTCACCGCTCTCTGCTCTAAATTATTTACACATGGTACTACAGTCATTAGTCATGTATGAGGGGTAGAACATAGTCTACACCAGCTCATTACTAACAAGAGTTGCATCCATCACATGAAACTGGGATGTTACCATATTCATCATGAATGAGCTGCAAATGTGTTTTCAATATGCTGATAATCACAAAATGTGGAGATGTGTCTGCTGAAGAAACATTGTGTGAAGACTAAAGCTGACAGAATTGTGCCGTGGCACGGGGAGAATGGAAGTGCATCCACTTAATATCCAGGGTTAGAAAGGAAGTGGATCAATAACATAACATTTCATAAAGCCTGTGACTTGGACTCGGGTTTTGTTTGCCGGTTCCAACTAACTTTAACAATGCTGCAATTAAATCAATATTGTTCCCTCACCTTTAGCCAAGTACTTTCTGTTACAAAACCCGATCAGTCTTCCTAGTAGAGGTGTAAGAAAACATTTGAGAGGTTGTTTTTGTTACTGCCAATTGCTTTGCTTAATTTAGTTTGGAGGACTTTGATAGGACAACATCTTGTGTTTTTTTTATTAATGGCTACTGAACAAAGCTTATTTTTTAGAGGTTGAAACAAGTACTTTTGTTCATTCGGGTGAATATAATTGTTTATCACTGAGCACTGACAGCATTTAGTCAATCAGTTACTCATTGTCTTTTAAAGGCATCTATTTATCTTGTAAATTACTGTATTGATCACCACAGATTTCTAATTCATTAAAGGGAATGCCTCTTAATTTATTTCTACACATCCATTTCTTCACCTTTCTCCTCTGAATTTTTTCTCCCCTCACTCTGACTTCAAAGTCTCTGTACAACAGGGTCCCTGACCTTGTGCACTGCCTTTGAAACTGAAACTGGAAAGATCACACATTCCCGGAGTTGCACTCTCTCCCCCTACACCTCTTTTTCTCTCTCTCTACACTCCCTACTGCTGTGCTGGCACTCAGATCTCACCCACTCTCCTGTCAATCTGCAGCGTGCAGAGACTGCTGCATTCATCTTCACTAGCTTTATAGAGCTGCTGTTCAGAGATTCTCAGAGTTATTGAAAGTGTCTCAAATTTCATGACAGTGAGTCCACTGCTTTGTTTGGCTTTGCATTTGAGCTGTAGCATTTTTTTTTCTCTTGGTTTGAATTACTTTACCTTAGAATAATTACCACCACAGTGTTAAGGTATGGGATACTCCAGTGTTATCCATCCATTATCTATACTGCTTATTCGTCCAGGTCGTGGGGTGGCTGAAGCCAATCCTAACTGACATTGGGCGAGGGTGCGGTACATCCTTGACAGTTCAGCATGCTACAACAAGGCTATACAGAGACATATATATACAACAATATACAGAGACAAACAACCATTCACACTCACACTCATACTTACGGGCAATTTAGAGTCACCAGTTAAGCTAGACGTGCAGGTCTTTGGACTGTGGGAGGAAGCCAGAGTACCCAGAGGGAACCCAAACAGGGGGAACATGCAAACTCTACACAGGCCGCAGGCCTGGGAATCCAACCCAGAACTTTCTTGCTGTGAGGCAACAATGCTAACTACTCCAGTGTTAGCCTCCTGTGATCTCGCCATCTTCTGTATCAATGACCAAAATGACCTTGAACTTCACTCATCATGGATGTCATCCAGGACATTTTTGTAGCTGTCTGTCAAATAACTAAAACGTATGATCTAAAATGATCAAAAAACGATTTTTTGGGCAGATCCAGACCCTATGATTGCAAATGTCCTTGACTGACTGTGCGAACAGCTTCCAGCACTGGTGAGCTGAATGCCACATGACTGAGTCGTGAACTTACACCATTGATCAAGTGGTGACTGTTGGGGTTTACCCCACTGGCTATAGCTCTTTCAAAATGAACTGATACAAGTAGATATCCAAGGTTATAGGACTGGTGAATTTCAGGATGTGTATGTATTGTAAAAATTCCTGGAGAACATATCCACATCATATGACCTGTAACAGTTCAGTCAGTGTTTGTGAACTCATGAAGAGTTGCTATTGAAATGCAACATAATATATGAAAAGAATTAAAGAATTCACATTATGATTATGACTCGACCAGATCCTGTTTTTGAGCTTTACCATTCAAATATATATTCGCCGGTATCTTATATTTATCATTTGAAGAACTGCAAATTTCCTGTTTTGGTTCTGAGATTTAGTGAAAGTAAGATTGTCACATTCCCATTACATCCTACATCCTATTACACTTTCCATGGTTTTGAGAAGAAGCAGGGAAACAGTTTAGTAACATTTGGTGGGTGAGTGAAGTAAAAACAAGTCTAACCTTCATGTCTTGTTTCATAAATCACCCAAAAACCTCAGCTGTCATCAGAACTGCCCTTATAATATACAATAGTACACTTGGCCTGAGCACAGAGGCTGTTTGTCCATGAGCTTCGAGTCACATAGCCTTAGATCTGCCATGTCAACTTAAGTGAAGCCAATATGATTTGATCTGCGAGAAACATTTCACATAATTTCAAATATGCAACTTTCCCATGTTTAAATGTCTAAAAATGAGTAGATACACAGAATATTGTATATTATTTGAGTTATGTACTTATATTATCCCAAATGTGTCCAACAATTTTCTAACCAAGAAAAATCCATGATTTTAATCATGGTAATGGTCTGACATGATGATGGTGATATGATGTCAAGATATGATGTCATACCCTGTCGGTATGACATCATATCTTGCTGTGTGCACGCATCAGAATTATATTAGCATCAAAAATTACTTTTTGTTCACTTTTAAGTCCTAATTCTATGATTATTATGAGTTTTTACACCATGACCATTTTCAACTATGTATTTTAACCAAGAGAAAGTGTTTTAGTGCTTGGACATTTGAATCAGAGAAACATGCAAATGTTAGGCCATGTAGCTTTCAGCCCCTCAGAGACAACCTGTGTCTGCTGAATTACATCAGCCAATCGCTTTTAAATGTGAAAATGCTTTTTTTTTTCTACTTCTGGTTTGAATCCCCTGGTCCATTGGTTATGGAGAGGGTGACGCACGCCTTTTTGGTTGACAGCTGGGACCTGAGGTTAGCAGCTTCAGCCCCTAGCCCTTTCTGTGTCTGCTGTACAGTTAGGGTTAGTGTTAGGCTAACTAACACTTCTAATATGAAACAGATTTATTCAATGTTTTCAGTCTGTTCAAACCTGGAGAAGGTGATAGCAATGGTGGTAAAGGCATCAGCGTCCATGATCCCACACTACTACTTATTGTTTTGATTTAGATCCCCCTAGCAGCAGAGGTGATATAATACTGAGCTCTCACCTGTGCAAAGACACAACATGAGCTCAGTTTACCAAGTGTGAATGTTTTGGGTTCAGAAAGTTTCCTTGAGGCTCGACCAACTTTTCCACCCTTGAGCTAAAGGATCTTAAGTTTAAGAAATTGCTCAGCAGAACCACAATTTCAAGCCATAACTCATTCACTTACTACAGCAGCCATCTAAATCAGTGGAGGTAATTTGCATTTTGCTACGTTGTGCTGTAACCTGCCAGGAAACTGCACCTGTATGACTGTGACACCTGCTGTTCTGTTCTGCTCTTTTGATATTTTCACTTTTCACTTCACAGTTATTTTGGAACCTTATCAGACACTTCAGCAGCCAATTAGCATTGACAACTTTTCTCATAGAAACAACTTTAGATCTGATGTGCAGGTTTTCCAAAGTTAATACAACACACACACACGCACGCACGCACACACACACACACACACACACACACACACACACACACACACACACACACACACACACACACAGAAATGAATATATACAAGTACATTTTCACTTTTATTCCACTGCAGCTGGAGTGTTGTCTTGTTTTGTTTAGTTTTTTGTCTTTGACTTGTTTTTCACAGTTCTCTTTTTAAAATTTGGTTTGTTTTAAATTTGCAACTTGTGACGTACACATCAGTGTTTAACCAAGTCTGTCGGTGTCTGTTTTAGAGGCCTTAACAGCTCCACTTGGTCAGCCTAAATCAGGCCATGGTCCATGGTATATTTAGTGTAATCACATCCATTATTATCTCTACCAGCTCTGATCATGTGTTGTGTCACTGTTCCACAGGAAAAAGATATTGTATATAATGTGACATGTGTAGCTGTTTATTCATCCTTGGAAAAGTATGTTTTTCTGGTGTTTGTCCTTCTCATTGATCTGTTAAGGTTGAATGTCCTTGGGTTTGTCCTGGAGATGCTTCCTTAGAGACATTTTTTCATGTAGGGGGGTTTGTCGACTACAATTGATTCATCAACTATATTGATGTATCAATTTACATTCCTACGATCCAACTACATCAATAGGCATATAGGCGTATATAGATCGAAAGTGATGTATTCACTCTCCCTGTGTGTAATGTCGTTGACATGCACCAGCAGCACTAAAAAGACAACAAAACAAAGCAGAGCTGACCCCATTCCCATTTTGTCTGTGGGCTGTAATGTCTAATGTCACTTGACTTATCCAAACTGCCGATGTAGGAGAATACAACACCCTTGGGAACATAGCCGTAAAATAACAGGGGAATGCTGTTATATACCACTGTCTCTTTGTCAGACAATAACGCAAGTGCTTTCCTGTGCCTCAAGATGGCAATGTACCACCAATGTGCCAAACCACACCTCATTTTAAGACAAACACGCCCATGGGCACATGTGTATCTGATGTTTCAACAATGTGTTTGCCAGATGCAAATCTAAACTCAGATTACTTTAATATGCTTTCTATAAAGTGCTTCTGTTTAATATATATGAAAATAAATATTATGTATATTTAATCTCCTCAGTGTGTTTGTTTGTCTGTTTCATGATTAATGTTGGCAAAAACAAGACTGAGGTATTCAGAAACTAACATCATAACAATGGCTTCACGAACAGCAAGGATTTTACAAAGATCTCAACACAATTTGCAGGATACCTGAATGTTCAGTTTTCCTTCATTTTAAATCAATTAGGGATTTATTCTTGACAGAAAATTCAAATTATCACGTCTGTCACATTTATCAGTTTCAGTGTAGACAATAGTAGAAAGTATCAGTTTTGTGGAACATTGCTGGTATGATATCAAAATGAATGTCAACAGGTGTTTTCTCTGTCTATTTGGCTGCTAGACACATAAAAAATAGGTGAGACGTTGAATCTCACGAGTCAACATGTGAGATGCACCTCATCCAGACAGTGTGTCTCCACTTATCAGTTATCAGTGAGTATGCGGGTATTGGGAGTTTGTTTTGCAGTTTGAAAAAAAAAAGTGTTTTCCCAATGAAGTCTTGAATGAAGTGTCTAACATTAAAATAAATAAATAAATATATATATATAACTTGATAACATTAGATTGGATTAGAAAATTTAAGATGATGATGTGTAATTTATCAGTCCATTCAATTTGCAGGTGACTTTTATCTTCGCATTAACCTACACACAGCACTGTCTCACTCTGGGCTGAGAAAATCTGAATTAGAAAGACAGGCAAGTACCAACTGCATATTTTTGAGAGAATAGTGGAATGTGTGGCGTTCTGGTAAATAATGAAAATCTAGTATTAAAGCAAAGAACTTTTCTTTTCTTTTCTTTATTTTTTTTGGTCATGATTGCATTAAGAAAAGAGGAATTTTATTTATCCCCTAGGGTAGACCGTCATTACTGCAGCAATGAATGGATGTGTACCAAGAGCAGAGAGGTAATAATCAGCTGAATTACTGAATAAATAAATAAACTAAATCTAAAAGAAGAAATTTCATGGTTCTGTTCCTTGTATCGTAAAATATGCAGTGATTGCTACTGACACTAACTAAACTATTTGATGTATACTAAGGTGACAGATTACTAACGGTTACATTACTAAAATTTACATATTACTACACATATACTGAAGTTACATATTAGAGAGATCTAAGAGAGAGCCCCACTCAAATGTGATGTGTTTCAGCTGCATCCAAGTCCAGGACTCAGTAACTGTACTGTCAGTGTGAATGTGGTGTAATGTTATTTTGCTTTTAAAAAACCTAGGATTACAATGTTTACATTCTCATATGCAGGTACTGTTACCAATGCAACGTATGCATTGGTAACAGCCTAGTAGAGTTGAAGACCTGTTCTCTAAATGTCCATGTAATGGATACTACCATATAGCGCTAATGTTGGGCTGGAATCTCTGCCCAGCCTTCCTCATTGTCAGGCCACGATTTATGACATGATGAACCAAAGTGACCCTCATGTCATTTGCAATATTTGTCAGTGTGTTGCCAGGTGTTCTTTATTCTTGTCCTTGTCCTCCACCTCCTTTCTGTCTTCCTCCACCTCTTGCTCTCACTGCTTCCATGTCTGCAAAGTTCTCACAGAGGCTCACCTGAAGTCTGTTTTGTGTTTTGTAGTTTGTTTTCCCAGTGATTGCAGGAAGAAAGTCTTGAATGAAGTATCTAATGAAAGAAAAACTGTGAACTGAAAACAGAGGTTTTGATGTTTTGGTCTAAGCATTCACTTTTTGTGTGTAAGTAATGACAAATAACTGTAATACAGAACGCTTCCGTCTCTTGAAGTAATGGGGAAAATATCACCATGTCATCCATTCCCGTACTGACTTCACCTCCCTTGTCTGCTCCGGCACAACACAACTACATTATATAGCGTATGACAAAATGTGATTATATGTGCTGTATTGTCAGGCCATAGGTGGCACGGTGATGGAGGACTCCTTGCAGGCGAATGGCAGCACACAAGGAGACTGGTTTAACCAGTTGAAGCATCATCAATGAACTCATGAGACTGTGCAGCTGCATTGGGTTCCAGGACTGTAACAGAACAAGTCTAGACTGCACTGGTGTAAAATACACGGGATTACATTGTCAACATTGTCACACAAGGATAAGGCTCTGGTTCTGGCAGATGCACCTTCAGACAACACCCCAATAGGGGAACCAGTGCCTAGGTCACATACAGCTTTGTCTAAATGTACACCTTATCAAAGGTGCACAATTACAGGCATTACTGTAATACTCTATAATACAGTGATACTTACTCGTGCACTTTCATAGCCTAGGTCTCTGACCTATTTGGTGTTGATGTAAGATGCAGCAGAGTGTCAATGTACTGAAAGGTACAGTCTAGTCAAAAGCTGATGACCTGTTCTCCAGTGTCAATGTTAATGGATGCACCCCACGTAGCCACTGTGTTTGGGCTGGTCTTTGCCTAGCTGCCCTCATTATCTGGTTCTGATTTATGAGATAGTCCACCAAAGTGTCCCTATTGCCATCTGAGATAGGTGTCTGTCCATTGCCAGGTTGGTGTTGCTCTTGTCTTCAAACTTTTCCTCTATCTCTAGCTCTTCCTCTTCTGCTCATTGCCACTGCTTTCATATTTGCAAGCGTCTCACAAAAGCTAACCTGAGGTAAGAGAATGTGGTGTGTGTTGTTCCGAAGTTTGCCATGGCAATGGAAGACACTATCTACAGTGGTCTATGAACAATGTGACCAGGGAGTGATGGACACAATGACTAATGGAATCCTTAATTATGCAGAGTGAACAGCATCCCAGTTACATACAGTACTTATGACAGAGACGTCTCATTAATCAGCTCATGTTGGGCTGGACCCTGTGTCCAACTTCTCAATGTCAAACCCATAGTTGATAACATGCTCAGCTAACGTTGGTTTGATTTAATCTGAAAGCTGCTCTTACTTGTCCTCATCCGTAGCAGTACCGCTACCTCTTGCTCTCGCCCTACCTTGACCGCTTCCTTCTTCATCAATCAAGATTTAAGTACATTCTAAAACGTGTATTTGAGTAGTAGTTGGAGTGACGTAATGTTTTGAATGAGTATGCCTTTGGTTTGGTGAAAGACGTGTTGTTGTTGCTGCATGTTCACGCCACTCACGTACAACACTTACTAAATAAGCTGACTGATAGCTAAATAACGTAATCGCGACCAGGTTAGTAACTCGCGGGCGGGATTCTCATGGTTGCCCACCTAACTGAGAGTTGTGTGTTCACGCCGTGTACTGGTGTAGCTGCTTATGAGCACATTAGCAGCAATACCGAGCTGGGTAAGGCTGACGTTAGCTTGCCACCAAGCCGGTCACATGGCCTGCAAATCGCATTTGCGGTCATATCATGCGGTGTGTGCCTACATGTGGAGTGTTGGTTCACACGGTAACTTTCGCGGTCACACGCAGAAGTCCTATTTACATTGGGAAGTGGAGGCGACAGGGATAAATGAACACTAATTCTATGTTATAACTATGGCTAGGTGGTTGTCCTTAAGGTTAGTGTTACCCAGCTCAGTATTATAATATAAGTGTGCTAATTAGCAGTGGTACTCCCAGAGGGGATTTGTCTCTTTTCATATGACACAGAACTACAACTTGAAGAAGGGGAGTTCTGAGTTGAGCCAGATTAGCCCCAAAATGTTGACTGTCAGCTCCCAAATCAAGTCTGATGCCCTGAATAGACTAGGAGAAGAAATTTACCAATACAAGGTCTAACCAAGGGAGGCACATTTCTGCATAATGGCAGAGGCTTTAATCAAGAAGCACCCTTGTTTGAAACAACCTGGCTCATTCAGTGGCTGCTATGGTTGGAAACTACAGCTCAAATTACAGGAGTGTCCAGAGCTGTCGGTAAATTCCCTGAAATCCAAAGGATTTCCCTGCCAAAAAAAGTGATGAGGCCAAAACGAGCTGAAGCTAACTTTTATCCATTCTTCCCTATTAGCGAGACTCTGGAAAGCCTTGAAAAAGTGAGACTTGAACTTCTGACAGAGATTGGGATCAGGAACAACGAAAGGGTCATCACAGACAAAATGGCTTACCTATTAGTGTACAGATGACAGGAGGTGGTAAACTCCTGTCTAAACTGGTGGTAAATTCCTATCTTGGTTGACACTGAGAAAGGATAGAGTTTACCTGTGATCTTTGCCATTTTGAATGGAATGATGTGATTGAATGTCTAATGATTTAACCTCAATGCAATGTGTGCATGTGATGCTCAAGCATGTCTTGGTGTAATGGGCCTTTTTCCCAGCATCGTTTTGACATGAAATAGTCGACAAATACAGGTTTTATCAATGACATTAATTATGGCTCCATTCCATTTAGGTTTAAGAGCCAGGTTCCTGCTATTGTTCAAGTATAATCGGAGGTCACAGTGAATACTCACCACTTTAGCCTATAGAAGCAGCTTTTTTCTGATTTATTATCGATGAGGGGCTTTTTTTCGAGCTTTGCATGACTTCACTTCACCCCAGCTGCCATTTGCCATTGTTTTTGTAGGTCACTCGATGTCATCCTACGGTTGTTGAGTGACGTTCGAATGAGTTGTCGGTCATCCCCGTCAGTGGCGAGTCGTTTTCGCCCTCTGCCGGTCTGTAGCTTTGTTGTCCCCAATGTCTGCTGCTTGACCTTGTTCTTATGAACCGCCGCCTTTGAGATTCTAAAGATGGAAGCAACCTGACGCTCACTGTATCCCTCCCTCAAAACCTCTTTTCAACTCTTTTGGCATCGTCAAGAGTTATTTATTTATTTAGTTAGTTAGTTAGTTATTTAATTAAAACATGCATCTGGGAAATTACTAGTAGATTACCAGAGCAGGATGATGTGGATTTGTAGCTCATACATACCTCGTAGTTCAACCGACTATGAACTGTATATCATAGATCGTGTTGCTATTATAAAGAGCTGAGTGTGTTGTGTGTGACTGCGGGAGAGAGATGTCATTGCTATTACAGGGTGCAGTGCAGATCGGTGAGAATTTTGCCGATAATAAGGACAGCTCTCCCGCAGCTTGTTTTAGCCTAACAAGAACAGCAGCCACTGTGACTTAAAACCTGCTTTTTAGCCTGGTGATTCGAAGCCCTGACAAGCCTCTTTAAAACTGTAATCCTCCGCTTTAAGAAGCAAAAGCCAGCGGTAGACACCGTATCATTAAAAGAAGTTCCGAGATACGCTGATGCAGCCGTCACACAGCTCCCACTTTAATGTCGCACTGACTTGACTGACTGTGGTTTCAGCACATAAAAACTGGAGAAATCACAACGTAAGCTTTTTGATGGATACCTTCCCCTGTTGCATATGTGGTCCATGCAAGATGATCGACGATTGATGATCTTTTTGCTCACTGCTTTGTAGTTTTGGCAACTAACCATGGGCTAAGCCATGTGAGTGATATTTTGACATTATTTTATTGGAAGAAGTTTCAGGTTCTGTAGGTGTTGTTCTTTTGGTTATACTGCACAGCTCCTATATTTATTCTAACCAGCTGAGAAATGTTAAAAACACTGCTAAGTTTGCAACAGAGGCCTCCAGCTATTGAAGGACCACGTGTACGGTTTCTTTTGCTGTTTATCTCAAGTAAACTGGAGAGGACCTGTTGAAGAAAAAGGACGCACAGCGTTAGATCAGGCATTTGACAACCAATCGCAGTAATCAACTTCAATTCAGTTAAACTCAGTTTAGTTTAAAGGGGCATTATTGGAATGACAGGTTTATAACCTGGTTTTTATATCACACTTCTCACAATTACCCTGTTGATAGACACAGGCAGATGTATGTTACCATCTGTGAAGCCTGTGTGTGTGACAGTGTGTGACAGAACTCTTATATAATGTAAGGTCTATGTTATGAATTTGTGAACTTTGCTGTTTCACTCTTTTCTGACCCATCATCTTCCAGCAACCGGCATTTTTGTGTGTCTCTATATTTTTGGTCACTGCAGTTTATTAGCCTCTTATCTTTGGGCCTGAATCTCATAACTGCCTAGTTAAATAGAGCAAACCAGCCTGAACACATAGCAAAGTAGTCATCCAGAGCTGCAGAAGTTGTGACCTTTTCTGCTGAGTCTCTCCACACAGTGCCAGGGCCTTGGCTCTTTAAGCTGGCTAATGATCCATAGAGGAGCCCTGTGGCTCAACCTCTGTAATTATACTCTCTCTCTCTGTTTCTCAAGCTTTCCCTATCACTCTCTGTCAGGCCTTTCTTTCTCTGTTTCACTCACACACTTGTGTTTTTTTTTTTTTTTTGCAGTCATTTATACCCGTCCTCCCCTCTCATTTTCCTACTCCTCTCTCTGTTCTTTTATCTCTCTCTTGTCTTTGTTTCCCTCTTTTCCTCTCTCCTGCCCTCCCTCCCTCCATCACTCTATCCAAACCTATTCATCCCTCTGTCTCCTGCAGATTAATTACACTCTAATATATGCACAGTTCTCCTCCCAGGGAACCCTCCTCCACATCTACCACCCCTACTCTGGGGCTGAATAATGGAGTCGCTTCATTCTCAGCACGGGGCAGCCCACATGGGTGGAGCAGCAGCCTCAAAAGATGCATATTAGAACAGTTGACAGTCCTGTCTGTCAAGCTGGTTTCTTTGGTCAAAAAAAAAAAAAAAAATCTCTTTCTATTTGATTTGGAAACAAGACCGTCCTCTTCATATGTATATGTATATGTGCAATGTTACAGACATATGTAGTCAGGGGCACTGCATTTGTTTTTTTTCCTAAATGAGGGAGTTTGTCTGTGATATTAAGCGATAGCGTATCGTAACCTATTATTCAGCTGGCTGTTGGTTGGTCTTTGAAACGCATATAGTAGTTGAAAGGAAATAGCTAATTGATGGTGCTGTTTCATAATTTTAAAAACAAGAATCAGGTCTTTCTCCTGCTTGCTTGCTCGCGCATGATGTGTAGATACACTATATGGACAAAAGGTATTGGTATTCTATTTTATCCCGATGGTGTTCGATGGAGTTCAGGTCAGGGCTCTGTGCGGGCCAGTCAAGTTATTCCACACCAAACTCACCCATCCATGCCTTTATAGACCTTGCTTTGTGCACTGGGCCATTCCCAAACTCTTCCCACAAAGTTGGAAGCGTGGAATTATCCAAAGTGTCTTGCTAAGCTGAGGCATTAAGATGTCCCTTCACTGGAACGAAGGAGCCAAGGCCAATCCCAGAAAAAACAACCTCATAAAATTATCCCTGCTCCACCAAACTTTACAGCACAATGCAGTCAAGCAGGTAATGTTCTCCTGGCATTCCCCAAATGCAGACCTGTCCATCAGACTGCCAGATAGAGAGGCGTGATTCGTCACTGCACAGAACACGTTTCCACCGTTCCAGAGTCCAGCGGCGGTGTGCTTTTCACCACTCCTTCCGACGCTTTGGCATTGTGCTTGGAGATGTAACCGCTTGGCCATGGAAACCCATGCCATGAAACTCCTGGCACACAGTTTTTGTGCTGATGTTACAGCCAGAGAAGGTTTGGAAGCTTTGCAGTTATTGAGTCAGCAGAGTGTTGGCGACTTTTATGCACTATGCGCCTCAGCACTCAGCGACCCCGCCTAGATCGTGGAATATCTAGGAGATACAGTATATCTAGCTATTCCATGATAAGCTGCAAAGGGGGGGGGGCAACTCCATATTAATGCCTATGGATTTAGAATGGGATGTCATAAAAGCTCCTGTAGGTGCATACTGTGAAATATAATACTGCCCACACCATTGCCTGTAGCAGAGTTATGCTCTGTCAGGCAGTGATCATATAATCAACACAGATGCCTCAGTTCAGTTCTCAGTTCAATTCTCTCTTCTGCTATTTTTTTTTTTTTTTTTTTCTGTTTGTTAAATCAAGGTGTCGCTATGAACCAGACACCGACTTCTGACCAACAATGTTGAGTTTTTGGCCTATGTCAAATATAGCAATGGGCTGCCACACTACTAACCCTGTTTAGTGATATACTGCAGCCCAGTAGATCCTACGATCTTAAGATCGGGATATGTAATTTGTGTATATTTCTTTTTTTCACCTATCTATTTTGATCGTTGCCTTTTTTATTGTCAAGTGTTTTAGAACCTTATTTTCTTTAAGGGCAATGCAAATGTAAATCGACAGAGAAGTGAAAATCGTGGCTGACGGAAAAACTGATTTATTGATTTATTGGAAGGGGAGGGAGCAGACTTTGGCCACATGCAGCACTAATGACATGGTTTTTTTTTGAGGATGGCTGTCATGCAGTCACATCAGTGTTGTGTTGGATTTCTACATTATTTGCATAGAAGCTCACATCCTGAATATACAAGCTCTGTTACTCACACATCTGCCACATCAACCTGTTCATTCACACTGATGGAGGAAACTACTCTCACACTGATCCCTTTTGAACAATTGTATTCTTCACAATATTAATACTTTTGATATACTTAAAAAGTTCCTGCTGTTTTTTTTTTTTTTTTTTTTGTTAACTTCAACTCATGAGACACAACATCAAAGTACAGAATACAAATGAGACATTATTATTCGCCTGTCTTCAATTCTTCACTTGCCTTTGTTCTCTTGAGAGATTATGACTTAAACTGAGCTGTGTGCAATCACCTGCCATTCCCCTCAGCACCCAGAGGTGCAATACAGAAAGATTCAGGCTCCTTTGTCCAGTGTTGTCCAGTGTTGGTCACAACAGACTCAGACTGTTGGAGCTGAGGCACAATGGAGAGTTTTTAACTAGAGTTGTAATGCGCTGTCCCTGAATGGAGTAGTTTTCTTTCTGCAGTTTACAGCTCTTTTTCTTTCTGATTTATTATCACTTAAATGAACTCTTATTTGCAAACATTTTCTTCCCATTCTTTCATTTGTATTTATTTCCCTCTAAGTGCCTGAATCGACTCCCTCCCTCACGAGGAGCCTGTTTAAGATAAAATGTTTTCATAGGTAGATAGTAGGGCTGCATAATTAAATTAAATATCATTGAAGTACCAATATGGACAAGGGCCCCTTCCGGTAGATAACATCCATCTACAGCGACCAGTCCAGTTAACGTTCATTTGCGCACCACCTCAATGTCCTCAATGTGAAGATTGACGGGCTGAAGAGTAGGCTTAGACCTTGGAAAGTCAATGAGCATCTTCCTTGGTCTTGGGAGGTGTTTAGAAGACGGGCGTTCTTGTTTCTCCATTCACTGAGGGCCATTGTCAGATCCCTATATTCTCCTTCCACAATAGCTGTGTCATCCAAGTATATCTGGATGTGGCAAGACTCAGAGTTGTGGAGCCCCAGTGCGATTCTTCGCTGTCCCTGAGACACAGTTGCCCAGCTTGACAAACTGTGGTCGTTTTGTCGGTTAAACCAAAGTCCAGCATGTAAATGAGGATCCATCATCTTTGAGATTGGGGGATTGTATGGTGTTAAATGCACTTGAAAAATCAAAGAACATAATTCTCACGTAACCACCAGTATCATCATCCTTGTAAGCAAACTGTAATGTGTGTTCAAACCTTGGCTTCAGAAGACAGAGAAGCAGTTACACCAGGGTCTTCATGACGTACGACGCAAGGGTAAAGTTCTTAATCACTTATCCTTTATTAGGTGCCAGAACAAGACATTGTATTTTTCACAGGGAGAATCTTCCTAGTTGAGGATTTAAGTTGAAAAACCTGTGGAGATGCTCAGGCATGTGCGCTGCACAGTCCTTAAGCAGCCATGGCACACACCATCCAGGCCAACTGCCTTTCCACGACAGCCCTCACCTCGCCCACTGTAAAGGACAGGAGACCTGAGCCCAGCGTGAAGGAAGTTACAGCTGCAGTGTCAGGGTCACAGCAAAGCGAAGCAATGTGGAGATGCTGTGGGAGAAGCTGCAGCTTGAAGCGGTGCGAGAGAGAACAGGTGAAGCTGTGTCAAACCTGTTGTAGAACAGGCTGAACTCGTTGGCCTTGTCCACGTTGCCTGATGTTTCCTGGTCGTTCAGGCAACAGTACGTTCAAATCAAAACAGTCCTTTAGAGAACCATTGGCCTCTGGGGTCCAGTTCCTGAGTGAGCAGGTTGTTGCAGCCTGTCACAGTTCATGGGCTTTGTAGGAAGGCTGAAGAAAAACAAGATTACAATCTAAAGTGTTGGTATATCTGAAGTAGTGTAAGCCTCCTCGGCCTTTGTATACAACAGATCAAGTGTCTTATTTGCCCAAGTGGGACAGTCAACATACTGAACAAAGCCAGTCAGGTAAGAGGTGAGAGTGAAATGTTTAGGATCCCTCACTATTGCAATCTTGGTCTGTACTCTGGCAAAAGTGTTATAGACGATGTGACACGTGACTGCAGGCTCCACTCATGGTGAAATGTAAAAAAATAATAGAGATGATGTGAGAGGACTCCCTTGGTACACTATCCCTGCAGCAGATCTTCTCCTTCAATGTTATACGACCAGGGTTGCACCATCTGTTGTTCACAAAGAGAACCAGTCCTCCAACTTTATTTACACTTGCCTTTTTTTTTTTCTTTTTTTTTTTAATATCTACACAAGCCACATTTTTGACACCACAGAGAGTCAGCAGAGATTAGCAGAGAGGCAATCAGCTATTTCTTGTTGGATGCATCCAAATTAATGATGTTATCCAGGGAACTTGTGTCCTCACTGCTGCAGCAAAATGAGAAAGGAAAAAAATGGAGCAGAAAGTTTGAATTACGAAGAAAAAATGCTGTAGTTGTACCTACTAAGACTTAAGAGTCTCAAGTTATACAATTGGCAGGTATGGGAAAAACCTGATTCAGGAACATCTCTAATGATGGACCTGGGGTTTACCACAGTCCCCAGTCATCACAAATGTAGGTAGGGAGCATAAACAGAATATAGGGTGTGTGAATTCAGTTGTGCATTTTTAGCCTTGGCAGTGATGAAACAGCCACAGTTGCTATAATAATGAATGAAATGAAAATATAATAATGAATGAATGAAAAGTATAATAATGAATATAATATATATAATCTTATATAATATATAATATGAATATAAAAATGAATCCCAGCTCTAAAATTAGCCTTCTATACAACACATTATATTGGCCCTGTTCTGACTGACATGAATGATCTGAACACAAGTATGCATTAGTAATGGTAGCTGGTCCCACTGTGTCAGATGGACATTGTCGGTGTCTTTGTGAGTGTGTGTGTGAAAGAGAGAGACAATGAAATAAAACTCTTGTTGAAATACTAAAATATTTTGGCTGCATGATGAAGCTGTGGTGGGCTAATTTAGCTGTGGATTAGTGGATTAGTGGAGTAGGTGGTCCTTCATTGCGGCTGAGGGTGCATTAACACTGGCCATGTGTGGCCCAGACCACCTTCGGTAGGTGGCGAATGATCCGATTTCAAATGTTCCCACATGTACTCAGAGCTGTCCACTGGTGATTGGATCACCAGAGATGGATGTTGATATCAAGTCTGAACAGAGCCTTGTTTTTGACAAAAAGAGAATATCTTAGATTTTATAGAACTCAAAGTTCCATTATTTTTTTTTAAACTCTCACATTTTGAGCAGATGGCTTTTATACTGCTCACAAACTATAGGAGCAATGTCAGCCGTGCAATCTTTTGCAGTGTAATGTGATTAGTGCGATTCTTCCTTATTAACACAAAGAAGAATGAGAGAAAGGCAAAAAAAATCTTCAGATGAGATCATGAAGATGTTCGGACTATTGATGGTCTGCAAAAAGACCCTGAGGCAGCTTTTGTCATATGAAAAATTTGAAAAGCAACAACTGAATTTTGTGGCCATGCCAACTGCCATACTTCATTAGAATAACTACAACAGAGACATATTATCTGGTAAACACTATCAAATATAAATGTTTTAATGTATGTTGTTGGTTAGTATATTTGATCTTATTTCATCTGCGTGTAATCAGATATAGAATTAATGATTTGTCAAAGAAATATTTTTCACCTTGTGAATAAAGGCAGATTACCGATGCTGTACAGCAGCTTCAGGCCTATGAATAAATCCAAGGTTATTTTACACCTATTACACGTAAATTTGCATTGATAGAAATCTGTGACTTTGTGGCACACTGAGTTCTTAAATACATCTGTGTAAACATTTATGGGACCAGCTTTTCTTTTTGATGTCATCACTACCAGAAAACGGAGGTATGAGCTGCCAAGCTCATTTCTGAAGCGTAATATCTTGAGCAGGTCCCCCAAATCCTCCCCTGCGTAAATATCTATATCGATCTCATTTTCATGATAATAAGCTTACTGATCTGTAATTTGCTAAGATTGTCTTTTTTTTTTTTTACAGTGTACCAACAGCCTGCACCGCTGCTGCTGCTGCTGCTGCCATGGAAATAAACTGAAGGCAAAGACAAACAACCAACAGTGCCAAGTTACTGTTTTGTTCGCCTGTTTTGCTGATGAAGTTGGATAAGTGCTGAGTTATGCTCAGCTGAGAATTTGTAGCAACTACTTGTGCCTGAAGCACTGAGGGGAGAAGTTGTATGGTATAGTCAACAATCCACAACTCAAAGTGCTGGGCAGGGGAAAAGTTATTAGGAGAGATAGAAATTTGGTCGTTGCCTTTTAAATTTAAATTACTTCAAAACCGAGCCCACAATTCCTGATTCAGTAGCATATTTAATGTTGCTTCTTAAAGATCTGGCTGAAGTTATCTGTTCACTTTAACATTGTGCTCTCGTACATTTTGTCGTTACCAATTCCTGAAAATGACAAATTATTTGTTAGAAGATGGATGTTTATGTTTATTTACAATGGCAGAAATTAAGGGGGAAAAAGATTCATTCAAAAATAATAAGGTTTATTGTGTAATTCCTGGTTTTGAAACGTGCGTGTTTGTGTGTGTGTGTGTGTGTGAGAGAGTGTCTATGTGTGTGTTTGTGTGTGTGTCTTATAGTTCCACTCTCTCCATACATACACACACACACACACACAAACACAGACACGCACTTGCCACACACACACTCACTAATCCTATTATATAGCTGCGTATGTTGTGTGGCTGTTGGGAGACAGGCGCCAGACAGTACACCCACACACACACGTTAACCTAGTTAAGAAGTACAGCCTGCTGCAGTGTGTGCAGGTATGTGTAGTATGATTATTGAGCCATGGCAGATAGACACTCCACACAGCACACACTAACTTGAAGTAATTGAGTCACAGCAAACTGGCATCTCTCTCTCTCTCTCTCTCTCTCTCTCTCTCTCTCTCTCTTTCTTTCTCTTTCTCCCTCTCTCTCTCTCTCACACCCCCCCACACACACACACGCACAGTGTAACCTGGTTACAGAGGCGATCGTGACTGTTGAGGTGGGAGACGTGGCAGTCCAGCTTCTCTCAAACTTTATTACTCTGACTTACTCATTCACAGTCTGTTAGAGAGAGCGAGAGAAAGCAGAGACAGACGAGGACAAGCATGAGGCCACTGTATTTTTAAAAAATGATGATATTATTTATTATACAAACATATATGACATAGTAGACAGATACTAGCATATAACATATTGGTGGCTTAGTGTGACAAGAAAATGAATAAACAAAACAAAAACATGTGGATGACATGACTAAACAAGTGGTAACATATTGTATATGCAAGAAATATTATCATGCTGTTAGGTTGAGGTAAACCGTGGAGCGCAGATTCGGCTAAATTGAGTGTGTGTGTGTGTGTGTGTGTGTGTGTGTGTGTGCAGACCATGCCCCAGGTGATGTGATCCCCCACCCTGGCTCCCAGCTGTCTGCGCAGAGGCCCATTTTTGGCACTGACCGCAGACACAGGTCAGTGCAGGACCCCAACCCCTGGTCTATTTTCCTCTAAATGGGACCATAATATGATTAATGAACATCATCTTGTTTTGAAGAAGACTTGAAACTAGAGATCATAAACTCATTTAGAAAACTGTGGTAATAAATCAAGTCAGAAGAAAGGCCATTTTCACATAAACACAATCTGACTTCTTTTTGCGACCAGTGGAATCTATGATCCATACAAAAAAAAAAAAGGTGGAAGCCTATCTACCTGTGAAGCTTGAAACAGAAGATGAAGAAAGGCCTCTGTTCTTCTTTATCAGTTCTTTTCTTTATCAGTAGAAACATTGGTGGTGGTGTGCTAAGTCCGTGCTGTCCTGTGTTTCACTGAAAGAGCAAAAGTAAGGTCATGTTTGAGAAAAGTGCCCAATAACTCCACGGATGTTGCGAGAAATGCATGAAATAAATCCACTTTAATTGTCTTCCTGAAGCTTTTGTGCTCCTTTTCTGGATCTCTGGGTATCAAAGCAGAAAACTGAAGTAACGGTGCAGCACACTGAGGCAGCCATCTGCGGCACCATCTTGGAACTGCGAACGATTGGGGCATACAGACATACGGTTTAATTTTTTACTAAACTTTGTGAAGTGTTTCTGTTCCACTAATGCATGTTTGAACTGCCCTGACAGAGACACAGAGACCACAGAGTGATAAAAACCACACTGACACACTTTTCTTCACCTGTATAATATACAGGTGAAGAAAAGTGTGTCAGTTAAAAGTGTATATTAATTGTCTGAAATGTCTGAAATTAGCTCTTCTTTTTCACAAACATTTAGAAAAGGGGGGGGATGCATCTTTTTCTCTCACAGTTTAATTCCTCTGTGTTACAGGCTGTCTACTCAGGATTCATTTTCGTCAGTGTCTACAGGCAGTTGGTGTTTACTGTGTAACCTTTAACGAAAGCATCCTCTTCAGCTTGAAGCCTGTTTTCTTCATTTTACATCCCCAACTCAAGTAATTGTGTTTTGGGCACCATATTCTGACAAAACACAGGTGACCTACAGATGACTAAGTGCTGTACCTGAACGCATCATGTGCAGACAATGACGGAGAATTGAAGCTGTTTTGTACCGCCATGCTGCATTTACCACGCTGCATCTGCATCTGAAGACAAGGTTTTTCGATTTGAAGAAAAGAGAAATGTTCCCGGTAGCTCAGGCGGTGGAGCGCATTCGGGTTCAAATCTGACCGGCGGCCTTTTACTTTCTCTCCCTGATCTTCCTGTCTCTCTCACTTCTGCTGTCCAAAAAAAAAAAAAATGAAAAAAATCTCCTCTCAAAAGTAAGGTCACTCTTAATAGGTGCACTTAAAATTTTTATTGAGTAACTTGAGTTTATAGTGGTACTCTTCTCTCTTAGGACATCGCCGGGGCATTTTTAATATGATGATTAACTTTTGGAAACACTGATTATGTGGTTCTATATATTAATGTTTTGAGATGTTTCTTGGATCTTTTCAGATCCTGTAAGAATATAAATCAGACCCATTTTCTGAGAGTGGGTCATGTGATATACCCGCTACATACACTAACTGACAGTGGTCATACCATGCTCTCCATGCACTCTTGGCTCCTGCTTTGTCTGGAACATGTTATCAACATGTGGGTTAATTCTGCTCAGTTGGCAATTTGATAGACCAGGTTAAAACTGTGTGACCTTCACACCCAAACCTATTGTGGGATTTTAATTTGGTTTATTAAATTAATGAGAGCTCAACAAGGTACGCCGTCATTAGCTACAGACGCTGACTAATGATAGCACTCTCTCTTTCTTTCCCTCCTCTCTGTGTCGCACCATCTGTTGTATCTCAGCTCCCTCATATTTTAACTCTCGTTTTGCATCTTGTGTTTGTCTTTCATCTTCTTGTTTTCTTATTTTCTGTCCATCAGAATAATCCAATCAAAATCGCTTTCTCTCTGTCACCTCATTGCTTGTGTCAATATTTTATCTCAAATACCCACTTTGCCTTTCTCACATACACACAGCCACAGCAGTGAAGTACAGTAGCAGTGTGTGTGTGTGTGTGTGTGTGTGTGTGTGTGTGTAGGCACAGCTGACAATGCCAGACGTAGGCTCATCTGTGTCACTGGCCTCCTCCCGTGGTTCTGTCTATATGTCTGTGTCTTGTCGAAGTGAAGACGTAAAACTGAGCGCTTGTCAAAGCCATTGTCGCACAGTTTTATACAGCTATATAAAGATGATAAAAGAATCTGGGTAAAGAAACACAACAAACACAAGCTAAGCTGATGTAATAAATCAGAAAGGACAAATCATCAAAAAAATACCTTGCTTTGCTGATCTAATTCCCACAGAGAGAGAGAGAGTGGTGGTTAAGGACTAGTTTGAACTGAGCATTACCAAGAGTCCTTGTTCTGATGACCTGGAACGTAATGGCGTTCACGGCTCCAAAAATCGGTGCCCAAACCCCAAAAGGCCAGGAACTGAACCAGATCGGGGTGTTACTTGAAAACTAGGAAAAACATGCAGAATTGAGGAATGTCGACTCAAAAAACCCAGATGAGAGACGCACGGACCCACAGTTGGCAAAATAACATTTTGTCTTACCTCATGAATTTAGGAGCCTTCTCTTCTCTTCCTTCCATTTGAGTGTGTTTGCTACAGTTGTAATACCTTCAGTTTTTATATACTATCAGAACTTGAGCCCAATACACCTATCAAAATATATGTTTAGCCATAGGTGTGCTAAGAAGCTGTTGAAAAAACTTAGAATAATGGTTAAACATCTTAACATTTTAAAAACATGTTGTCTAAATGATAAGAAGGTGTTCTTGTGAACCTTTCATCCTGCATTCCATTAGTTTTTCACATTGATGGGGAAAATCTGTTATGGCACCGCAGAGGAGGATCTATTGACAAAATGCTCCTCTGCACACCCGCCATGTTTCGTTTCCTGATTATTCAGTTTCAAGTCAAAAACATCAAACTTTTACTCAAAGGAGATTAAACTTGACCTTTAGGTAGATCAGAGTTAAATAAAAAAAAAATTATCACTGTCCAAGATTCTTTTTCTAAGGCTGCCTAAGAAAGGTACTAAAACTAAATAACGAAATAAAAAATGTTTGTGTTCCTGAGGTAAAAAACTGAGGATGACCTCTCTTGGTAATGTGCACTGAAAGGACTATACTTAAGCTCTGTAGCCAGTTTATTAGCTATTTAATGCCAGAGGGATGCAGAGGTAAATCATGTAAATTAGATGTTTTGACCTACAACAAACTTTATCAGTTTTTAAGTGCATGCCAAATTTAGAGGCATGCCCAGAAGACATACATCAGAGAGAGTCATCACATCTGATGACTGGTTTTCTACATGAGGAGCAAATTATTTGGAATCAAAGACAAACATTATTAGATCCCATGTTATGGAACTGAAAATATTCTCTATGCTTAAGGTCAATGCTTGGATTATGTATACCGATCAGTCATAACATTATGACCACCTGCCTAATATTATGAGGGTCACCTTTTTGACATTTAAACAGCCATTTACTTGAATGGGTGTACTTACTCTTCACCAATGTTTAGGTAGGTGATACATGTCAAAGTAACATCCATATGAATGGCAGAATATTGCCCAAAGCATCACACTGCCTCCATCAGTTTGCCTTATCCCCATAGTGCAGCCTAGTGCTATGTCTTCCCCAGGCAAGCGATGACCACAACCCATGCACCCGCGTGATGTAAAAGAAAATGTGATGCATCGGACTGGGCCACCTTCTTTTGCTCTGTGGTCCAGTTGTGATGCTCACGTGCCCTTATTGTAAGCACTTTTGGTAGTGGACATGGGTCAGCTTTGGCATCCTGACTGGTCTGCAGCTACGCAGCCCCATACGCAACAGCAATCCGCTGTGGGTTCTGACACAGTTCTATCAAAACCCGCGTGAACCTTTTCAGCTATTTGAACTACAGTAGCTTCTGTTGGATCGGACCACATGAGCCAGCCTTTGCTACCAACATACATCAGCGAGCATTGGTCAGCCTATGACCCTGTCGCTGGTTCACTGGTTTTCCTTCTTTGGACCACCTTTTGGTAGGGAATGACCACTGCAGAATGGGAACATCCCACAAGAGCTGCAGTGTTGGAGATGCTCTGACCCAGTCGTATGGCCGTTACTGTTTGGCCCTTGTCGAAGTTGCTTGCTTTTAACATATCAACTTCAAGGACAAGTTGTTCATATGCTCCTTAAGGTGAGAGACATAATCAGCGTTATTCACTTAACCTGTCAATGGTCATAATGTTATGGCTGATCAGTCTACTGCACATATCATTGTAAAAGAAACTGCCAAATGCTCTATGTTGTATTTCTCTAGTATAAAATCTCTAACTTGAGCAATTTGAGGAATTCGCTTCCATCTCTCATAATAATCTGCTGTTGGAATTACAAGGTTTTATTTCCAACAAAATTACTGATTCTGATGAACAAAGCAAAATATACACACACATACATATTCAGAATGTATTCAGTAACAATCATATGATACACATCATATAAAATGTATGTGACTGAAACAGCAGAGCTTTCTCATTATTCCCTTCATGATGCTGCTCTGTCTGTATTAGTGCTGCTGTCTGTCATTCCACTCATTCTTATCTCAATTCCTCTCTCTCTGTCCCGTCCCGTCCCCCCCAATGATGAGTCCTTCTTTCTCTCTGTGTCTCTATTTGTCCACCCAACACCTGTTCAATTTGCCCATTTCGCCAGCTCCCTTCCCAGGTCTAATATTTCCATCTTTTTCCCACTTTCTCCTCTGCTCTATTGTATCCAGTCTTAACGTCTTCTCTACATCCTTGTGTCTCTGCCAGCTCTACTTCTTCTCTCCACCAAACAGACTCATTTTCCTGTTTTTTTCTTTTGTTGAATATCATCATTTTTTAAAATTTTTTTTTTATCATTTCTCTCTGTTCATCGGCAAAGTCCTACATTAGATATAGGCCTGTTGTAGTTTTACTTAGAATCCTCCAGTCAACCCTTTTAGACCCAAATAAAGATAAACACTTGTTTGCGTTGTTCTAGAGGTAATTTGCATTTTTTTTTTTTTTTTTAATCTTATCATTCCTTTGAACAATGACATTTTTTCCTGCTCCCTGAGGAATCTGCTACAAATCACACTGCCGCTAAAATTTGCTCTGCCTTGTGAACTCACCCAAGTACACCCAGGTGAGATACCATTTTTTCTTTATCTGCCAAACCCAACTTTTGTTTTTTTGTTTGGATTTTGGTTGGTTGGATTGTTGGTGGTTGGTGGTGGTTGGTTTGTTTGGTTGTACTCAGAGTTTACCAAGGAAGTGGATCAGGGCTGACTCATCCTTGGACAATACCAGAATATTTTTGTTAAGATTTTACAGTTTGCACAAAAGAAACATAACTAAATGTGATACAACCAAGAGGTTACTAATTGTTAATAAGATTTGCTGAAACCATTTGTGGAGTACGCACACAAAAAACAGTACAAACATCACACTAATGTATAATATTGACCTTAAACATGACACTATAGTGCTTAATTTACCAGTCTCTGTGCTCCAGGCACAAAGTGTGAGTGTGAGTCTGAGAAAGAAAGAGACAAAGATGAGCACTCATAATGAGCATCTGTTGAGAGAGAAAGGGAGAAGGTACCGTATGTAAATAGGACTTTTTTGTTGAAAAAGTTGCGTGTCTGTGAGCTAGTGTGGTTGTTCATCTCTATTTTTTGCATCACTCTGTGTGCGCGTTTGTCTGCGTGCATGTGCAGTCAGGAGAAAGTGTTTGTATCGTAAAGACCATCTGTGAGAAGTGCATAGGTTTGTACATGTGAGTGATAATGAGTCTGCGCTGGTGTGTGTGTGTTATGTGGTCTATAGTGAGCGTCAAACATCATATATGTGTTTGTATATCATGGTATAATTAATGTGTGTGTGTGTGTGTGTGTGTGTGTGTGTGTGTGTGTGTGTGTGTGTGTGTATGTGGCGGTATAGCACTACAGCTCAGCTCAGCTGTCCACTGGGTGCACAATGTACAGCAGTCTAGCCACCCACACACTGCCTGTGTGACACACACCGCACACATACAAAAATGTTTATCAAAGCAAACAAACAAAGCTAAAATACTCTCACACGCCGACATGTGCATTCGCACACTCTGATATACAGCTCTGGAAAAAAAATCAGCATCTCCACGTGTCTGGCAGCCGTTTCATTCCAGTGTCTGTTGAATCCCAACACAAAAACACCTCATTCTACTTAATGAGTTACTGATCAGGTGATCACCTGAACCAAATCTTATTTAAAGAGAAAAAGTATAAAAACCACTGCTGTGGTCATCACTGTCCTCCTGCGAAAACTGTGTTAGCAGTCCTCAAAATGAATTGGAACCAAAAAATAACTGTTGACGATGACAAAAGAGTTGAAAAGAAAAGTTTAGAGTGAGGAAGAGAAGGGTTCACTTCTGGCTTTACAGGCAGAGGGATACAGTGAGCCTCAGGTTGCTTCCATCCTTAAAATTTCAAAGACGGTTCATAAGAACAAGGTCAAGCAGCAGATATTGGGGACAACAAAGGTAAAGACCAGCAGAGGGAGAAAACGACTGTCCACTGACCAGGATGACCACCAACTCAATCGAATATCACTCAACAACTGCAGGATGACATCAAGTGACTTACAAAAACAATGGCAAATGGCAACTGGGCTGAAGTGCACGGTGAGAACAGTTCGAAACAGGGTCTTAAGGGCAGGGCTGAAGTCGTGCGAAGCTAGAAAAAAGCCCCTCATCAATGAGAAGCAAGAGGTTTGACCATAAGACCATAAGGATTGGAGCGTAGAGGACTGGAGTAAGGTCGTCTTCTCTGATGACTCCAGTTTTCAGCTTTGACCAACACCTGGTTATCTAATGGTCAGACAGAGACCTGGACTACAAGCCACAGTGTCTCACCCACTGTGGAATTTGGTGGAGGATCGGTGAAGATCTGGGGCTTCAGCAAGGCTGGAATTGGGCAGATTTTTCTTTGCAAAGGACGCATGAATCAAGCCACGTACAAGGTTATCCTGGAAGAACACTTGCTTCCTTCTGCTCTGACAATGTTCCCCAACTCTGAGGACTGGTTTTTCCAGCAGGACAGTGCTCCGTGCCACACAGCCAGGTCAATCCAGGTGTGGATGAAGGACCACCAGATCAAGACCCTGTCATGGCCAGCCCAGTCTCCAGACCTGAACCCCATTGAAAACTTCTGGAATGTGATCAGGAGGAAGATTTCTGAACTCTTCCTAAGTTAAAACATTACTATTGTTTTGTTGATGATGAACTTGTTTTCTTTGCATCATTCACAGTCTGAAAACATTGCATCTCTTTTGGTATTCTGACCAGTTTCTGCTTTTTCTGCAGATAAATGCTCTAAATAACAAAATACTTTTATTTGGAATTTGGGCGAAATGTTGTCAGTAGTTTATAGAATAAAACAAAAATATTCATTTTACTCAAACACATACCTATAAATAGTAAAACCAGAGAAACTGATAATTTTGCAGTGGTCTCTTAATTTTTTCCCAGAGCCCACCTGCACCTGTGTGTGTGTGTGTGTGTGTGTGTGTGTGTGTGTGTGTGTGTGAGAGAGAGAGAGAGAGAGAGAGAGAGAGGATAGATCCACCTGGTTCAGTGTAGAACCTGTTGAAGAGGTCATCTGATGGTCAAAGGGGAAGGGTGGGGGCTGGTGAGAGGGATTGGGGTGTACTTTGCATATATGTTCTACTATTATTTTCAATTATTATTTCAAATTTCCGATCTGTTTGCGTTCACTCTTTCCATCAACTTTCTATACTATCTGAGTTAGCCACCTCTCACCATTAGCCATTAAACATGACTAGTTTAGTGTTGTCATATGATCTTCGCATGTCTGTAGTAAAGTTCCTTTTCTTCCCTTTTTCCTCTTACTTGCTTTAACCTTCTCACTTCCTTTCCATCCCTCATCACTGATTGGCTTGTTTTCACCCTCACCATTCCCCATTTTTTGTTCTGGAGGAGCAGAGGAGAGTGTGTACGGATAGGTTCACCTCATGGTGCTGCAGGGCAGAGAAACATAGCCATAAGACTTTATAATTAATTATAAATTATATAGACTGTCATCTCAACCTCCACCTTTAAAATTTCAGTTGCAGAATTGGTCTTTGGATTTCTAAAACGAAGGATTGTTGCTCGAATATTCCAGATATTTAAAATGCCAGGTGGAAAAGTACAATTTGTTGCTGGTGACACGAACTGCTCTTGGTAACCATGGAGGATTTTATCTTGTTTATTTGTCAACGGGAAATGTGGTTGAGGGGAGTGACTCATATAAATATGCCTTTAGGGACAGACCATTGCAAACCTGTGTCTATTCTGGATCTAGTTTGAATGGCAACCAGGCAAGCTGTGCCTCCTACATGAGAGTGACCATGGATAGAGGCTGTCAGTGTGAATGAAGTATAACTGGAGACCTCAAACAGCAAGAGGCAACAGAATGAGAAGTACCAAACACCCCCACCTGCTCAGTGACGCTGCCTGACACACACGCACAAGAATTGTCGGATGTTTTTGTTTATTTGAACTTGTTACATCATTTATGGAGTATGGATTTTGTTTATATTAAATCAGTTTTTTCACCTAATTATCCTGCATTTTCATATGTAAATGAAAATGCTGATAGCAATAGAAGTGTACGGACAAAATGTGTTGATTAAAAATAATTCTAAAAGTATTTTTTTTATTTTCATGATAATATATTATACATATTTTTATACAATTTATGTATATATTATATATATATATACAAAAATAGGAAAGTCATTGTAATACCTCTACATCGTGTCAAAACCTCTGGGTCTAATGTTATAGTTCCAGTGGATTTTTTAGTTTCTTTTTTTCACTGGCGCCCATAAACATCTCCAAAAAGAAAACAGTGCAAAAATGTCACTACATACTGAAGCATTTTGATGCCAAAATAACTTTTGAAACTATTCAAAACTCTGCTGATCTGTCTCTGTCTCAAACGCTGTCTGATATTCAGCCTCCAGGCTATCAACTGTTTTCTCTCCTCTCACAGTTTGCATCGCACTCAAAAATGTCCACCTCCCTTATTTGGTTTCATTTATCATTTAAACCAGTTTTCAAGCTAGAATGATAAGGTAAAGTAACAAAGGCATTGAACGTTGCATTATTTGTTTTTTTGTTCGGGTACATTCACTGTTCCAGGCCTCATTCAGGCCCCCTGGAGTGAAATCTGAATAGGTCTTAATGGGGAGACCTCCATTCTGTAGCCAGGAAGCTGCTGACAATTAGCAATGTATGGTTTTAATTTGGACATCAACAATAGCAAAAACTTTACAGACGGCATTTATGATATATGGAAAAATGTTTGCTTTAAATAGGGAAATACCACAGCTTCAGTATCTTACAAGTAATTCTGAATGAATTCTCATTTTGTCCTCATAGTTACAGAAAAAATTAAATGGCTAAGTTGTACATGAGCTCATGAGGGATACCATATCATAACTGTGTTGCTACGCTACCTCTCAATATTGTGACCAGGTTGCTGCCGTCCAGGTCACGATTTTGGCAACATAAAGAATGAACTTCCCCGTCTTCCAGAAATAACCATTGTGAAAATCAAGTGTCTCACTGCATGGGTTGATAGGGGGAGGACTGCTTCAAAAACAGTCCTCCTTGAAGTGCCAGACACACAGTAAAATGTTCATAGCAGTGGTGGCATCTGTAGATTTCTCCAGGAAACTAAGAACACAGTATCACAGGTGTTTGATTTCAATGACTCGGCAGTAGATGTGGGAATTTATTAGGTGCTACATGTGGGTATTTATGGATTCATTTTATCAGTTTATACTGTGGCTAGCAGCTCACTCGCTCCCCGTTTGTGTCTCCCTGTGTGCCCTGTGATTGCATGTGGTGATAGTGTGTGCCCTCTCTGGTAAACATGTCTGGCAGTTTAAATGGAGTCACCTTTTTAGCAGGTTTATAGGTGTTTGAAAAACCTGCTTACAACCCCTAATTTAAAATGGATACAATCTGACTTCACTGCTTTTAATAGCGTGGTGGGTGACCTCTGGTTTCTAGTTTGACAGAATGCTTAAATGTTCTTCCAATAAAAACCCAGGAAGCAGTTCACAAAATGTACTAAAAAATAAAAATTGTAATAACATTGCAAAGGTAGCGAGCATTACAAAAGTGTATCTGACTCAAAAGACACATGTTGCATAGCCAAAGTCAGAAACACAAAAAAATGTGCACGCATCAGTGTGTATCGACAAGCGCTTTGCATTTCAAAATGAGAACTGTTAGATAGTAAGTAGCATAATGCAAACCTCACATTAAACAGCCCAGCCCAAAAAACTGAAGGCGATATGTTGATATAGGTCAATTAATGATGGCGTGCATGCACTGGGATATGTGGGCTTGTACAGAAAATAAAGGCGCAGGTGTTCCATTATGCATTACACGCTGCCGGTACATTTTTCCAACCAAGAAAGTGTAAAGCTGCTGAAAGAACATGAGATGTATGGAAACAAATGGCTTGACTGCTTCCTCTCGGCAGACTGACAGTAATGAATTCACAGCTTAACATTAAAAAAAAAAAAAAAAAAAAAAAATCCCTCTCAGTTAGTATCCAACTCTGTTAATGGTAATGTTAATGTATGTATGTGTAAAAAAGCAAACATTGCGTAGTTTCTTTCCATAAGCTTGACCAAACAGAATTCGACTGTACTTTTAAAATCTCATTAGACTGTTGTCCACCTCCAGCGATTATCCAGCTCATCTAATCATGGTCACTGACTGAAATCTAATCTTGTTTTCTCTTCAGGTGAATCAGCTTGTTTTTCTCTGATTCACATCTTAAAAAGCTTTCTCACTTCAGGGATACATTTCTTCAGATAACAAAAGCCTGTTTTGTTGTCCTTGCGACATGTAATTGTGATTGGATTCTTGAGATTCTGCATTCAGTCATTTACATTTGTGACGAGAATCCAGAGGAAACACTACAAGTTGAACACATACATCCTTCCTAGGAAACTGTATTTAACCCCAGTATATGTTGCTACATATCCAAATGAATCTTTATGCAACCAAAAGTGTGATAGTTCTGTTGGGCACCTCATCCTAACGTCAAAGAACATTTTTCCTCCTTTACTTTATATGTCCTAATAGAGAAGTTATCTAATTACTTCACTATGAGACAATGAAACACATGCTCTTTGTTATGGCTGTATTTTCCCTCAACTGTAAATATGGGCTTTCATATCACCCACTACATGTATAGGGTCTATATTATTACCTTGGTTTCCATGGCATCAGCCACTGGGAATGTGTCTGTCAGTATCTTTTGAGGCATACTAGAGGCTGACAGTGAACTATTGGTTTAAGGTCCCACTCCTAAACAACACGTGGGCTGCCCAAAGAAAGCTACATAAACACTTTAAGACAAATTTCTTCGCAACATTTACAATTTACAAGATGTGTGGTGTAATAATTCAAGTTTTTAAAATAAAGATTTCTCTCTCTGATCCACATTTACTGTTGTTTCAGGTTTACATACAGGAACATTTGATTAAACTAAAGGATGTTAAATAACACCCAAACTGGACAGAAAACATCTGAATGTATGTCAATGGCGGGGGCAGTATAGGTTGGGCAAACAATATTCACTGACTGCACAACAGTGATATTTGCAATTGAAAACATTTTAATGTGTAACTTATGGTAATATGTCCCATAGCTGAGTTCTAAAAATGGATTCAGAACCATGGCTATGCCTCTGTTTATTTATTTCCAAAAGCTTTTTCAGAGCTATTTACTTTGAAGATAAGTGGGAAACTCATTTGAGCTGGGGCGATGTCCTCTGTAATAATTAAGGCGGATTTGAGTGTGTGTGTTGTGGTAATGAAGGGAGTTGCTTTCAGTGCTGTGGTTAATATTAAAATGCTAAGAAGGAAATATTATATACCTGCACACTCAGAAAAGAGGTGACATGAACATGGACACTTCAGTGAGTGCAGACACTTTAATGGGCCCCCAGTCATGTGAATTAAAAGATGCCTTAAGAATATTAGCTGCAATTTTCAGGGTGGTATGTTGAAATGTCTTCATTCAGGGACATTACGTTTGTATAAATGAGCATTTCATTTACACAAACACAATGTCCCTGTTACACAGAAACTGTCTGTCCCTTCATAAACTCTATCATCATAGAGTTTATGATTGGACTGGTGGCCAAAAGGTGTTTTCATAGAGAAAGCACACCAAAGTCTTTCTTTCCCTCTTTTGCATAGAACCAAACTGATGGATGGTTTCTACAGTCTAGAGGACAGTCACTAGATGGTATCACTAGCATGCAGGTTGAATCCAAAGTGCAGGTTGCAGCAGTACTGAAAAATAATTTAATGCTTCAGTCACTAGTTGTTTGTTTGTGTACACACAAAGGATGAGTGGGCGGAAACAAGAACTTGTGTCAGTGCTGGCGTTAGGAGAATGAGACTGTGTTACAGTATTTCTGTATTTCCATTCTCCAGCTCTTGTTCTTCTTTAACCTCCATCTCCCTCCTTTGGCTGTGACCTGTTGAAAAATACTGGACTATGTTGTGTAGATGCATAGTCAAAGTAGCATCGAAATCAAGTAACTTAGTGCATTACTAAAATAAAGTGCGCGTGCAGGTTTGCATATGTTTATGTGCGTGTGTTTGTGTATGTATAAACAACATAGGAAGAAAGTTGTGCAAAATTAGCTATTGGTTAAACAGCTTAAATAAGAATATGAGATGATGACAAAATGTACTTACATTTCAATGGACACACACAATAAAGCAATTCAATTGGTCTCTTAGCTACTTTTAAAACTCAAAACAAAAAAAAAAAAAAAAAACACCCATGTCAATACAATGATAAAGCTGTCCCCCAACTTGAACTGCAATATTATCAAACTCTGGGGTAAGAGTAATGAGGCGGCTGCTGCCCGTAAGGGGTTTTCTGGCCTGCCACTGATGACGGTCATTTGAAACCTGCTGCAGTTGTTGGAATGGGATCTTTTCTGCCACTATGCAGTTGTCAGCAGCAAACATAGGATCAGCAGCCTCCTGCAATTTTGAGCGGTACCAGAAACCAGCTGGCTCCATGTCATGATTGCTCAACATCTGGAATAGTTGGAGGGGATGGGGCTACAGCGAGACCACAGAAAGTAGCCTTCTTTATTTCCTCACAGTCTGTAGCAATGAACGGGATATTCTGTAATCGAGGCCACTGGTCTGGCTTCTGTTGAAGAAAGTCGATGCCCTGAAACCCGTGCCACTTAATTCCGTCAGGCAATTGCAGTGGGTTATATCATCGATAGGGTTGTTAGCAGTACCTTGGTCTTGGATTTCTGCAATGTGTGTTCCAACAAACACTTTGAACATGCAACCAGACTAGCACACTGGTTGAACCAATTCATAATGTGATCTGGAGAGAAGCGGTTGGTCGTGTGAAAGCAGCTGGACTTGGTGAAACGTGTTAATGTCACCGCTGATGGTGACAGCATGCTCTTGAGGTTTCAGCAACTCTGCCAACAGGGAGTTGGTTAGGTTCTCACCTTTGACCTCAAATGGGAAATTGAAGACTACCCAGGTCTTCCCATTGTGTTTCAGCATAGGATGTGGTATATACCAGCTGGTGGATGACTCTTCTTCTCCTGGTCCCAAATCCTTGACATAGACCGAAGTGATCGCTCTCTGAATTTTGGCCCAAAAGGTGTTGCTTTCTCTGGGTCTCTTGCCAGCCTTTTCTGCCAGGGAAAGGTTGCTTCCTTTGGTGCCTAGAGGACCAGAGCTTCCTTATCTTGGCATGATTGGCATGGTTCCCTTCACGAGGGCAGAATGTCCATTTGCCAGAGCTTCTCAATATGGTTATAGATACCTGCTCATGTTGACAAAGAGGAGATGAACAAATACTGCTGCTCTGACAGATAATGCATCATTCCCTTTGCAGGTCCCCGAAGGGTCCACCTAAGGGTCTCGACAGCAGTAGGACCTTCTGTACTGATAAGAGCCCAATAGGAGCCCTGGAGGGACATGGTGCAGTGGCTGCAGAGGTCCTTATGAATCTGACTGCTCTTAATCAGCCCTTTTTTGACGACCTCCTCTTTATTGTTGATAAAAAGGGCATTATTATACTCTGGCTGTGTTTTTGCCCTCTCTTTGCCATCGGTCGCCCACTTGTTATTGCCATAGAGCACTAGAAGATTCCAGTTCAAACTCTGATGACCTCAGTCACAGAAACACAGCAACAATAGTTCTCGTCTTCAATCCAGGTCTGTTTTTGGTTGGTTCGACTTTGCCTTTTCTTTCTGGTTGTTCCAACATTCTCAATAAGGAGCACACATGGAGGACAAACATCCTGAAGCTATGTGCTATAAAGCCAGTTGGGAGAGCTGCCCGTATTGTAAGTTGAAAGCTGCCATGGTGTCAGTGAAGGGATTGAGTCGCTATAGGAGTCAGCAAAGTAGTCAAAAGTAGGTTAAAACACACGAGTCCAGAAGTTCAGATGAAGGTCTAAAGTCCTGACAGTGTGTGCCAAATGATGCATTCACAGCCTTTTTAACAATTACATAGCGTTCATTATCCTTTATTGTTATGTTGTGTTCAAAGTACACCTATACAACTCCTGATATGGATTTAAAGTTTATTCCATTATGAGGGTGCCCAAATCGATACAACAATAGCAACAATATTTTAAAATAATAATACAACAGGTTTTGTGAACAATTTTTAAAGCTACTGTAAATGAGATTTTGAACAATAATATAGCAGTGACCTACTATTTTCTATGTAAAGATATAGTGGAGTAATGGTATCCAGAGCATAGAACAAAATCACACCTCTGATAAAGAGCGATGAGACCCAAACACAAGCAGACTAGCCATGGGAACTACTAGCTCAAATCCCGGTTGGATTGTGGACCGTCTAAACACACAGAACGTTTTTGTAACTTTTTGCCGGCTCTATGTCATTTGTACATCTGCAGATGAATCCAATTTCTTTCCCAGCTGGACAGTGAGATCCCATTCATTTGTGGACTGACACAATATCGAGAAAGACTTTTTTTTTTGCAGCAAATGAAGTTCAAAACTGAATTTCTTTCCCCATCCAACAGTTGGGCCAATCCTGGTCTTTCTTACTCAGAACTGGTTTTCCTGGTTTTAGTGACTTAGCTACAGCGTCACAGAATGATAATATTAGCTGACCTGTTGTCTGTTGACCTGTAGCTGTTGTCAATATTATTTTGTATGTATTTGTTCGGCAAATATTGCTGTTGCTAGCTGGTTAACTGTTAACCGGTTGTGGTTAAATGTTTGGTGGTTTACTGTGACATCTTGTGGCAGTCATGATCACTTACAGAAACGTTAGCATGATTTCTACTTCACTTGACTTCACTTCTATTGGTATGTACAAAGTAAATTATTTAATTATTTAACTATTAAACTTAGACAGACAAATACTGAAGGGATTTTAGGGTGCACCACAGGTTTGAGTTCGCTTTTCCAAATTCCCCAAAGTTTAGTGTAATGCCATTCTGAAAAATATAACGTTTTGGTAAAACATAAATAGATGCAAGCGCAACAGCAAACTGAGCTGAATCATTGACATTTCATTAAAATGTTCACATTAATATTAGGCAATGTCGCTGTTGCAGAGATCAAGTAACCATATATCCAAAACTGTTGAGTGTAGACTTAATCAAAAGACAAACATGATAAATAAAGACTGTGAGCAGATTATAATGGTGCTAAATCTTCCTAAAACGACTTTACAATTTTTGTCCTAGCTTGTCCAAATAATGTTAATTATATTATCTTAAGTTAGTTTTCATTTACCGGTTCTAACATTAGGCCAATCCCAAAGTTACTTTAATATAATTTATTTGGCTTTTATGTCTTTAGACATTGATTATTTAATTAACTCCCCTTTTAATGTTGGTTATCCACTTTGTCCGTACTTCAGTGACATGTTCTTGGCTAAACACTGAGATGTCTATCAGGCAGCAATGTGAGACCCAAACCTTACTGTTGCTGATAATAATATGGTAAATGTAAATCATTTTCTGAAACCAGGGAGTTATTGTTGTGATCTTAAACAGGTGCATGTTGGCATAAGAAAGTCAGAATCTCTGCAAACAGTTGTCTCATGTTGGTTGTTTGCATAGACCCCACTCAACAAGTGAGAAACTCAGCATACTCAATAATTTGACACACATGCTGCTATTTCTGGAACTTTTTGTAAATATCTAATCATATATATTAAATCATTATCTCTTCTGGTGATGCATTATTGGCAACATTGTGCCAGTCACAGTGAGGTTTTGTCTCCACTGGACTTGTGAAATATGAGGGTTCTTCCTATGTGGATTACATGGGCTACAAAAAAGAGAATATGAGGGGGTGTGAGGGACTGTTTGTTTATACAGTGACAAAGTGTGCACGCATAACAGTCTGTGTGCATCTTTGTGTATTTTCTATGTATTATCTCCTGGATAGGGAGAATCTATTTAGTGCCTCGGCCCATTTCTGAAGGCCTTGTTATGTGTGTGTGTGTGTGTGTGTGTGTGTGTGTGTGTGTGTGTACCTGTGTGTGTACCTGTGTGTGTACCTGTGTGTGTTTGTGTGTGTGTATGTGTAATCGGATTATTTGGCTGGATAGGATAGCCTCTGTCATCTGGGAGGATCTTCAGCGAGGTTGTGGCTGAAATACATAAATTATACAGAGGGTGAATCACCTGGGATAACACAGAAATACAGATATTCACACACACAACAGCAGATAAACAGAATGCATGTGCATTGTCTTAGAGGTATAAGAAACACGAAGGTTGGTTATGTAACCTAACCTCATTTCTTCACTAATGTAAGTCATTAGACCCATATTTAAAAAAAAAAAAAAACAAAACAAGCGAAGGTATAGACGAAGACAAGAGAGGGAGCAATCATTTGTGATGTTGTACTGAAAGGTAACCACGTGCTGCCATCTCTGTCCTCTGCAGAACTGAACCCTCCAGCACATTCCTGTTGTGTGTGTATGTGTGTGTGTGTGTGTCTCGTGAGGCTACAACTAGATCTGGTCATTATGCTCTTAATGGAATAAGGACATCTGTTTCATTCCTGTCCTCATCTTTTTGTCTGTATCACTCTGTCCTCACCCCCTCTCTCCCTCTCTTTCGATTGCTCCGTGGAAGCACAGGGGAGTGGCTCAGAGGAGAGAAAGAGGAAGTGAGGGAGAAGGAACAAAACAATACGGTAGGAGATATATGATGGTGCCAAGTGTCTAAGAGGGACACTGGTATGAGAGAAGAAGGGGGTCTGATGGGATACCAGGGCGAAAGATAAGGAGGTGAGAAGTTGTTCCAGTTCCTGGCCCCAGGCCGGGAATGAATGATGCTAGTGAGTTAGATCAATGCAAGGTTTGAGTGCCATAAATTAGGATATTTTTCTGGCAATGGTCTGTGCTGCTACACTGCAAAAAAAAAATTGCATAATTTACAAAGTGAGTGTGTTTAAGTATCGGAAGCATTTTGCTGAAAAATTGAAGTCTGAAAGTCTGAAAACCCGGTTGAATTTTTGTGCCTTGTGTACTAAGTGATGTTTTTGGACAGGCAGGGGGTGCCTGACACCATTATTATGACATTTCCATGAGAACTTCATTCCTTCCTTATGAAGATTTCATGTTTTGGTGCACTGAAAAACAACATAGATTGTCCATGTATCCTATTGACTGATTTTGAGCTAATGAAGATAAAACTTTCAATTTAGTTGAACTGAAGAAGCAGATGTCTAATGTTTTGCTGTCACTGTGTACAACCACTAGCTACAGCCATAGCTTTACGTAGCAGGAAGTGGACCAAACCACTGTGAGGTAGAGGGGGGGTTGCAAAAGCATGTGCAACTTAAAAACCCATCATTTTTGCATGAGCAATAATAAAGCCAAGGAAGAATTCATACTTTCAACCTTTACTGTCACAGTTTGCCATGATGGAAAATTTGTATTTGGACTTTTTTGATTGTATCAGTATGTATGATGTATCTTCAGACATTGATATGTGGATGTCAATTAGTTTGAAACCAAAACCTGGTACTGATAATCACAAAGTGAATGTACATCTTGACATAAGATTCAAATTTTACCAACAGTTTTGGTTTTGGTGTTATTTTTTATTTTGAAGGAACTTCCCCCTTTGTGATTGTCTGCCACGTATTTTGTCGAACATTACACCCGTTTCTCCTTTTTTCATTGAAGGACATCTTTACCCAACGATTTCCTTTTTATGGTCTGCGTTTGGCTCCTTCACTCTGCAAAACATTTACATCTAGCTTGTTCCTGAATAAGAGCCTCTTCCACTCGTCTCCTTCACGGCTGAGTCTGTAATGCATGATGGAGGCAGCATGGAGAGCAACAAAAAGTGAATGCGAGGCAGAGGGTATTTGTTTTGAAGACTATGAAAGCAGGCTGTGACAGACCTTTCATTGTGATGTCACAGTGAAAGTGACCTTTGACCATTTGGATGTCACCGTGGATGACATCATTTAATTTTGTCCCGAGAGAAAATGGTGTCAGCTGTGCATGAGGAATTTTAAAGTCACTGTTTAACCTAATGTGCATGGACCTTGGGAAAAACCAAGGTTGGCACAGGTAGAACATGCAAACTCTCAAACCCTCTCCTCTTCCTCATCTCATCTTTCACATCAATTCATTACCTACCTCTTTTCTTCTCTTCCCCCTCTTTTTCATCATTCTTTCCTTCTCTCCTCTTCATTCCTTATTTTTTTCTCTCTCCCATTTCTTTTTCTTCTTCTTTTTTAATCTTCTCCTTTCTCATCTCCCTTGTCTCCTCCTATTCCTTCTCCATATGTTAATTTTTTTTTCATTTCCTCTTCATCTTATCCGCCCTTCATCTACTCTTTTTCCTTCATATTTCCCCCTTTTCTTTTACCATTCTCTTCTCTGCATGTACCTGTACACTCCTTTCTTACGGGCTTTGATTTTTTTCCTCTCCTGCCTCTGCTTCCTCATCTTCTCAATGTTCTTGGAGGCTGCCGGTGTGTGTGTGTGTTCGTGTGTGTGTGTGTGTGTGTGCATGTCTTTGAGTTGTATAGCAGCATCAGTATTCACCACGGTACTTCTGTCTTGATAGCCCACCCCCCTCTCTCAGCTGCCCATCGGAAGTATTATTGTCTGTCTGCCTGCGTGTATGTGTGTGGGTGTGTGTTAGCAGTGACTCTCTCCGTCTACATAGTGGGACATTAGTAGTCATCTGCTTTCTTCTTTCTCTGTCCCTCCATCTTCATTGTTCTCGTCCTTTTTCTTAAACTTTTACTTTCTCACTTTCCAATTTCTCTCTGAAGTATAAAACACCTATCTCTCTCTCTCTCTCTCTCTCTCTCTCTCTCTCTCTCTCTCTCACTCTCTCTCACGTACCTCACACTTTGAGCTTCTATTCACAGTGTTGGTATCCCTCTCTCTGTTGTAACGTATCCAATGTCAAATAAAACAATAAAAGTTGGATAAAGTCAATGCCATTTCAAGTTTCTCAAAGCAAAGCTTACTTTTTCAATAAAAAAATGATGGCAAATGGAAATATGGGAACACATCTGTGGATTTCATAATGCCATCTTCATAAGCCCATTGACTAGATGTTTGAAATGCGTATCCACCACAGTGTTTAGAAATGCATGTTAACATTGTTTGTCTCATATATTTATGAGTTTCTAGAACCAGACTGGACAAGAAAACTGCGCTCATCAAAGGTAAAATGACAATTATCCAGTCACCACTCAGTTTTTTAGGCTTAGCCACTGGCACAGTTACAAAACCTGCTCAAGATTTCCACAATTTCTTAAATGACTCAAACAAACGTATGCAAGTCCTGAATTTCTTTCATCTTTACTTAATTCTATTTTTATTCCTTATCTTCATGTTCAGATGTAAGCATTTGAAGGAAGGAACCGTTCTGTGTCACACCAGAGAAAACACCGTGGTAGACTCTGCTATTAAGAATGATGACTGACAGACAGCTAGATATAAAAATGGATCCAGAGTCTGAAAGGTAAGGCCAAAACTGAAGTGCCATGAACCCACCTTCTATCTAATGGCCTTCAGGGGGTGACTCCAATTTTGGGAAAATGTCCCTAATTCTCCCCTGATTTATTAGCTCATTTAACGTTTTCCTAATGAGTTTATGGTCTCAGTCTCCAGTTTCAAGTCTTCAATACATGTTTTAAAACGTCCCATTTAGAGGAAAGTACACAAGGAAAAGCATGGTATGTATTTGGACAGATTGTGGATTAATACCATTGTTGTGTCAGATTTTTTTTTTTTCTTTTCCTTTTTTTTTTTTTTAACAGTTGCCAGGCAGCCAGCAGAGTCACCAGAAATTTACCGGTCCTGAGCAAGAAACAAGTCCATGTGAAAGAGAAATTTATCTAATCTACAGTCTTCAATCACATCTTCAGTTTCATATTAAACAAATGGGAATTAAGCTTTATCTCCATAATTAGTGCAGAGACACGAGAGTGGTATCAGTCTTCTCAACCGACTAGGAAATCGAGAAATCATGTTTTTTTTCCATGAAGAAGCCATTTGTTCTGAAAATTGTGGGTTTTTTATTATTATTATTTTTTTTTTAATTTGTGCACATATTTCCTGTATTTTCTGTTTGTATCTTAATAAAGTCTGAAAAGTAAATGTGGATGGTCATTAAAAATTTGCTAAAACACACACACACACACATATACATTGCATTTGCTCTTTTAGTTGAAATCACAGACTGTAAATAAAGATGGACGCAGCGTCTGTGACACCACCCACAGCGCTGTGAAGAGTAAGCTCAGAGTGTTCTTGACGTGGCATTATGTGATGAGGGCAGGACGCCTTGGAAGTCACTTGTAATTGTTAGGCAAACACAAAGGTTAAGGGAGATTAGCAGGGGTCTTGTGTTGTTTTGCCTCAGCTGTTGCTGTGAAGTAAGAAGCAGAACCGGGCACATTTTCTGAACAATATATTTTTGTGAAACCAAACTATAAATGTTTTATAAATTGAGCAGCAAGCGTCACAATCAAGATACAAGTTTATGCAATGTCCAATTTATCTTCGAAAGCTATTGTAACTTTACTTTTTGTTACCTTTTTGTTTGTCAGCAGGATTATGGGGCTAGAGATCATTTACAAAAAAACAAAAAAAAAAAACCCAAAAAAACCAAAAAACAAACAAATAAACAAAAAAGGCATCTTTAAATGTTTCCATTTAACTTTAACTTGGTTTCTCTGCAGTTGCTTGAGATTCGGGAAATATTGGTTCAAGCAGTCAGAATTGAGCTTTTCATCTCTTTATGAAAATATGTCTTAATTGGATGATTCACTGATGTACATCTGTTCCTGTCACGTGATAACTGCCTCAGCAGTGCAGAATTATTAATGAACATGTTTCCAGCTCATAATCTTCAGGATTAGCCAATCACTGTTGCCAGTACTTCCGAGTACTGTGTGTATATGTGTGTGTGTGTGTGTGTGTGTGTGTGTGTGTGGTAGAACAGATGTCAGCTCTCGTTGAACTGGACACTGCTCTTCATTTCCTCTTGGGAGTCTGAGTGAGTGGTAATTTTCCTCTCTGACCCTCTCTCTCTTTTTCTCTGTTAGCCACTTACTATATCTCGCGCTCTTTGTTTTTGCATCATGTCAGTTTCTCTCTCTTTGTCTTCAGTGATTGTCTCTCGCCTACAGTCTCTCTGCAGTCAATCTGTCTTTATTTTCACTCTCTCTCTCTATTCTGATTGACTTTTATCAAGACCTGTTAGGGTGCCTCGGGCAGTGGGCAACACACACACACACACACACACACACACACACACACACACACACACACACACACTGTCACAGATCTGCTCCATTGTTCACCTGAGACCCCAGTACTTTTCCACTCACCCCTCCTCTGCTCCCCTCTACCTGCCAGCCACGCCAACTCAGCTCAACTGTGTGCCACTCATCAAGCCAGTATACCAGCCCCTCCAGTTCATTCATTCTTTGCCAGATTGTTCTTCACCTTCCTCGCAAGACTTTTCAGCACTCTTGTCTGGATTGATCGTCTATCATCAACTCCGCCTATCTCTGACCTGCCATCTTTGTCTTGACCCCGGTGACCCACCTGCCTTCTGTTCCTGTTCCTTAGTTTTTTGGTCCCGTGTCCTGCCTGTGGTTCTGTTTGCCCGCGGCTGTGTTTTTCCCCTTGGATTTTGACCTGCTGGCTGTCCTGCTTCAACTACGCATCTGCTTGTCCCCCTGCTGGTTTGTCTGCCTGGAGTGACTCCTTGCCTGATTCTGGATCTGCCATGTCCCTGACTATGTCTCCAGCCTGCCACCCAATAGTACTGTTGCCCTGAACTGAACTGTTGCTTTCTTCCCTGCTCTGCTGTATGATATAAAGGCAATAAAGCCCATAGAAAACATACAGCCAGCCTGTTTGTTTGCTGCAATTGGGTCCTTGAATTGATGTTTCCCAGCCAATCACAGAAGGGCCTGCATGGAGGGGTGGAGGGTTATGATTCAGAGTCGCTAAGTATATGCAAGTGAATCAGCAGCAATTTACTGCTTATGTGTTCATGACTTTGAGCATGACATGCATTTATGTGTGATTGGGCTAATTGAGGATTTAACCCAGAAAGTCTTTCCTTGTGGCAAAGTTGAGGACTAATGAGCTGGTTTCATAAAATGTGTTTGAGCCATTAAGTCACAGCTTCATGAAAAAAATGAAGAAAAACATAGAAATCATGTCCAAAAAAAAAAAAAAAAAAAAAAAGGCCTTTGGCAGTTGGTCCAGAACACATTAATGTACTTCCCAAAGGAAATGTAGATTTTCTGTCATTACCCAGGAAAGCATATGGATATAATGATATATAGATCAATATCATCGGTTGTATTGGAAATGTTGCAAATGTTTGTCATAATTCAAATAACTGGCACAGGACTTGCATCACTAACTGCCAGAAATGACCTTCAACAAAAAATTTACCCCCCCCCTTAGCCTTCATCGCGGCAATGGAACTGATCATCTGTGCATCCAGATAGGTCGGTGGTAGGTGGGAGCTGAACACAGTTGGTACAGCAGTTAGGTCTTATTGATTGCTACATGGCTGACGTGACAACCATGACCTTGACCACTGTATGCACCAAGTGACCACACTAGCTATTAGCAGGAAAGATTGGACACTGAACCTGAGGTGCAATCACAAAAATTTGTTGAGAGTTGAGAAAAAAAAGTTGCTAAAAAGTTAGTAGCAAAAAAACCTGAAATCACAGTCTAGACTGGTGTGAGATACCTCTATTCACATCAACAATCTGTCAGTAAATACAGACATTAATGTCTATATTAAGATGTGAATTTGAACTGAAAGCTGCTTCAGGAAAAATAGACTTGTCATGTAAAGACCGCGTGATGGAGAACAGAGCTGTATTCAACAAAGGGCACCTCGGCTGTGGCTGCTCAGACAGTAGAGACATAACATGAACTAGCATTCTCACCAAGTCAGCCCTTATCATTAAGCCTTTTTTCTTGACACCCATCACACAAACACACTGGCTTGAGAGAGTTGTAGGATAATAGGAAGGCATATTTAGGCTTGTAAACACACACATATGTACATAGTTGCATTATTATTGGTAAACTCTTTGAGAAACACAGTTTCTGGCTTAATCCCAAATATAAGGTTCCTGTTATGCCCTCAGGTTCATGTGCTACTTATCCAGAAAACTGTGTATTTCTTCATTAAGAAGATGGAGAAGGAAACAATGAAGGAAGAAAAAGCAGGAAAAACAGGGGAGGAAGGGAAAGTCAAACAAAAAATCCAAAAGGTGAGGTGTCTTTTCAGGAAGCAAAGAAGGTGAAGCGATCAAGATATGAGGAGGAGAAAGGAGGAGGGACAGGTTGCTGGATGGAAAAAGAGGAAGCCAGGAGAGGAGGCGAGGTGTCAGCAGAGGACAGGGAGAAGGTAGGCATTAGTGTCGTGTTGTGGGGATCAGTCTGGTGCTCCTTTGATGTCAGCTGCAAGAACACAAACTCACACACGCCCTCTCACACACGCACATTTCACAGTAACACACCATGTGAAGGGATGCGACCTGTGGATTCAAAAGCAGCAGGTTGAGAAAACTACAAAGACACAAACAGGAAGTTACTCATCAGAGAGCTCCACCCCACGGCGAGAAGGTGGGGGGAGAGGGAGAAAGAGAGAGATAGCATTAGGAAGCACTAGCACCTGTCACACACGTTGTTTTTTTACAGTAGATGAGGATTTCTGTTTTACTGCCCAATTTCATTTTGCTGCCTCGTGTTACTGTTTTGTTTTTTTTTGTTTTTTTTTCACTTTTGTCATGAATCACCAATATCAATGAATGCAGTTGTTGATCATGATCAAATCTGCAGTACTGCAAGTATTGTTTCATTTGTTTTCCAGTACACCTTAATGGTGTTCACAACTTCATGGTTACAGTTGGGCAACTCCAGTCAATTCACTCACCTTGGTTAATATTATATAATAATAATATAACTTCAAGCATGAGACAGCGTGTGTTTGTATTTTTACAGTTTATTTTCTGTCAAACATAGTTGTTGTTGTTGTTGTTGTTGTTGTTATCGTTTATTTTGTCATATAATGCACATATACAGAGGTGCCTGGACCGCATGGACTTATAAGACATAGCAAGTGCAGTTGCAGTGGTAAAATATTAGCATGGAAAAAGATTTATTTTATATTTAACAGAACTTCTTATGCAGAACAAGACCCTGTAAATATTTTTTGGCTCTACACTTAGTTTGTTATGTGATGTAATGATACCACAATAATTAGTACTCACAATGAGTATTCATGGGACAGAATGCCAACATGTTTTAGACCAATCATTGATCACTGTCAGTGATCCTCTTGTATTTTAAAATGAGACTGAAAGATATAGATTAAACTCCCCATATGAATAAAGCAAACTACTAACATCAACTTTTTCAGGAAGGAGATTTGTATGCTTTTTTCTTTGAATAATATTATCCTTGGTATTTATTATTGTCTTCATGCAGAGCATATGTGATGGAAATGGAATTTCAGGTTTTGGTCTTTAAAACTTAAATTTTACCCAGGGCATAAAGTGCCCTCTGAAACGGTGAACCTTTAAAGTAAGTGAGAAAATAACAAAAAGCACAAACGGTACAAAGAGTACAGATGACAGCATGACAGCATTGCAAAGTCACCGCTCTCTGTCTCTGTGCAATAATCTCCTTTCTTCCACAGAAACATTTTTATCTTCGCGCCCAAGCAGCTAAAGCTGTCATGAGTCAGACTCTTCAGAAAGAAAGCTCTGAAGTAGTGTTTACAGTAGTTGTCCTGCAATGACCTGATCACCATCTTTAAACAAATGCTGTCACATTCACTGTATCCATTATCTTTCATATGTTTATAACCCAGTGTTCCCCACAAAAAATAAAAACACTACACACTATTAATGCTCATTCAGATTGAACAAATGAAAAGAAGTATATAATATATATATATATATATCCAGTGTTCAGAGAATGGACACAAAGAGGCATAACAACAATGTGTACACTCCCAGTGAATTAATAGTTCCCAAGATTTAAATGCAAAGCATGGTTCCATATACAAAAAGATTCATTTAGGTACATGTAGCTAAAAGGCTACTTTAGAAAAGAGTAGAGGTTGGAACCAGACAAAACCTCAAATAAGGTGATTGGCTTGATTGTCAATGAGTGAATGAATGGAAATAACACCCAAAATAAAAAGGAGGAACTCGGTACAAAGCTTTTTAATCACTTCATCATCCTACAGTAAAAAAAAAAAAAAAAAAAAGTCTAATCAGTATTACTTCTAATTATTTGAAATATATGACACAGGACATATTAGAAGTGGGACAAAGAACTGAGATGAATCTTTAGAGGTTAAAATACCATGTTATTTTCCTTGTTTGTTGTGTAGACAAATTAATGACTTGTGGGGACACTATCTTGTTAATGTTATACCTTGTTTAACGGTTAAAGTTTCATTTGCTTGTAAAGTGTCCTTGGGTGTCTCGAAAAATATATCATTTATTAAAACAGCTGTCATAAAAATCATCATAAAAAAAAGGTATGTAACAATCCTTGGTAAAAACTCTTGTACATCTTGTTTCCATAAACCAAAAAATGTTGTTGCCTTACATGACAACCCTGTATCCTAGAAATTACATAAATACATGTTGATAACATAAAAATGTTCCCTAATAAAGATTTTTGCAGTCATGCTCATTTGTATTTTATCGTGTAAATCGGTTGTATATGAATGTCATTTCTTGAAGATAGGATTGCACTTGAAGCCATCATAGTCTTCAGAGTCAGAATCATCACAATCAGAATACTTTATTAATACCCAGGGGAAATTAAGTCTTATGTTGCCTAATGTTTTTCAAATATCCTCTTTAAAGTACATGGGCAAATTCCAAAGAATTGTAATGTTTAAATTCTTGGCACTGCAGAATGGTTTGTACAGAAACATCCATTAAAGGGCCCCAGTGGAATTTTTTACTTTGATGACACGGTTGTCGGTGACGCATTCACATTCCTGCTGAGTGTTTTGCACCATTCAATGATCAAAAGATCCAAGAAACCCAACAAAGGCGTCGAAGAATTCTGCATCAGAGAACATGGATGTAAGATCATTTTTTAGCAAATGATTTATTTTGACCTCTGTTGGTTAATAGTTCTTTTCATTATCCATAAACGGGTTATTCTAAAAGTTAAACACACAGTCTTGATGGAGAGATCCTTTGATCTCAGGAATGGATAGAAAGTTTCCAGATATTGAACACAAAGAAATACTCTCACCTCCTCTATCACAACTGTTGCCAAGATTTATAACTGCTCTACTAATCTTTAATTAGCAGGGTTTTTTTTCAAAAGTCTGGGCAAGCAAATGTCATGATTGATAAGTTCTGGCCTCAAAATTTGCACCATTTCATGGCTGCCTTGTCGATACTTGTAGCTTTCTCTCAGTCGGGATGTACAGGTCTGACAGCAGGTTCACTGAATTTATAATGGATCATCATTTTTGAATAGGAACTTTGGAGGAGTTAAAGGTGCATGCGAGTCTGTAGGTTTAATTTCCCTGTCTGTCCTTCATTGCACTTTGCTGCTTTAATTGCCTTTTTGTGGATTTATTCCCTGAGCTACTTTAGTGCCCTTTGTTACTTTAAATGTCCTTTGCTGCCTTAAGTGCTCTGTGGAATAAAAAAAAAGGCTTTTGCTAATCTCTAAGTAATATTGAATAATAGCAGGAATAGTTCATCTCTTTCTCTGTGTGTGTGTGTGTGTGTGTGTGTGTGTGTGTGTGTGTGTGTGTGTGTGTGGCAGGTTTGCCATCTTACAAATTACAGCAGACCTGGTAGGTATAAAACAGTTTTAAATCAGTTTAAAAATGAATTCTTAAAAGATCCATTGCCAATGTGCCCTTGGGCAAGGTGTTAACATCGCTGAGTGATGCATAAACCTCCTTTCACTTTAAAGTCAGTTCGTTGATCTGGGACAGTCTTTTTTTTTTTTTTTTTTTTTTTACAAGCCTGCTTTGCTTTGTTTTAATGGTATTGTGATCCACAAACAGACAGATAATCAGATCATCAAAAAAATATTAAAGAGGACATTAAAGAGGACATTCACAAAGTGGCACACAATTGTGAAGCACAAAGAAAATTATACATGATTTTAATTTTTTTTTTTTTACAAATAAAAAACTGAAAACTGCGGTGTGCAAAAGTTTTCCTTTTCCTTTTCTCTGAGTCAACCAGTTGCCTTCAGAAGTTGCCTGATTGCTAAATGATCGAATGTTGACCTAATGACTAAATAGAGTCAACCTGTGTCTAATCTAATCTCAGTACAAATAGAAAAACACAGCTGTTCTGTGAAAGCCCCAGATGTTTGTTAAGAGAATATCGGGGAGCAAACAGCATCATGAAGTCCAAGGAACACACCAGAAAGGTCAGGGATAAAGTTGTGGAGAGGTTTAAAGCAGGGTTAGGCTATAAAAAGATTTCCCAAGCTTCAACATCTCACGGAGCGTTGTTCAATCCATCATCTGGAAATGGAAAGAGTACGGCACAACTGCAAACCTACCAAGACACGGCCGTCCACCTAAACTCACTGGCCCAACAAGGAGAGCCCTGATCAGAGATGGAGCCAAGAGGCCCATGGTGACTCTGGACCAACTGCAGAGATCCACAGCTCAGGTGGGGGAATCTGTCCACAGGACAACTATTGGTCGACTGCACAAATCTGGCCTTTTTGGAAGAGTGGCAAGAAGAAGAAGCCATTGTTAAAAGAAAACCATAAGAAGTCCCGTTTGCAGTTTCCCAGAAGCCACGTGGGGGACACAGCTAACATGTGGATGAAGGTGCTCTGGTCAGATGAGACAAAACACTGTGGCGGAAAACTAACACTGCACATCTCTCTGAACACACCATCCCCACTGTCCAACATGGTGGTGGCAGCATCGTGCTCTGGGGGGGGGGGTTCTCTTCAGCAGGGACATGGAGGATGGTCAGAGTTGATGGGAAGATGGATGGAGCCAAATATAGAGCAATCTTGGAAGAAAACCTGTTGGAGTCTGAAAAAGACTTGAGACTGGGGCGGAGGTTCACCTTCCAGCAGGAAGGGAGGGCTACAATGGAACAGTCTAAAACAAAACATATCCATGTGTTAGAGTGGCCCAGTCAGGTCCAGACCTAAAAATTTTAAGATCATGTATGATTTTCTTTGTACTTCACAATTGTGTGCCACTTTGTGTCGGTCTTTCCCATAAAATTCCAATAAAATATATTTTTGTTTGTGGTCGTAAAGTGACAAAATGTGGAAAAGTTCAAAGGGTATGAATTCTTTTGCAAGCCACTGTATGAGGGGGTATATTGAGCCACAAACAGCCCCTCTGACACTGAGACTGACTAAAATTTGCACTGTACTAGGTTCATATTGCTTTCATCTTGATCAAAATATTTATACGCCAATGTCATTTTTGTCATTTCAGTTGTGTCCTTTGAGCGTGTAAAAATGTCGATGATAATTCAGAATGCAATGCAGGCATTTACCTCCAATGAATATTGTACTTTCGGTGAAACTGACTGACTGTGGTCAGAGTTCACTGACTGAAGATTCACATTATGATTGTGTCTTCATATAACTGAAGAATTTTCATTTAATGCATACAACTTATCAGATGGACAAAACAAACCTTCCATAATTGGAAATTGGGCTACTTCCTGTCCACTGGACTAACAAAAAATAAGGTGTCCTCTGACTGCACTGGTTGTGGTCCCTCTCTTTAGTTCCTTTTTTGTGTCACTACACTTCCACAACAGCCACCACATGGATAAAATGATATACAAAAAAGAAAAAAAAAAAAAAAAATTCTTATTAAGAAGTAATTTCACTTTTGGATGATTCTCAGTTTCTCTTATTGAAACTACTACCTGAACTGAAGAACATATTTATGCACAGACTGTTTAGAGACTGATTTAACTGACAGCAAAGAAACTACTGATTTTCAAATACCTCGTCTGAAAGTCTGTGAAAGTGGGAGTAATATTTTTTGGACTCATTTACTCCAATTGACAAAACACCATATGTTCTCACCAGTCATTTCTGTCAGAGCAAGTGTAGTTGTTTTTTTTTTTTTTTTTCATCTCACTTGTAACCCAACACTCACAAACCTCTGTGATTTGGTGCCAAAGTGCAGCAATAGTTCAGGAAGCCTGCAGTAAAAAGCAGCACATACACATCTGTGCAGCCCGTTGAACAGCTTGCATCAGGCTTCTTTGACAAACACATTGCTTTCCTATTGACTTCCTCCAGCACAGCTAACAAGCGCAGCCGGCTGCCAGTTGTCTCAAAATCCAAAACTGCTGGCATGAAAAGGTTCTACTTTGGATGTTCTGTAAAATGGAGCATCATCGCAAGTTAAGCCTCTTAAAATTAAAGTGAGAACATGCAGAACGAGAACGAACTGGACTAAAAACAAAATGAGCAGAAAGGTGGTTTGGCAGCAGACGCTTCAGATGGGTCAGGCAGAGTTCGGGCTGTTCTGGATCTGCCCTGATCCTCGTCATGATAAAAAGGTACACAATGATAGAAAAAAACGCTGTCAGACCTACATCGAACCTACTTCTCACAGAAGAAAGTTGCCAGACCAACAAGTCAGGCTTTCCCAGACACAGACAGACACACTTCTCAACGCTGACTGCACAGCTGACAGGAATGAGCTTTTATGTTTCTCTCATTTTACGAGTAAATATCATCGTGGTTGCCACGAAGGACTCTTTTTGTTTGGACTTTTTGTATATATTTGGATACTTTCGGACATTTTATGTTCGATTGCTTTTGGACTTTTGTTGGACATTTCCTGTTTTATTCCCATTTGTGTCTTGTGGTTATTTTATTTCCTGTTCTTGTCCTGATAACTGCCTCAGTGATTGTCTGCCACACCCTCATCTTTTCCACCCAGGTTCAAATACCCTTGCCTCCCTTGTGTATTTAAGTCTCTGTCTTGCCCTTTGTCCTTGTCAGTTCAACTGTTAACTTATGTCCTATTCTCCTGTTTTACCCCGATGATGCCTTGCTTCCTTACAGACAGTAAGAGAGAGGCAGACAAAGGGCTGACACTAGGAAGAATGTAAATATCTTATAAGGTGGTTCAAACTCATACTAGGTTTTGATTCAGTCATGACCTGATGCACTCAGGTGTTATTATGATCAAAGACATGGCACATGATAACAAATTACTAAGGCAACTACAGCTAGGTGAAGTAGGGTCCTACAAACCACATCTCTGCTCCTGATATCAACTGATAACAGACATTTAAGCCAATGCCGACATTGCTGACAAGGGATGTCTATATAAATATATTGTATGCGACTCCAGAAACTAAACTGGCCAGTCAAAGTTTGCAGTTGAGAATGGACAAACTTTTCTTTTTGGTCGATCTATTCCTACTTGAATAATTTCCCTGTGGTCAAGTCTTTTTCTGTCACTTTATTTTTTGATCACATCATCATTAAAAACCCTGAAACTCTGCAGGGGACATGAATTGTGTGTGTCAGTGGAGGCTTCACATTAGGTGTCTATTTGAGGTACAACTCATAGTGATGTCTATTTACAGTCCCCCACAAAATTAGTTCAAAAAAAAAAAAAAAAGATGAGTCTCTCAAATGAAACCTAAAACTCTGCCTTCTCCCTGACTCCTCACTATGTCCTGTACTCAAAGTGCTGATGCTAACTCCTTCCTCCATCTTCCAATTCCTTCTTTTCCTGCTTCCATCTCCGCTCCTTTGCTTCCTCTCATTCATTCCTTTGCTCCTGCTTCCTTTCCCCTTTTCATTTCTTCCATCCAGTACTCATCAACTCATCCTCCATCGATCCCTCAGTCCTTCCTGCTATAAACTTGTCCATTTAATCGCACCTGCTTTGAAGAAGCCTGTCACTCACAAATGACAAATGGAAACATAAACACACAATTCTCCATCTTCCATTTTTTTCTCTCCTGTTCTGCAATTCTCTCCCCCTCAGTTGCCTTTCTACGACTCCTGTTCCTTCTTCAGGCTTCTTTCTCTCTCAATCGCTCTTTCTTTCATTCTCAGACAAAAGTCACCTTTCCTGTCAGGATGGCTTTCGTGTGTGTATGTGTCTGTGTCAGGGACTGTGCGTGTGTTTGTGTGTCTTTGTGTGTAAGAAGCACACTTCCTAACCTTAACAATGTTATTGGATTAGTGACAGCTCAAATTCTCTCTTCTCCCCGTGTCTCTCTCTCTCTCTCTCTCTTACACACACACAGACACACAAACACACACACGTACACGCACACAAACACACACTCATGCACACTTACTAACCATTGTGAGAATGGAGAACAATCCATTGTTGTCTCTCTCTATCAAATCTTCTATCTGTGACTATGTGGGCTCCAGGGTGTGTATGTGTGTATAGATGTATAATGTATGTGTCAGTGTGTGTGTGTGTGTGTGTGTGTGCGTGTGTGTGTGCGTGTGTGTGTGTTCTCTGGTGCAAAGCTGTTAAATTGCTATCTTAAAGGTGACCTCCTCTGCAGACAGGAGATATAACACTTAACTCCAAACTACTACAAACTGGACACCAGGGAATATATGCATGTGTGTGTGTGTGTGTGTGTGTGTGTGTGTTTGTGTGTGCATGATAGAGAGTGCTCAATGGGATGCATATCGCTGTTCAAACCCTGAGCCCAATGCAAGCCTGACACAGTGTAAGTTGAAGCGCTGAGTTTGTGTCGCGCAAGTATTGTTGGTCCCAGCCTGCCTCTTCACCGTGATCGCACACGTGTCAGGACGCCTTGTAGCTGACCGCCAAAAGGCATTATTTATATAGGTAGACGTTTCAATACACACACACACACACGCACACACACACACACACAGACAATGTCATCAGCAGTCCTTCGCAGACACTAGGCTACACTCCTGTGCTGAACGCTAACAGCGTGTCTATGGTAACTTCTGGATCATAAGCTAAAAAAAAAAAAAAAAAAGGCACTATCGTGATGGAAAGCCTCATGATCTGAAGAAGACAAGATCACCAGGAGTTCAGATGTTTCACGCAGAAGTATTTACTGCGAGCTGACACTCCGTGAATGAAGTGATGAGCAGTACAATGACAGCAAGCACCAACCACAGTCGTGCCGCACCACACATTTCTGAAGACGTCTGTCTAATATTTCCCGGTCTCAGAAAGTTTTACCACTCCTTATTCCATGTCAGCTTTAAGTCTATTCTAAACCTTTGTGCGCAAAAATGCTTTTGGGCACCAAGATCTGCAGTGTCACACGTTCTTAACGTCATGTTCATTTCCCTGCTGAACAACTAGATCTTGAACTGTATTTTTTTTTTTTTTTTTTTTATATGTTTGTGCTTTCCCTCTACCTCATTACCTATAAGACTTGCGATATCCCCGCCATGGAGGATACAGCGGGGAAAATAAGTATTGAATGTGTCAACATTTTTCTCAGTAAATATATTTCTGATGGGGCTATTGACATGAAATTGTCACCAGATGTAGGTAACAACCCAAGTAATCCACGCATACAAAGAAATCAAAGCATATATGTTCATAAACGAAGTTATGTGTATTAAAGTGGAATGGCACAGGGAAGAGGTATTGAACACACTTACTGAAATTCATTTAATGCTTTATCATTTTATTTAAGCCTTTGTTGGTAATGACTGTATGGAGAAACTAGTCACATGCATTGCTCAGGTGCGATTTTGGCCCATTCTTCAAAGCGTTTCCTTGGCTGTGTGTTTGGGATGAAATGTCCATGTCTCGTCTCTTCAGCATCCTGGTGGATGGCAGCAGATTCATATCAAGAATGTCTCGGCACATTTCTCCATTCATCCTTCCTTCAATTATATGAAGCCTGCCAGCACCATGTGCTGAAAAACAGCCCCACACCATGATGTTGCCACCTCCAGACTTCACTGTTGGTGTGGTGTTTTTGGGGTGATGTGCAGTGCCATTTCTCCTCCAAACATGGTGTGTGCTATGACATCCAAAGAGTTTGGTCTCATCTGACCAGACTATATTCTCCCAGTATTTCATAGGCTTGTCCAAATGTTGTGTAGCAAAGCTTAAACAAGCCTCAACATGCTTTTTCTTCTTGCGTGGTGCATAGAGGCCATGGTGGTTGAGTGCTTTACTTATTGTTTTCTTTGAAAAAAAACTGTACTTGTAAAAAACTGTAATTTCAGGTCTTTCTGAAGCTCTCCGCGGGTGGTCTTTGGCTCTTGGACAACTCTTCTGATTATTCTTTTGACTCCTCTGTCAGAAATCTTGGTGGTGGCTGGTTTATGGTGAAATGATGTTCTTTCCACTTCCGGGTAATGGCCCAAGTGGTCCTCACTGGAACGTTCAGAAGTTTAGAAATACGTCTGTCACCAATGCCATCAGTATGTTTCATAACAATAAGGTTGTGAAGGTCTTGAGCTCTTAAGCTCTTTGCTTTTACCCATCGTGAGATGCTTCTTGTGTGACACCTTGGTAATGAGAAACCTTTTTGTAGGCCATCAATTAGGCCTAAACCAGCTCATATTAATTTGCACTGATAGGGGGCAGGATTTCTTTCTAAATACTGACAGATTTCATGTGTCTTGGCTTTCCGTGCCTTTTTGCATGTGTGGATTACTTTGGTTGTCGCCAGCCTCTGGTGAAAATTTCATGTCAATAGCCCGATCAGAAACATATTTACTAAGAAAAATGTGGACGCGTTCAATACTTATTTTCCTTGCTGTGCATCAGTTGCCCACGACCTCACATTACAATGTCAAAACACTAAGTGAAGGTTATTATGGCCTGTGCCCCAGAAACAAAGGCGAGATTTAGGAAAACAAGGAACACTGAAATTGAAAAAAAATTTAACATCCACTACAAAAGACGCCAACAACAGTATTGTAACGTATTGCTAATGGTGGAGTGCCTTGGTAATTTTATGTAGGGAGAGAGAAGACTCTAATTTTCTGATTGAGTTTGGATTACTTTAGGCCAGGAGACACTCCTCAGCTTCTTTGGGCAAATTATTCTGGTCTGAAATGCAGAGATTTGTTTAGAAAGATGTAAAACTGCCATTAAGGGTTTTTTTGTTTGTTTGTTTGTTTATTTACAGATGGGTCTATAATTGATGTAATAATGGATTTCTCTGTGTTGCTTTGGTTGATTTGCTAAAAACCTGTTCTTATTTCTATCAACAAATCACCTAGATCAGCTGGTCACCCAGCAGAATCTTATGAACAATTTTGGACTATTCTCTTTTCTCACCACTGTTTAAATTAAAGCCACACCCCATCACATGAATATTGCCGCCATTACACCCCCACCTATCGCTTCAGTCATTGGCCCGTATCAATACAGACACAAAAATTAGAAACAACACTTTATCAATCAGACTACAAACTGTAATATATCACTTATACACATAGAACCATTTTCATCAAGGGAGGTGTATGTATGTGTGTGTGTGTCTGTGTGTGTGTGTGTGTGTGTGTGTGTGTGGTGGGAGGGGGCACTTGAAGATTATTGCTTAACCTGGTTAAATTCTACATGAGCAACACCTCCACAAACAGTCCACCACTCCTAATAACAATTCTAGATGATGGAAAGGCTTTTCTCATCACCTCCTTTTTCAACCATATTTTACCAACTGGATTAAAATACTTTCACAATTAACCACTGCTGCTGTTATAAAACCAATTTCCATCACAGAGAGCCACTCCACAAGGATCTCCATCATTCTCATGACGGTTTCCGTTTCACCTCTGGCAGTTTAGACATTATAGAACTTACATTAGACAGTCACATAAATCAGAAAATCAATTTATATGTTCTGTTATACATCACAAACCCTTTATCCTCACTCTGTTCAGTGTTCAGTAATTACAGTCAAGTGTCTAGCTTCTCCGTCAACTGGACCCCGTTTTCAAACGAACAGTAAAATCTTCAAATGTCTTGGAATTCACATTTCTTCAAATTGAAATTAATTATGCAAACTTAACTATATGCCCTCACTCCTCAAAAATTGAAAATGGCCTGGAAATTACCTTTATCTTTAAATAATTTCAGCAGCTGAAATCCTTCGAAAAATAACAAAAATAAAGTTTCCATGACCCCTGTCTCCTCTCTCAATTGGGGACTGCACAATTGAGCAAGTGCACAAAAAAAAAAAAAAAAAAAAAAGCTTAAAATTCACTTCTCCAAAAAATAAAGAAATATGTCAGGATTTATTTTTTATTTCCTTTCCACATCATCCACATCATCCAAAATAATTGATCTGCCTGGAGGAAATCAAACGAAATTCTCCAGTACAAACTCTCACCATCCTCTTGTACACGGCTCATTCCTGTGCCCTCTTTATGTGTTTCACCAGTGTTGAGGGCATGACGCAGCATATAGAGCTGATCCAGGCAGTCACTGGTATGGTCTGAAAGCAGCTGTTATGTTTGAGCCCTGCATGCCCACCACCTTATGCAACACACACATATCTAGACCCTATTCTGTTAGTCACAGTCTGATTATATCAGTCCTGATATCTTTGCCCATTTTAGAATTTTGTGGTCAACAATGTGCTATTGGGTTTGAATGACGTGTGACTAAATGACAAGTGAAAGCCGTGTAGCTTTATCTTCTGCCCAGACGTCAACGGCCATTTAAACTGTTTTCACTTCACTAAAAGTGCTATGAAACTTCATGTTATATATAGGTTCCACTAGACTGGAGACATAACATTATTAGCGATGCTTCTCATTCTCCTCGTACGGTTCATATAAAACTGGATGATGCCACACACTTCCTTCAGTTCGGACCCTCCAGTTCTCTCTGTCCTCTCAAAGGTCAGCACTGTCAAGTTGATTTGCAACTGGTCAGTGGCACAAATTTGTGCCCTATGCAGAAACACTTCACCTCCATAAGCAAATCCGCTGTGTATGGCAATCCCCCTGAAAAGACAACAAATCTGGTTGTGAACAGCTGTGGTGCATTCGAGTTCTAATTTTATAAAAGAATGATGATGTGTTGACATGTTGATGGTAATTACTAATATTACCAGTAAAACGATTTAAGCAACATTTATTATACTCTAACATGAATATTTTTACTGCTCACGAGTTACAGAAAAGCAGTTCAGTGTGTGCAGAGCAACATCAAAATTAAGTGATCTCAGTTGCAATTAACTGAAGTACAATTTATACTAATGCCCATAACTAGATAAATATCAGCAGCATAAAATCAGGAACTGGAAAATGCAATTAGCATCCACCTTTTTAGAAACCTCAACCACATCATTGTAGCATGTGCAGGGTTTGAAAATGTACATTTACATTCCTACACTGAGGTCGATTTGGACCAGAAACAACCAGAACAACACACAATTGCAACTGAACAGATTATATCATGGGTATTTTAGCAGTGCACTTGACTTGTCTTGACTGAACCTTGTAGACTTAGCTCCGACAGGTCGCGTTTCCTAGAAAGCTGTTGCCGTTTTTCCAAAGCAGAATCTACATCAGCTGTTTTTTTGTTTTTTTGTGATGAGAGCATGAAGAACAATGTATCACAGACAGAGAAAAACTGAACAAAGACTTAGGGCAATTGGCCGGAGAAATCTGAAGACTGAAGGGAAATAATTAATGCTCTGAAACGGTTTAATCAGTTAGAGGAATGAAACTCCTCTTTTTAAAAAGGCCAGGCAATCCAGTTTTAAATTTTACAATTAGTTTTCAGTTCCGTTAAATAACCCCAGTCCAATGGATCACTGGCGCTATTGCCAGTGAAACAAAAATTATATTATCATCATTATCCTGTAATGTGAACAATGGTCAAATTCATAGAATTCATTTTGCAAATATATACGGTATATATTTATATATATATATACTTTTCTGTTCTCAACAAAATTGGTCATTGTATTTATCACAGTTCATATGAGCTCATACCTCATACAGCTCAGTCCAAGTCAATGATACTTTTCTTTAGTCTTCACAGTTTTAAAGGCTTAGACTGTGGGGTTGCAACAATCGGATTATTAACACATTGTGAGCCAGGTGTATAAATGGGTAAGTGTAAACACAAATATCATGAATTTGTATTCATAAACACATTATGTACAGCTAGACTGTGGTCACCTCACACATACTGAGGTTTTTTTTTTTTTTTTTTTTAAGAGTGAGCTAGGTTGGATGCATTGAAGTGAAAATGCTAAGTAAAGAGACACAGATTTTTAAATCAAATTTTCATTATTATCATTATGAATTTTACTCTTTATACAGGTTTGTTTAATATGATAACCTCAATTTTTATTGCTATATACATTTTCAGAGCCAGTCTGTGGCCTTTTGAAGACATCTCTGGTTCAGTTTTTAATCTGACTGATCTGTGGAATCACACTTTCTTTTTGTCGCTCTTTTCTCAGCCATACCTGATGACTCGTGGCACCGACGTTGTGTTTTTGTCTGCAAACCAATGGATTATCTTCATCCATTTGTTCTAATTACGAGAGCGGAAATTTTTCAATAAATGAGATTTATAAAAGGCAACTGAGCACAATCCCAAATGTTTTATGCAGCCCCATTACACAGTTCACTCTGTTCTAATACACATCACAAAGTCCAGGAGGCTGGAAGTGGTTTCAATGGTGAGTGTGTGCTGACTGACGATGTGTATGTGCTCTATACGCTTGGAATAAGAGACTCAAATGTTTTGGGGGATTTTTTAAGCCTTTATTTGTTAGTAGCAGTGGAGACAGATGGGAAATACATGAGTATATTAGCCCATGTGGTATGAGCCCTAACCATTTATGTTATTGTAGTTTCCCTGATACAAATGTATCAGTCAAATTATGGCTCCTATCTGCTCTTACTTAAACTGAGCTGAATTGTGAGCAGCAAGAGTTAGGGGCCACCAACCATCTAAACCATAATCTCATTTGCTTTGGGTCATTTGCTTACGACAGTTACATCAAGGTATCACAATTAATTAAAAGATAAAGAATTAATTGCTATTAGTATGTGACCCACCCCAGACTTGAATTAAAGGTTTACCGTTAATTCTTTTTATATCTCCAACAAGAGCAGTCCAAAGAAAGATAGAAATAGACAGAGTCACAGAACTGTGTGTGTGTGTGTGTGTGTGTGTGTGTGTGTGTGTGTGTGTGTGTGTGTGTGTGTGTGTGTAAGCAGTGGCTGTTGTTGTCAGGTGTATTGCGTGAAAGCGAAGTGATTCCTCCTCTCTCTTATCTTGTTGTTCTCTTGTCTCTGTCAGCCAGCTGTCTGCTGTGGAGCTGCTGAACACACACACACACACACACACACACACACACACACAAACACAGGACACACGTACAAGGTATGTGGATCCTTTGATACCCCCCCCACACACACACACACACTGATCCACTCACCTTCACACAAACACACAGATATACACTGCACAAAGTCTGTTCTAGTAGTGGTAGTGGCTCTTTGTTTTCACGGATGTATATTTTTCTCAAAGTCTCATCACTTTTCTGTTATATTTTAAAAAATATAATTATTTTCAGGCTTTTTTTTTTTTTTTTTTTGCTGTTTTTTGTCAATACAAGGTTCAATGACTTTTTATCTAATTAAAAACAGCCTTGAAATTCTATTCTAATCCTTTTAAAACCTTGATCAGTTTTATTTTGCTTTAGCTTTCACATTTGTAAGTAAGTGAGCTTTGAGTTACAACCAAGCAGCAACCCGCCATTATGTCATCTACTGGTTTGTGAACTGCTGTTTTGAAGCCTCGAGTTTGTAAATTGGTTGCAGCAATGTTGGTTTTTTGAAACCAGAAGGAGATGGTGGAGCTAAGGAGGAGAGAGAGGTTGATCTGACCTGCTCGGCTCTTTCTCCAGCAGGTCACTGTGTGTGTTACAGTCTGTCAGTCACATAGTCACCACGCCATACCCTGCTATATCGTCTATTTTCGTCTAAAAATGGACAATAATGTAAAAATTGAAGATGTGTTATTTCGACGAAGACTTGAAACGTTTTCATTAAGAAAACATTCACTGAGCCAAAAAAATCAAGTGAGAAGTTGGGCTTTGTCCTCCTTCTATACAAAGAAAGTTCATTTTGCAGCCAGTGGAGTCGCCCCCTGATGGTCATAGAATGCAGAATTAAGGCATTTATGCATTGGCTTTACTTTTCAGCCCCAGTGTCTACATCCATTAATTATGGTATGATTTTTTTTTTTTTTTTATGGATATGGATTTTGACATAAAATGCCACTGTCTCCATTGCTGGTATCATGTCTAAATGACTTCTACAGGTTTTTTCTGTGTATTTTTACTAGGTGTCAAAGAGTAAGTGAGACGCCAGATCTCAAGATCACGTTATGCGTGAGACGCACGTCACACAAGCTATGTGTTGTAATCAGTTAACATGGGCACCAAAATGAAAGCCAAGATGCTCCGCAGCTTATACATGTAATGTACACATGTAATACATGTAATACATGTAATGCCTGCATTGTGTCTTCAGTGAAATTATTGCTCACAACCTGCAGCTAAAACCTGTCAAAGAGAGATAAGCTGCAGAAGATAAGAAGAAGTACATTTCAAATACAAATGCACAGGACATCACACCCACCCAGCCACTACACTGTACTGCCCCCAGCAATCTCAGCCCTAAACAGGGTGACTCGCTGTGGGAGCTACCTGTCACCATGTTGTTAAGTCTTAACCCTCAAACTACCATTTGATTCCTACAAGTATAGAAGGAGCGCATGAATATAGTAACACAACATCAACCACAACCCACCATAGATACACACACACACACACACACACACACACACACACTGGCTGTCTAATCTGCAGAATGCTGATGCTGGTAGGCAGCTCAGTGTGACACACAGTCTTTGATATTGAGATATGAGGTCACTTAAGGTGCACATTCAAACAAACGCACAAAGAAACGAAGACTTACCTGCACACTACCACACACTACAAATCTGAAAACACACCTTTAAATACACTTGCATGCACACACACACACTCATAGTGAGTTTATGTTGACAGGTTCCAGGCAGACAGGTGACAGCCACCTGACAGGGTGTAACTCTCTTCTGGACTGAGCGTCATTTTTCACAGATGACACCATTCTTTTTTCACTTTCATACTGTTGTATGGCTGAAAGTTGAAGACAGGTTAACATGAACTCATGCAAACTTAGTTGGAGATGGGAAGCTGACTGTTAGTGCCAACGTGGCAGGTGAGAAAACTTCATGAAGCAATTTGCAATGAAAAACAAATCAAAAAGTACAGAACAGGAGACCAATGTCTCACTGGTCCTATCTCAACATTCTGGTAAAGGGAGGTTAAGATAATGAAAGTTATGGCTTCATTAAATGTCTCTGTAGTATGGATGTCAAAATGAGTTATGATTTTATTTCTAAATGAGTCTATATACTTGTCATTCATTTGCTTTCATTTTTTTTTTTTTTTTTTTTTCATTTTCATTTTATTTTAAATGTTGGGCGGCAAGGTGATGCAGCGGTTAGCATTGTCACCTCACAGCAGGGAGGTCGTGGGTTCAAACCCTGGGCCTGGGGCCTTTCTGTGTAGAGTTTGCGTGTTCTCCCTATGCCTGCACGGGTTCCCTCTGGGCCCTCTAAATTGCCTGTAGGCCTGAGTGTAAGTCTGAATGGTTTGTCTCTGGCTCTGACTGGCAACGTGTCCAGGGTGTACCCCTGCACTGGCCCAACGTCAGATGGGCAACCCTGACAGATTAGCAGTATCGAAGGGTGGATTTTTAATGTTAAACTGTAAACTTATGCTGTAAATTTACAGTGAAATCTGAACAGTATTGTTCTGTATTAATGTCATACTGTACCATACTGTAAACTGCAATGCATTCTGGGAGAAAAAAGAACTGATTCAGCATTTTCACAGAATCTAGATCTACAGTAATTTGCTGTAAACTTTAGTATCAACAGCTGAGCATCTTGGGAAGGTGAAAGAGGGCGGATTTAAGATTTAAAAAATAACTGACACAACAAGATGTCACTGAAGGGTTAAAGCTGTTTTCACAGCGTTAATTTTATTTTTCTGGATTTCAACTTTTGATGACATTCGCCGACCAGCTTCACCACGAACACAAAGCCTCAATACAACCAGCTCAACCTTCTTCACAAATGTGCAGAGGTAACCCGCCGGCGGTGAGGAGAAGAGCTCCGGTAGAGGGGCCGCGCACTGCGGAGGGAGGGCGACGAAGCAACATCCATTGTCTTTTTGTCATGCTCTTTGACCTGTTTCTCTGATATGTCACATTCATAGATTGATGTCACCTGAAAGAAGTATTTATTTTGTCCTAAATTGTTTCACAGAACCAGCATTGATATTAAGCCTGAGTTGTACGAAAGCGACGTGATTGTAAAATACAGCACGTTTTACAGTGTAACATTAAAGCTAACTTTTTGCAATGCAGATATTTTTTCTCAGGAGTTGGTAAAACCAAACCAGGGTTAAATGGAGAGTGAATATCGAACTTACATTCATTAGGTGACTAGAAACACCGGTGCCATGGTCAAATAGTATAGTTTTTGTCTCCTGTTTGCCCAAAATGCTGATCAACTAATGTGGCTGATGTGAAGGCTGAAGGTGTGATGGCTGATGATGGAACCAGTAATTCGTGATAACCGGTATCTTTAGTCATGCAAATAAACTGGTTTGCTAGGATTCAATACAAGACTGCACTTTACTTTATGGACTTTTATGTCTTACTTTGGAGTTTTCCATGTGTTTCTTGTTGTTTTTTTTTCCTGTCTTTGCTTCCTGTCCTGTTTCCTTCCTTTGTCTGCCCCTAATGCCTCTAATGTGTTTAACTGGCTTTCCCTCCCAGGGTATTTAGCCTGTGTGCTCCCTACTTTTCTTTGTTATAGAAATCACTGGACTTCATCGTTTTTTGTGCTGCAATCACTTTCCATAATATGTTGCTGCTTATGTCCCAGGACCGGGATGTTGTCTTCCCTCCAGTTTTCCCTGTCACCTGTGTCTTATCAGTTAATTAGTCCTCTGTGTATACGTGGGCTTAGCTCTGCTTCTTTCCTGTGGTCAGAATCTTATGCTCCTGCACATTTCTGCTCTGTCTGTTTACCTGTGTGTGATTGTTTTGCCTGTTTGCTGGTCTTTGGATTTCTGCCTGCTGCTCACTGGATTGCATGGACTGCTCCCTTGGTTTTGACTTTTGCCAGCATCACCATATTGCAAGCCCTTGTTTGCAGCATTTGTGACAACCACACGTTTGGAAACTAGAATTACCACCTCACAGGTTGTATTCCTCTGCCACTCTTAAGTCACAGTCTTAATTTCACTTTATATCCCTTTTTATCCAGCCATATAAATAATTTATAATTATATTAGTATTAGTATTAAGTATTAGTAGTAGTAGTATTAAGTTTTGTCATAATTGCTGCGTGGAGTTTTGAGTAGTGGCTAAAAAGTATTTTGCCAAGGTTACACTGACCTTGACTTTTGAACTTTCATGACCAAAATCAAATTTTGTACTTGAGTCCATGTGAACAAATATAATGCAGATATTGTGCTCACTAGTCAACCTTGACCTTTGACCGCCAAAATCAAATTGTCTCATCCTTGAGTCCCAGTGAACGTGTGTGCCAAATCTGAAGAAGCTCTGTAAAAAGCTATTACTAGGATTTTCCAACCAGCTGTCACTGCACAGAGGCATAAAAAATCCATTCTGCTGGGTGGTGGATTTCTGTGTAAAATGACTTTCTTGAATAAGTGTAAGGTGTTTGAGTCTTCAGCAGCTGTTTGATTCAGGGAACAGTCAGATAATCAAATCTCTATTGGATAAAAGATGATCCAGATACCGTTTGATGCCTGGAAAAAAAAATCACAGCTCATCCACCAACCACAGCTCAAATCCCTTCAACTGGCCACTGTGTTGCTCCTGAATTTCTCGTCTTCTTAATTTACTCTCAGTGAAACTCAACACCTCCTACACTGATCTGTCAACTTAAAATCTTTCAGTAGCTCAAATGACATAATCCATTTAATCCATGTTATTTTTTAATTTTTTTTTTTTTATTTGAGTCCATCTTTGGTGCATGATTCATTCCTCAGGAAAGTGTACACAGGTTTGAGTGCGGTGTGCCACCGTTTTATGATTAAAAATCCTTGATAAATGGGGATGAAGAGGAAATAATTCTAACTCTGTTAATCCAGTTAATCAGTCTAACAACTAAATCAGCACTTGCTGCCATGGCAAAAGTAGACAATGATGTTACAGACTTGGCAGGATGGATTTTGTGAATTAAAGTGGCTGAGAGACAAAAACTCTGTGTGTAAACAAAGCAAAGCAAATCAAGCAAATCCACAAGCGCAGAACTGTAATTCACGCATCCTTTGTTGCTTCACTATTAAGAGATGTGATTCATGAATACCTGTTTGAGTTGAGTTGTAATTTTTTGGAAGATATTCCCAAATGCTTTTGATTTGATTTTATTCATCAATGAATTGTATTCTTCACGCTGTCTCACACTTCAACCATTTAAATCTGGTTATTCAGAATCACTGATTACTGTTATCGCAAACTTCAGACCAAAGAAATGTGTCTTTTCTCAAATCTACAACGAACCGTAGCAACCTGATCCATGACCTGCGCTCATAAACCTTTATCTCCTTTGATTAAGATCAGGGTCAGTGCAGAATAAAACTAATGGACTTCTTTACATCATATGATCTGGACTTTGTGCTTATTATTATTATCATTTATTTATTTCATTAACTCATTAATTTAAACCAATTCTTCCCTCCTTTACGTTGACATTTCCACAGGAGCGTGTGTTTTAGTTGTAGTTTGACAGCAGTATTTTCCTTCTCCCAATTCAAATCAATTACAAACAATTTAAATGAGGGAGTTGAGTTCTTCAAAGATCTTCATGTTAAAAAATGTGAAAAAAAACCTTCAATGTTAATCACGTGATGTTTTGCGTAATACATAACTTTCCAGGATATAACATAACAACATAAACAGTAACATAATACGAGCAGCCAAAAAAAAAAAAAAAAATTGGAAAAAACAAAGTTTTTCCCTGTTGTTCCAGGAAATGCCAGTTATTCAATTGGTTTTCAATCAGAAAAATACAGACATCTTTTACTGCCAAAAATATTACTGCCAAAAATCACAATACATGCCTATATTGTTGCCATTTATAACATTTACAAGCTTTTCTTTCTTTTTTTTACCTTATAGACAATTTTATCAAAATGCCCTTGGATAATCAGATCAAATAATTTGTGCATCCTGAACTAAACTATAAAAACTTAGGTTTGAAAAGAGAGGCCATATGTGGAGGAGACACCCTTGAGGTGGGTGGCTCTGATGTACATCCCAACTGTGAGTGGATTTGTTGCTGCCTCCCACCTTTGTTGTGAGTTTCAATCAAAAGGATATGTTTATTCAGTTTCTTTTCATTTCTTTTTTTATTTTTGCTGACAAAATAGAACACGGAGAAAGCGTTGCATTGACTGAACTGTGTCGCACAGACTGTAACTTATGTGCCTAGGATTTGGTCAAAGAGGAGGCCCAGCAAATGGAAATGTTTGGATCTTTTTTTTTGTAACAAGGTCTCAGACACAAGACCTAAAATATTGCCTTCCTGCGCCCCTGCAGTTGATTTGTCTGCCCCGTGTTTCTTTACTGAGCCAGTTTAGCCCAACCTCATTGGAAGAACTCACATCAATCGTCTCCCACATGCGCCTTTCATCCAGCCACCTTGACATTGTTCCAAGCTCTCCTTTTAAAGCTGTTTTTAGTTCAGTAGGATCACATTCAGTCTTCCTGTCTGGCATATGCATGCTTCTAATGGTTTTAGCCATTTGGCAACACTTAGAAGTGACGTAATGAAACTGACATTAGTTATTGAATTGGTTTGTCTGTCTCTCTGATCACATGTGAAAACAATACTCCTCAAACTGCATAGACACATGGGCCTTATTGTAAAGAGTAACATATCATGCATGCAATTAAATTAGTGGACATCAAGCCATGAAACATTTATTTATTATTTACTTGACCTCATTCTCATCCCAAACTGTGCCACGGACAGTCACACCTATCCAAAATCTGTGTACCAAACTGCTGATGGTAAATGTCACAAAACCAGTAACCCCGCTGACCTCAAGGGCTATCAGTCATTCCAAGCCCTTCCTCCTATCTGGCACCAGTGCTGCTAAAACTGTTTTACAACGAATGATAAGATCAAGAGTACACAAAGTTATTTTCCACCTTCAAAATCTTATTCAATCTTCCAACCACCCCTGCTAGACCGAAACCTCTCAGATTATTTTAGCTCTGTATCTACAGCTTTGACTCCTTTTTCACTGAAAAGGCGGTGGCCATCACCTACCAGTTCTCCGAGCCAGCCAGAGACAACCAATCTTAAGGACACATCACTTTGTCGAATGTCTTTTCTGTATCCTCGCCCTCACTCAGCCCTCTAGCTGAGTACAACGCTGCAGGAGGATTCCCATCATGCATTGCAAGGTATCTCTGCATCCAGATCTGACAATATAGTTCTAATTATTATTATTATTATTTATTATCATTTTTGATCCAGACCTATATACAAATGGACAGTTTTTCTGTGATTGCTTACACACTAAACGTACATGCTTAGACCAAATCATTAAACCTTAACTCTTTTTATCATGCCTCAAACAAAAAAACCAAAGCTACGGACTTTCATTAGACAATTCATGTAAGGCTTGAAGTTTTAGAGTCATGAATCAGTGCACAGTTTTATGCATGTGGCCTCAGGTATTCAACTTTCTTCTGTACCTTACATGAGATGTTTCGCCCCAAGTATTTGGATTGTTGTAAGCAATCATGGAAGAACTATTATCCATTATAATCAACGGTATATGCTCTCTCTTCTCCCTCTCTCTCCTCCCCCTTACCTCTCACTCCTCTTTTGGCGGTTTCTTCCCGTTAAAAGGTTCCTGTTTTTCCTTGTCACCAAGTTCTGGCTCTTTGTGGGAACCGTTGTGTTGTTGTTGTTGTTGTTCTCCTTACAATAATGGCATTTTCCATTAAAGGGTCATCTACAAATAAGACTTGAATAAGTCTTGAATAGACACCAAGTCTTTATTGAAACCAGAGCTTCTAGTGAATTGCATCCTACTGAATTACATAGAATAATTGTTTGTGTGTGTGTGTGTGTGTGCGCGCGTGTGTATGTGTGTGAGTGTGTGTGCGTGCAAGAGCCCCCTCAGCACACAGGCACCTCTCACCTGAGATGACAGCTCCACAAAACGGGGGATAATGAGCAATTAGCGTCGTCTCTGTTCGTCCAATCAGATCCTAATTAGCATGAAACACGATTACCAGCTAAAAACTGCAGATAAGGCCCAGATGACTCGAAAGAGAAGTGATTCATTGGTGTATATGTTCCACATAAATGAATTTTAAAGGCAGTAAACGGAGAGTGGCTCTGGGAGGCTTCTGGCAAGGCATTTATTCACGGTGGTGATTTACGCAGCTGGAGTCAGCGCTGACACTAAATGTGACACAGAGGGGTAATGTTTAGTTTATTCATCTGCTCAGCAGTGAGATCCAGAGTTTTCGTCCTTTCTTTAGACAGCCACAGAATGCATTATAATTGGAGATACCGAATGTACAGGTTAAAGTAGTATTTGTTTTTTTTTTTTTTTTCCTTCAGAATGGATCTTTGAAGGGGACATTGTGCAAAGTATTTTGGAGAGGAAAGAGACACCAGCACAGAATACAAGTCGTCCAGCTCAATATTTCCTCCTCACAACTAAACTAAACTAAAAAAAAAAAAAAAAAAAAAAAATCTAAAGGTGGAAATAAACTTAAACAACACTTGAACCCTGTCATCTAAAATCAAAAAAGGCACAAACAGCTAATTTGAATTCTTCTGTTTTATAACCATAATCCAGCCATAATGATGAAATGTTTCTGTGACAACATAATTGTTATCTTCTGTAACCCCAAGAATTTAAGTTGATGGAAAAATTATGGCTTTTGGTTAAATATTGGTCAAATGTTGAAAAAAAAAATGTTGACTTGAATCATAAGGTAGGAGATGTTGACTTTACTTTGAAGAACACAACTTGTATGTATTTTACTTGTCGTTATCGTGATTGTCACTAAGCAGGTTACTTAGCATTCATTGGTTAATTGAGAGTTTTCAAAGACTCAACACCCAGTGATTTATTGCTTAAGGCCACAGTTACAAGCTCCTGCCCTGCATTAACCCTGACAGTCCCACTTTGCAGCCATCTGACTCTCCTCTGTCATATTCCCCAGTACAAGGATGTTTAAATAGGGGCTAGATTCCATAATGTGAAAATAACTAAGGGCCAGCTGCTTCTTGCATCATATGTCTCGCATCATTTTGCCATCAGCAAAAGGCTTCTTGTGTCTCACGGTTAGCATCGGCACTTCATAACTAGCCCTGGAAATGCTTTCTTTGAATCCTTCATTTCACTTTCTTTACCCATTTGCTGAAAAACTGTCACTGGTATGAATTATGTTTAGTCATGTGATGCCTCCCCACACTGACACTCTTTCATAACAGTGACGGTCTCTTGAGACAAATGAGATAATGCAATAACAAAGAACAAGCAGCTGCCCTCACAACTGCTATAACTGCTACCCTGCAGAAAAGTCTGTTTTGCTGCGAAAGCAGCCCTGACATGGACTCCACTAGACCTCTGAACAAACCCTTTGAATCCTGTAAATTAAGAGGTGGGGCCTCCGTGGATTGGACTTGTTTGTCCAACACATCCCACAGATGCTGGATTGGACTGAGATCTGAACTGGATTTGGGGGCCAGATCAACACTTTGAACTCACGTTGTTCAAACTATTCCTGAACCATTTTTGCATGGCAATGCTCACAGACTTCCAGCTTTCTTGCACAGTTTTGACAGCTGCCTGCCTTTTGATTTTGCCTTTTTCCTGCTCTTTTTACCTTTTCGCCTGGATTATTTGCCAGCCACTCTCATTCACCCCCTATTTGCCCTTGTCTGCTTATGTCTTAATAAAGGTGAACTGTGAACTTTTACCAGTGGCTTTGAATCATTCAACTGAATCATTTTTTACATGAGGCATGACATATATTTTATTCTTCTTTTTGTTGTTTGTTGAGGTTTAATTAATATCAGATCATGTTTATATAGTCCTACAGAGAGAAGGATTTTGTTACCTTGGCCTATTTGTGTTTTTATACATTTGGTTTGTTAATACCATCTTTGCACTGGGCACATTTCAATCACGGAGCACTTCGCTTGCGATGTACCCTAATCCCATTCTCTTCTGTTCATTAATCCATTCTTTTCTCAGCCAAAATCAAAGAGCAGCTTCTGACTCTCACATTCTAAACACCATCAGCAAAGAGCAGCTTCCTTTCATTCCTGACATTTCTTTATTTAATGCTATACCCTGGTCAATCATGAAGATTACTACATTCTGACTGCTTTACCAGAGAGCACTCCTTCTTTTCTTTGTTTGACACGAAGACCTTGATGGTGTTTAATTCAAATCAGATCAAGTGAATCTCGACATATATATCTCTCTCTTTTTGTTTCACCACTGTACCGATAATATGTCAAGTGCTTGAGAACAAAGAATTGAACTTTCGAATCTTTAAATCTTCAGAGCAGCAACAAAATATGAAGAAAGAAACTGAGGGTTACAGTGCAGCAAGATCCCGGTGTCCTGTTTCCTTTGTGGGTCCACATATTTGAGAATTTGATTTGCCAATTCTTCTTTCTCATTTCCTTTTCATAAATTCATGAATTTGATTTAAAAATCTTAGCTTCCTTCAATCAGCTCACAATCTCAGCAAGGCAGTGTCACTCTAACACAGCTGGTAGTCAGCTGGCCTGTAAGGAGAGATTCAGTTTCTCAGTTTATGTGTAGAAAAAGCAGGGTACATGTTTAAAAAAAAGGGAAAAATATAGCCACAATATAAATTTTCTTAATGACTACTTCCTGTGTAATTGCAGAGAATGAGGCAGTAATTTCTAGTAGAAGGAAAACGTGACATAGAGAGGAAACACACGACAGACTGAGATAGAGGGAGCTGTCAAGAGATAATGGCGAGAAAAAAAAAAAAAAAAAAAAACAAGCAGACACACAGGGATTTTTCTGGCCATGTAGCAACACAGATTTGCTTCGATCACATGTGACTGGATGTGTCATTTAACCATGTCCTGAGACAAAGGCCTTGTTATTGAATGTTGGTGTTAAGTCTGAGGTGGGGTCACAATCAGACTTTCCACTCTTTTTCAAAGACAATTATTTATTGCTTTAATTTGTGCCCATTTATGCCTAATTATTAACGCACACATTTCCTCATTTTAACCTTTAATTTGTCAACTGCATTGCACTAATACTTGATCCTGAAATAGATTAACAGATTTAACCTGATTATTGCTTTAGATAGCAGATGTGCAATTTAAAATGCATGTCTTGTTTTAAATGTGCATTGTTGGATGAAGGATTTGTGCAATCTATTAGAGTCTCCGCTTTGTATAGCTTATAAATATATGTATGACCTATGGTCAAACTACCCCCTAGCCCATGCTGCCTGTGCCACAGTGGGGCAGCTACCCATGTCGTCTATATCTAAATCTGCCACTGCTTCTAAATTTAGCTTAGCAGTAAACCATCATCAACATCTTTACCCTCTAGTCCGAGACATATCACCATAGGATGCACATGATTCCACGCCTCTGGCACACCCAGGACGTGTTGCGGAGCAACAGCGCATCAGCAGGTTGTATAAAGTGAAAGTGAAGTGGCTGCCTTGCGGGAGCCTTTCTTTCACTTGAGTCACCCTCTCCAGCTACAGCATCTCAGTTGCTGTCATTTCTAATATTATCTGTATAAGGCAGGACTGTGGGTCAGAGAGGTCCACATATTGTTCGACCTCAACAATAAATTTTCCCTTACCCACTGTGACAGTGACAGGACCACAGACAATGAAGGAGAAGTTTAATACTTGAGATTGAGAGGTGACATGAACACATAAACAACTGCCAGATAAAGTGAGACGTTCCTGTTATGAAGCCCTGTCTTAGATGGCTGATGCACATTTTGACGAAGGAGCTGCTTGCTCAGTTTGATTTAGAGGTGAGTATCATTGTTTGAATATAATTTGGCGACTGCTCTCATTTAGTGGAGGGTTGTTGTGTTTTCTCATTAAGAGTCACAGACAGGCTATTACCTGACGACAGAATAATCAAGTCACACAGAATGGGATGGGTCAGTTGAGGTTAATGAAATCCTTCTTTCCCTTAACTTCAATGCTGAAAAACAGGACAAGGGTGGATTGTTCAGTTTTCCCGAAGAACGAGATAAGTAGATTTTTTTTAACCCTCTAGTACTATCCTACTGAGGCCATAGTACCCTTGACAGACTTTGGTTCTCATGGTGACAATAATAACAACAGGGTTAACTTTGAGTGGTGGTCACTGATAATAGATAACATAAACTGCTACTTTGCATTGGGGATCGAACGCCGCTCTCTTGTGTCATATTCCTGTCCACCGTTGACCCATCCATCCACACTCAACCTCCGGATGTGGACTTTGTTGTATTATAAATTGCATACGTCAACGCATACAATAACTCCAACCACTAGGTGTTGGCTAGCAATTAAACCTAACTATGGGTTCCAATAAACTTTTACAGAGATGACCTGCGGGCTTGTTCGTCACAGCACAACGGTCTCATTGTCACAGCTCTTCCACACCGCCGATGTGTGAGTTCACGCCAGAGATGTCTCGATGCGAGAAGGTAGAGCTGAGGAGGAGTGAGGGGTGGATCTAACCTGCTCCGTGCTTTCTCGGTTTCCTGAGGCGATCAAGCGAGAAGTAGAATCTTCTTCTCATAGACTTCTATACAAACAGAGCTTTTTTTTTTTTTTTTTTTTTTTTTTTTCAACCAGTACAGTCGCCTTGATGGTCATAAGATAGAATGCAGGTTTAAGGCTCTTCCACATTGGCCATCTTCCACTTTTATATACAGCTTATCATCAAAACTAAGACTAAACGATAAGACTGCCATTGTTTTGTCTTTTAATTGGTACTAAAAGAACTGCCACTAATTCATTATTTGTATAGATTTCCTACTCTTACACAGATGTATTATTACAGAAAATGTAGCAAATCTTTGTGTTGACTTTGGCTAGCTTTTCTACTCCTTTCTTTTCAAATTGAATTGAAAGAGCTTCATTCAAACGATTTAGCAGCACTCTTAAAGACCTCAGAGAGACAAAATGGATGGCGTGAGGGGGGAGACAAATTTTGGGTGGAGAGGAGGGAACTGTGAGCTAGCAATACGGCCGACCAAAAAAGAGATGAGGTGAAAAAGGAGGCAAAAGAGAGAGAAAAAAAGAGAAAAGCAGGGTGGGAGAGACAAAGAGGAAGAATAGACTTGTCTTGTTAAGCACATTGTGTGTTTTCGCAGAGGCTGACAACAACTGTTCCACCATCTGCACACTTGAGTCCCTCTCACTGTTCCCCTATCTTCTTCTTTTCCTGCCCTGTCATGTCTGCCCACCTCTTCCCACCTTCCGCCTCTGCTTCTTGTGGTTTTAGTGCCTCCTCTCACCTAATTTTCTCTTCCTTCCTCTTTCCAAATCTCATTTGGGACATATTTGCATGAGTCTGCATATTTTGGATATGTTTTTTTTTTTTTTTTTTTTGACTCCACTGCTGCAAATTATCTGCTCTTTTTCCCTGCCTTTGCCTCTGTCATTTAAATGGAGAGGTGGGTTTACAGTAAACCAAGACTGATGAAATGGAAAGATGGATGAAGCCACGTGTTCATGTGTGAGACAATGAGCCACTCGCTCATGCAAAAGATACACAGGCTGCACCATTTAGACGGCACACACACACGCTCGCTGTTGCACTTACCCATGAGTTCAAAATTCACATCTTCGGAAGGATCTCAGTATTGATGGGGGGGGGGGGGGGGGGGGCATTTGGTATTCACACACCACTGTTAGTAATATAACCCAGCAGTGGAGGTTATTAAACTTTTCTCAACCCAGGAGCCCAAACTGTGTGCATTTACCCTCGCCTTCCTCTGGGACATAAGGTCATTAAAACACTTCTTTAGCCAAGAAAATAAGATCCATTTTACCCTCAGCCCAGGAGAGGCCTGAAGATGGGCTGAGCTAGACTGCAATTTAATATACAAAAGTTTGTACCAAATTTCGGGTGATTAGAATTTGCTCAACTGCACAGATAAGAACTTTGCAAGTTGCTTGTGCTAACACAGAAAAGATAAAACAAAATTGCTTGTTTTAGGTCACACTGAAACAAATTTGCGATATTAATAATTGATAAAATAACAATATTTCTATTATTTTCATTGCATGTGTTGGCGCTGTGTTTGTCTGCCAGGAGCTTTGTTATCCAGTAATGACAGGCAGTTTTCAGCCACATTTCCATCATAATTGTTTTAATTATTATGTCTTATCAAGGTGAGAGAGTTTTATTTTGGATTTGGTTCAGTTGGAACTTTTACTTCTGTGGCTATTCTACCAGTGTTACCTTCACTACTGCTGAATGGAGGTTGCAGTCTCGTGGCTATGGTCTGAAGTGTCCTGAGGGAAATCGAGTGTGTAGCTTTAGAGACCCAGCTTCAACACCCGAAGCTTCAGTTGCTCTCCATTCTCCACTCCCTGCTTGGCTTCTGTCCTGGCCTTGGCTGTAGCAATGGATCTGCCGATCTAGTCCAGTTAGCACTTCCTACTGAAACGACACATCTACAACAGCAATGTGGTCAACAGCAATTTAGAAATATTTAAAGTGGGCAATTCACTCCCTTAACTCTCCCGGGTGCTATCAAAACCTCAAGCAGGTGGCAAGGTAGCCTGAACGAGTAACATGACATAACATATCAGACGGGACAACTGGCCGAGTGTTGATGGGGCCTACCAAATCCACATGTGCTCTGTGGTCCATGAGAGAGGCAAACAAAAAAAAAAAAAAAAAAGTCATGGAGGGCCTGTTTAGACCTACCATCAACATGTTTCTTCAGTGATCCGATCACAACTGTTCAGCTCTACAGACATCAGTTCACACCTGCTTTAAAAACACATCCCCACATGCGTCTCAGCGACCACATGTAATCGGATCTGACTTCTCTGCTTGATATGCAGATAAACAAGTGTGCAGTGTTGTTTTTAGCCATTCCGACAAATGGGTGCATTCTTGATGTGCTTGTGTATGAGTGAGAGACTGAGCAAGAAAGAGAATAGTATGGAGGGTTTGAGTGAATCAATACACTGTGCACAGCTCTACAGTGAAATCAGGTTTTACCCATTTGAAATAGTAAAATATTTTCAGTTCTTTATAAATCTGAATTGTTAGGGCTAAAAAAAAAAAAAAAACTGTTTCACTAGATTCAATATCCTTCAAAGGATGTCAGTAGAGGAAAGGCTATCAGTGGAGTAAGCGGTCCTACAGAAGACATCTGCTGAGGAGGCGGTCTGTCTGAGAACGTCTGTAGAGTAGGCAGGCCTCCAGAGGACGTAAGTATAGGAGGAGGTCATTCACTGTGGCTCAGGATCTATTTGCATTGGCACTGCTGAAAAATGTTAACATATGGTCCAGACCACCTCTGAATCTGGTCTGAGTGATTGGATGCCTCTTGGGCGCATTCACACCTGAACTCAGAGCTGAGCACTTGTGATTGAATCAGGACCACGGAGAAATCAGAAGAAAAGGGGGTAGGACAGAAGGGATGGAGGTGGGCCGTGGATATATGTGACTGTAGTTTTGGTCTGAAAATATTGTTGTGATTAGGCTGATACAATGAGTGACATGGGAAGTTTTTCTAATTGTGAAATATTATTTTCTTACCAATAGTTAAAGGGATGAGTAAAGTATGTCATCGTGAGGGCAGCGCCTGTAATATCACCCAGTAGGTAGAGTAATAGGAACAACAGGACTCTTCGGCTTAAGTACTGAGACTCTGCTTGGTGAAACTGCTAACAGAGAATTGAATGAAGCTTCACCACCTATTCTTCATCTTCACACTGTATCAGGTCCAACAAGCTCATTTGGTCATCAGATCCTCCAATGCTGACAGTTTACCCCTCTGCAAAACTTAAAAACCATAACTTGTGAAAAATTCTAATAAAACCTTGAAAGAGTGAGGAAAGAGTACTAAAAAGAACCTGCTGCGAATCTCTAAGGAAATAGTGGAAGAGCTAATAAGAGCTATAATATCTTTAAAGACTTGCTCAGTAAATACAACAAAGAAATTAACTGTACCATGTCTGTTTAAACACTGTAGCTACTTCACAAAGGTCCATTCATCATTAAATGCACATAAAAGTAGGACACATGAAGGCAGACTTTTGTTTGTCACATTTTGTCAACAGACACACTTTTCCCATGGTTGTCAGTTAGTGAGACGCCAGCCACTTAAGAGCTGAGTTAAACCATAATTTGGCATCCTTGCATCAAAAGATACAAACTGTTTCCCATGCATCTGACTTACTTATCATCTTTGGGGTTAGGGTTGGGCTTATGGGCAAAAATATTTTTGTCAGTGCCACAGCTAAAGATGAGGAGTTGTCTTTGACATTAGTTTATGTCCCTATACTCCAGATGATTCGGGAAATGTTCAAACATACTGACATCCTTGACAGTTAAGGAAAAGATCACTCAAAAAGGCCATTTCATGTTTCCAAGAGACGGATTTTTGTCTTTTTCACAAGATCCTCGAACTGTGTTTAGTGTACTGAGTGGTTGCTGGTAAATACAGAGCGGCAGTGCATGTGATTTAGCTAGCAGCAACATGCAAGTTACCCAATCTTCAGAGGTGTGGCTATCAAAGAGCACTTGTATTGTCTTGTTTGTTTGGAGCCAATTCCAGCTGACATTGGGTGAGGGCAGGGTGCACCCTAACATCACAACATCAAGCCACCCTGACTGTAAACTAGTTCACATTGTCTTATAGTGTTTCTAGTTCTATCAACATTTTTACTGACTGTGCCTCCTTTGGCATATGGACTCTGGATGGCTGGGACATGAACAGACATGACACAGGACCTGCAGTGAAGTAATGTCGACAAGGTACTGCCCAACTGTGGTACCAACCCCGCTGTGACACCACCCATCGGTTTTTGAACTGACGTTTTGAAGCCTTGAGCCTGTAATCTAGCTGTAGACATCTTTTTTTTTCTTTTTTTTTTTAAACCAGAAGAAACCATATTTGGTGGACAGGGTGGATTATTTGAGGAGTATGGCTGGATTTGACTTGTTCTGGGCTTTCTATTCCAATATGCCTCATAAATTTTCATTTTTTTAATTATGTTGAATGTGAGATAACGGTCTAGCCAGCAACGCAACCTTGTCTCCAGTGTAAGAGATGATGCTCTTTACATTCTGTACATATTTTTTGCAGACAACTTTGTACAACATTGATGGACAACAGAAGAAATTCCAAAAATCGTTGAGAGCAAGGCTGTCGAGCTAGCATTAGAAAAACAAAAAATAGGTTGAGATGCTTTTACTTTTGTTCAGACTTCTGGATTTAGAAGACATCTAATTAAGATATCAAAGATATGTGTGTTTCCAGTATAGCCAAAACTTTTTAGAGCACATACTGTAGCTCTTTCTACCACTGAGAATTTTATAATAAAGAGTTTGGTCTACACCTGCTCTATATGTAAAGTGTCTTGAGGTAACTTGGATTTGAATCCTATATAAATAAACTGAATTGGAATTTGAATTTAGAGGAATTTACGGGGATTTGCAAAATAATATTCAGGACCAGGTTTTGAGCCAACAGTGCCTCTCGAGCACCTACAGAAGAGTCATTTAAAAGTATAGACCACCCTTTTAGCCAGTTGAAGTCTGATAACAACAGCTCCAAGACTGAGGATATAGTCAGGCATTTTCACAGGCAGTGCTCAAGCACCTGCCCTTGTTTGCAAGTTTTGTTTTTTTTCCTATTTTTTTAAATGTTTTTTTTAATTTGGCCCATGGCATGAATTATCAACCAAAATGGTGTTGTAACACCCAACAACTATCTCTTAGCTCTAACTCTGCACAGCCTCTTCTCACTGAAGTGTCTTCGTGGTGACAAACCACTTAATGATAGTGTTTGCCCGAGGCCTCTGCATTATTTGTTAATTTTATGAAAATAAACTCCTATTAAACAGCTCAGTACATCAATCCTAACTCAGATAATGTTAAGGTAAGCTTAACAAAAATTAAGCTTGTTTTTGCTATAAAAACTAATTCCTTTGTCAGGCAACTGCTGAAACAAAAAATATGTCTGTGTTTCCTGTGTTCCCTCCCTGTTCTTGAGCTCCTTAGTTTGGATGCATATGATTCATTTTTAGATTCCACTTTTTGTAAGTTTATGTTTTTTATAATTAAATTTTATTTATATTAAATGCTTTTTTCCACCCTACTCCATTAGTTGTCTGCATTTTGGGTCCAGTTTCTCTCAAACTTTATTCGTGATCGATGGCCATCTCAGGGTAATACTACTACTACAACTACAATACTGAACTACAATAGTTCAGGGTCTTTACAAGTGACAAACTGGTCAGAAAGCTACTTAGTTGTATATTAGTATTTTGTCTGCATTATAGTTGAACTAACCTTATCTAAGTTATCTAAGTACATTGCCAAATGATAAATACCCATCAAGAAATGATGGCTGTATAGTTGGGCCACTGGCAGTTAAAGTCTGTTGAGGCTTAGCAATCCTACAAAAATGTGCACTTCTGGTCGCTAGCAGTCCAAACAGGAAGTGTTTACTTTCATCACAACTAAAGTTCTTTGTCACTCTGAGGCTCTGTAAAAATTTGGGCTACTAGGGATGCTACATACTTGAAAACTTCATATAATGTATAATTGGCTGCATGGATTTGTATAAAATTTGAATGCACTCAGTAATTTGATAATGATTGAATTGTGTGTGCGTGGCCTATTACACAAAAACACTTTTCACCAACTCAAAGATTTCCCCGAAAGCAAAAGTTTGGACTTTGGGCGCTGTTCACACCTGCAGGTCTGGTTATTATTGGGATTATTGGCGAAAGGCTTGTGCAGTTTAATATGTCTTTACTAAATCTCCAAAAACATCTCACCTTTTCCTTCTTGACACATGCAGCTGTGCAGCCCTACAAAAGTGTTTGTGTGTGTGTGTGTGTGTGTGCGCGCGTGTGTGTGTGTGTGTGTGTGAGAGAGAGAGTGGTGTTTGTCTTTTCACATGGCATCCCTTCAAAGCAGATGAAGGAAGTTTGGTGCTTGGGGAGGCCAGTCGGTTCCTTAAGGGGGAACATAGATCAAAGTACGCCCTGTCCAGTGGCTGCAGGCGGGGGTTGGGGGGTGGACACTTGTGTCCCGGCATCTGGTCTCTCCAGGTGGTCACTGCATGATGGCTGTGTCCAGAGGGAGCTGCACATTCTTACTTTCATGTAGTTGGTCAGCACTGTGGGCGGTCTTTGTATTAAAGATCACTGGTTTGATCACACATCCCGCTGCTGTATACAAATGTAAAATTATAGCCCTACTTGATTTACATGAAGTGACTGTCTTTTCTACTTCATACTGCAACTATGACAACTGCCAGTTTCTGGATTTATTGCATTGGTTTGTTTTCTAAAATGATGCTGAAATTATGCCAGTGACAAATGATTGCAGTCTTTTAAAGTGAATCCTTAGTGTTTTTTCATTGTGTGAAATTGTGTGAAAGTTTTTAATTGCATGCTGGCATTTGTAGCCATTTTTGATCTCTTATTTTTCCAGCCTTAATGTTCTTCAACAGTACCCAGTTAAAATAATGAGCATTGAGGAGAACCATTATAAGTGTTTTTTTTTTTTGTTTTGTTTTGTTTTTTTTTTGGTCACGAGTCCCTCTTCCACAGGACTTTGGTAGTGTGAAAGTGTGAAAGCTTTCAAACAGAATAGGCAACATAAAGTGCTTCATGGTTGACCTTAGAATTATAGGTGGAAATCCCAGGTGAGACAGGGAGATGCTGCTTCCTACCCATTTCCTAACAACTCAAATGCCAAACTATTTGTTTTTAACTTCCAAATGATTTTTGTCCACTTTCTGCTACTTTGACCCCAGAGTTTGCTTTACTTTAACAAAATAACACATTTGCATTTGTGACCAGACTACATCTTGTTCTCTACATTTCCCAATGGTTAAACAGAGGAAAACTGGAGCCACAGTTCACTGTAATATATATATATATATATATACAATATTATATATATATATCT
>CM076657.1:5448481-5474132 GCA_038496675.1 Rachycentron canadum | reverse complement strand
CCCCCCATCTTACCTCCCACATTAACACTTCATTTGATGTGGAGCAATACAGGAGAATTGCCATAGCAGTGACCCAGCATCATCACCTTGTGCTGTGAAAGGGCCGGGCTTTAATGAATGTTTCATGGCCATGACATCGTCCAGCTCTGCTTTATGGGTCTGTTTTTTCTCCTCAAGCTATTTTACAGTGTTATGTTGCCCTGATGCTGTATTGGCAGCAATATTTTCTCTGTATAGATCTTGCAGTCGGTGGTGCGGTATGTTGGAGGCATTGATTTTCTTTCCTGAACCTTCCTACACGTCTCTTTGTAGAGGATGTAATATTGCCTCAGGTTACATGGTCATCGATGGATCACCTTTAAGGAGTCTCTGGCTCTATTTCTTTAAATATCTGTTCTGTTTGTGGATTTTCTTTATCACACCATGTAAGCACTATCGTGTGCAATGTGGCTGTAGAATAAATGTCTGCCTCATACAGTCAACAGGCAAACATTGATTACAGAGAACTGATGCAGGTTTAGAGGATTTCACACCTGCAGGTCTTTACTCCCTCTTTCCTTAAAAATCTCATGTTCCTTTCAATACCCACTTCGTGCATCCTTACATCCTGCACTTAGACCAAAGCCTTTACTCCTTTACTGAAGCCATGAGTCAAGTGACAGATGTAAGGATGAAACAGTAAGATGGAGAAAAAAAAGCTGGCTTCTTTGCAGAGACAGCAAAGACCGAGACTCCACAGAGGATCCTTAGATGTGGTCTTAATGGTTATCATGGTCATACCAAGATTTCAAGACTAATGAGACTTGAGCAGTTAAAGCTTGCTTCATAAAGTCAGTTTAAAGAAAGATTTTGGTTCAAAGTCAATTTTATAGTCCTGTAACAGATGCACTCAGATGATGTGATGAAAAGTTTGGCAGCCATGAGTAATTCTGTGGCTAGTTATTGAGGGCAAATCTGGTATCACATCTCCCTTGAAAGTCCATTATCAAAGAAAGCTGTAATGCCCAAGTATCCAGGTGGTTGATGTACTGATCTACTACTTTTTAAGGTGCTACGTACCATTCTACTTACTTACTCTACTTACCATTGGTAAGTACTTTTTGCTCCATACTTATGCTTTCCATTGGTTACCAATGGAAAGCATAAGTATCATCATCAGCCCCATATATTCCCCAGCCCTGTTAGATGCTCAAATCAACATTTCAGTTGTTTTTGCTCTGCCTGCCTGTCTCTGACCTCCTGCCTTTCTTTCTCTGCCACCTCTGCCTTCTCAGAAGCAAAAAGACAATGTGATGACATTTTTGCCAAATCTCTGTCTTTCGTTTGTGTTTTCATTTTTCATTTTTTAGACAAAAGTTGACCAGTGGCCAGACACAGACCCCACAGCTTCATACAGATAGAAAAAAGGGTAAAAACAGGAAACAAGAACGAATTCATAGTTCACCTCTCGAACATGTTCCAGTATTAAACACTCTGGTTAAATTTCATGCCACTACTACGCTTTCTGTTCTCGAACAATGTGACCTTCATCCAAGAGTAAATTATTATCTCTCAGCTCTTATGAACTGCAGTGATCTCTCTGTCAGGATAACTTCACAACTACACCTATTCTTCCATCAGATGCTGAAAATGAATCTACAGAAGCAGGACCTGCAGAACCATATTACATCTCCCCTTTCTTTCTCCAATTGCTCTCCTCTCAGAAAAAACCACCTCTTTGAGTTTTCATCAGCTATAATTTTTTTTCCTGACACTTTTCCCTAAGATAATGACAATAAAATTGTACGAAGATCAAAGTCTACATGCATACCTAATTTCCATTCCACTTCACCTATTGTACAGTTGTCCATGAATAAGTAGATTACAATGATTTTGCTGTGCAGTTGTAAATCTTCTTTCACATGTAATGTAAAGCATTCATATTCATGCCAAAATTCCCCCATCATACATCTGTCCTACACCAATGCTATAAGATGAACAGTACATCAAAACTCAATTTAAAAATGTAATTCTGGTCTTAGTGCAGTGGCAGTGCCTCTCTTTGCCCCTCTGAGCAGCAGAGGAAAGACTGCTGCATTCATCATATTTAATCTTTACTGTGGAGTGCTGATTTCACTTCCACAAATGAAGAGAAGACACACATACATTTGCAACATTTACAGTTTAGTGAGTAAATTACTTTGTTTTGCTTTAAACTACTGTACTACTGCTACATTTTAATAATGGAACAACCCGAATCATCTTTATTTAGGTTGTTCCATCGCATTCAAGGAATTTAACAGTGGCTTAATATTCTTACTTGATTAAAAACATATGCATGGGGTGAGCTGATAGCAGAGTGGAGTGTCTTCCTTTGACATCACACGAGAAACTGAGTATTAGATGACCCCTAGTTGACATTTTGTTGAATAGCTTTAAACAGGAAGGTGAAGAAAATGTAATTGATGTGATAAATACATCATTTGTGACATTAGGCTACATATGTAATGCAAGTCAAATGCACAGTAAATTAGTTATTTATGAGTAAAGTGACGGCTAATTTGCTGCAGTGACCAAGTACTTGTTAAGACTGCAGTGCATAGAGGTTTATTTGTGCTTACTGAGATACACCACCTCCACAACACAAAGATGTGTCTCAGTCAAGTGCAGATATTTTTGGTTTTTATTTCCCCATCACTTGGGGTGACATCACAGACGAGTGTTTAGGGCCACATACCATGTGGGCACTGTTATGGCCTCAGGGCCTTTGCTGGGACTTTCAGGGGTTGTGGCGTGCTGCTGTGTTTCTGCTTGGTGACTTCAGATAAGCACTCGAGTCATCAGGAGATTGGAGGCAGCTGGCCACTGGTTCCAACCTCCATAAAATCCCCCCCATGCTGCTGTTCCAGCCCCCTCTTCCTTGGCACCATGACGTGTTGTTTTGAGTTGTGTTAATTCTCCCATTTCGTTTACTTTAATTTGCACCCATTCAGGTTAGGTTATCCTGAGTTTTCTTTGACTGTATGATTTTTGTCAGTTATCTTTCTTAACCCCAGCTTTTTCATTACATTTGTTACTTCAACTTTATCTCTGTTAAATAAATCCCTATGTTTTAGTTGGTTCCCTCTGTGGAGCTTCCTTCTTCTGTTGTGGCCTTAGAGCCGGGCCGTAACAGCACAAATGCTCTGAGCTGGTTTCTAATACGTTTGAACCAGTACCTGTGTATTTACAGTAAAACAGCATCTCATACCAAGTACGTGTTGTGTGCTGCAGTGTGTGAAGGTTTATTGCGACGGAGTGAGATACACTCCTGTCACAAATACAAACACGTCTAAGTCAAGTGCAGATGGTTTTTGGTTTTATATTCACATAGATGTTAATGTGCGCAGACAGTGCTACAATCCAGAGGCAGAGGAAAGGACAAGAACCTTAATTACAAGCTGAGAGGATGCGATTAATGAATCAATAATTAATTTGAGATATTTAGAAGCAAGTGGACATATCTTTAGTATTAAGCAATAACCATCTGGGGGAACAGTGTAATCAAAATGACGAAGAGAAATAAATAGCCCATAAAGTCATTTGTATCATTTTTATTATAATACTACAACTTAGTGCAACTTGAGAATCACAAAACCAAATTCCATAGCATCACACTGGCTTCACTGACTCCATTTACATCAGAGCTGAGTTTCATTAAGTGCAAACATTATTTTAGGAAGTGCCGAAGAATCATCTTGAGAACTCATATGCGGCGTGCCGTCATCTCAGTCACACAGGCCTCATAAGTTTCCGTCATACTAGAAACACATTACATTCACCACTATTATACTTTCATATCATATCATATAGGTGGCACAGACACACTGATGGAGGAAACATTGAAATAAGGCTGATTGATGTCTCCATATTGAACACAGGAGCATCATTTAGTCATGTGCTCTTGCATTAAGAACATAGTGTGGGTCCTCCTATCTGTACAGAAGAGGGCCATATGTGTGTGTGTGCATGCATGTGTGTGCCCTGTGGGACGCTTCTTGCTGTTCAATTTAACAAGGTGGCACTGGAGCTGAAAAATCTCATGCATCCTAAAAAGCATTTTCCCCACAGACGGTCATTAGAGAAGGCAGTCCTCTGAAACTGCTCAGGAGGTACGTCAGACATCACAGAGGTCCAAACCAACCTTTCATACCAGTCATTTCTTCCTTTTTTAGTTCTCTGAATAAATGTATTACAATAGCTTCCAATTTTATTTGAAATTTAATATCCAGTATGTGAGCATATCGAGCATTCATTCATAGCATTCATTCATATAAGAGGTATATTGATTTATTAGTGATTATTACACAGTGGTGCCCTTTCCTCCACTATGTCATATAACATCATATAAAGTCCACGACATATGATGTTGTCACAACCCGCAATATAACATAGACCAATCAGCCATAACATTATGACCTACCTAATATTATGTAGGTCCCCCTTTTGAACTTCAGACCTCTGAAGTATCTAGTACCAGGATGTGAGCAGCAGATCCTTTAAGTCCTGTAAGTTGCAAGCTGGGGCCTCAATGGATCAGACTTGTTTGTCCAGCGCAACCCACAGATACTGGATTGGATTGAGATTTAGGGAATTTGAAGGCCAAGTCAACATTTTAAACTGCAACGCACTTTTGTGTTCTGACACAGTTCGATCAGGATGAGCATTAAATTTACAACAATTTGAGCTACAACAGCTCTACTGTTGCATTGGACGACACAGGCTAGCCTCTGCTCCCCAAATGCATCACTGAGCCTTGGCCACGTATGGCCCTGTTGCCGGTTCACTGGTTTTCCTACCTTGGACTTTTGGAAGGTACTAACCACTGCAGAACAGGAACATCTCACAAAAGCTGCAGTCACAATTTGGCCCTTGTCAGAGTCACTCAGAGGACAAAATGTTCACTTGCCGCCTAATGTATCCGACCCTCTGTCAGTGGTCATAATGTTAAGGCTGATCAGTGTAACGTCTCATTATGTTATGTGACAACGATGGGACATTGTGTAGTGTTAAAAAATGAACAATATGATGTAATATCACAAATGACCTTACAAACCATCACATCACATAAAGTAACCTAACAATGTGCCTTTACTTCATGTATCGTCACATTACATATCAGGGTAACAAATCCTCACAATAAACTAAATATATAAAAACATCTATAATAAGATATTCTAAAATCATACAACTATAACAAAATAATGTAACTTGATGCCACATGAGTTGAAGGTTATTGATTCCATGAAGGGGCAGATTTGGTGTTATACAGGGAAACAAGTGTTATGCAGTTGAATTGTATGGTATACATTAGAAGGGAGTTACTTACAAGACTGTGGCACATTGGACTTCTAAACCAAACAAAGCAAGCCGTTCAAAGGTTGTGGGTTTGATTGCCACCAAAGTCGAACTGATGATTTACAGTCAGAACCTCGATAGCCATGGTGCTTCTCAACGTTTGTTTCACTTTCCTTTCGATGTAAGAAGCATCTGGTGTTGTCTTCTTGCATTGCACACCCACTCCTTGGGTCCAATTATCCGCTCACATGGCTTCATCTTTCACTGCTATGCAGCTATAGTTATACCTGCCATTCCCACCCGGGGATAGCACTGTCTCTTCGCAGATCTCAGCCTCTCTCTGACTTATTCACATGGATGAAGAAGCATTACCTTCAACTGAACTTCTTTAAGACTGAACTTCTTGTCATCAGCCATTCTCTCTATTCAACACAATTTTAATATCAAAATTGCCTCTTCATCCCTTACGTCACCCACCTCTTGGTCCAGGCCTTGGCTATCTCTCGCCTTGACTATTCTAATTCTCTCTCTCTTTTTTCCCTGGCAGGCCTTCCTTTGTGCTCAGTGAAACCCTTTTGGATGGTCCAGAATGCAGCTGTCCATCTGGTCTTCAATTAACCGAAAAGAGCACATGTGACTCCATTACTCATTGACCTACACTGGATACCCGTGGTCGCCTGAATCAAGCTTAAGTCACAAATGTTTTCCTTCAGGGTGGCCTCTGACTATGCACCTATCTACTTGAACTCAAACAGCCCTTTGCTCCTTCTCGACCACTCCTTCCTCCAAGGAATGTTGTGTGGTAGCCCTTTCTAATATGATCTCATGCATTCATTTACTCGATGTGGTACTGTATGTAATACTTTCACCCCTGAATCTTAGATTTACTCATTTGAGAGATGCTTTTATCCAAAGTCAGTAGCGTCTCTCTACAATGCGTGATGTTTTCCACAGAGCCGGGACACTCAGGTTGAAGTTCCTTTGAAGAAGGTTCGCTCAGTTGGGCAGCACAGTCCCTAAAGCAGCCTTGGACACACACCATCTGAGCCAGCTGCCCCTCCCAGTGCACGGTCTCCCCAGTTCCGACCTCACTCCTGTTACTCTGACAGACGGTGAAGAGGACACAGGTGTGAGAGGGGCTGTAGCTGAAGCAGAGGGAGAGGGTGTAGCTGCAGTGGTGGAGATGCACACATGTGGAGGAGAAGGAGAGGAAGGAGGAGCTGCAGTGGAAGTGGAGGGAGACGGTGGGTGTGGCTGCAGTGTCAAACTTATTGAAGAACTGGTTGAGTTCATTGGTTCTGTCCACATCACCCATTATTGGCTGACTGTTCTTTTTTTTTTTTTTAGAGCCAGAGATGGTATTGATTCCTCTCCACACCTCACAAATGTGGTTATGTTGTAATTTTCTCTCTATTTTCTACCTTAATATCCTCTTCAGCTCACGTTGCACCTGTTTCAGCTGTTCCTTGTCACCTTCTCTAAATGCATCCTATTTCTGGTTGAGGACTGCTTTGATGTCACAGGTGATCCAGGGTTTATTATCCGGGAAACAGCGTACCTTCTTTACAGGTATAACAGTGTCAATCAAAAACCAGAATCAGTCTATGTCCACTTTTATATACAGTCTATGGGTACAACATAATTTATCCAAAATAAAGGTAATATAGAGAAGAATGTATATTCTTATGAGCAAAAATATACTGACCAAGGCAACTTCAACCACTTTTTTCTAGTTCTTACTTGTTCTGTTTATTCTCCTGGATAACTCCTGCTTTCTTTGTGCCCCAGGATCAGACTCACCTACTTGACAGTTTGTTTTTCAGTCCGCCTGCTACGCTCTGCCAATTCGCCTGTCCCATCTTGCTGCCTCTCCATTCTGGCAGCCATTACCATGCCAGCCACGCCATTGTGCTTTCTCCACCCTTGCTGGCTCCAGACTCATTGCTTACCTTTCATTACCTTGTTAATAATAAATCTGAACTAAACCCTTCTTCAGACTGCATCCAGCTTCTGTTGTCCCTCACTTTGGTCTCCTGAATCCAGATTATGCTGAAGGGCCTTGATCCTATGTTCAACTGGTACGGACATAAAACACAAACACCTGGACAGCAGAGCCTGCGCATTCAATGTCCTCTCCCTGGAAATTGGTCAAACTCTGGTAAAATCTGTTGATATCAAAACCCTGGCTAATGTTCCTACAATGAAAATATTCCATAATGGATTCATTGTGACTAGTGTTCCATGTTTAATGTCTGATATATATCTAAGTCATGATTTTTATTATACTTTTGACTTAAACTCTCATTAATACATAGTTTTTATGGGCTTTTACATTATTTCAGTGATTGTATTATCATTTGTTTAAAGAGGAATTTAAAGGGGACAAATAGCAAAATTGGAATCCATTCATGGAGAGATTAAGGAGGAGAGGATAAAGTATTATGTTTGGATGGAGGAGAGAAGAAGAGTGAAGCTCTTCTCACATGCATTACATCTTTTTTTCATTAGTTTGAAAAAGGTGAGGCGAGGCACGGTGGGATGCATGAAGTGGTGTGTGCGTAGGGAGTGTATGCGGTGCACGTGTGTAGTGTTGAGTAGGATGAATATCATGAGGCGAGGTAATGAGGAATGAGCACAGAAGAAGTCTGTGCATGTGCTGGTGTTGTTGAGGATGCAGAGTGTAAGGAGAGTGTGAAGTGGTTTGTGTCTGTCTGTGTGTGTTTTAAATCGTAACATACAAAGTTGAACGTGAGATAAAAGTTGCGATGTGTTTTTATTGTGGGACATGCTAGATGTGTTTGAGTGTACCTTAGTGTGTGTGTGTGTGTGGTTATGAGGACAAATTTTGGTTGGTTCAACTTCAAAGGGCTTTTTGAGGGTATTTAAGGATCTAGGTCAGAATGTGAGGTTTTGTTAATATTTATTTGTGCTGATTGAGGTTAGGACAAAGGGCTCAGTCATACATTATGTGTGTGTGTGTGTGTGTGTGTGTGTGTGTGTGTGTGTGTGTGTGTGTGTGTGTGTGTGTGTGTGTGCTTGTGCATAGGTTAACAGTACCATAACAGTATTTTTGCAGGACTGGCTATGACGGAATTCATTTTTCCGACCATTCCAGATAGACCGTGGTCCCCATTAACTGTTCTGAGGTATAAAAACCATTGAACTGTGTCTTAAAACTTGCTTTAATTGTGTTTTTTGTAAACAGCCAAACTTTCGCAATTGAGTTGAACAAAGTAGCCTCTCATTAACTCATGCACACATTTACCCGGACTTGGCCATTAGAACTAAATATACCTCAGGTTGGTGTGGTGTGCTAAACATCGTGGCCACTTCCAGTTGGTTACTTGTTTGACCGCTGTTAAATTCATCTACTGTGAACTGTGAAGAACGTGCCACACATTTTGACAAGCTGATGAAAATCACATTACGCACGCCCCAGAAACAACATCACATACGCTATATGGACACAAGTCCCAGGCCGCCTACACATTACACCTACAGGAGTTTTTATGACATCTAATTCTAAATCCATCGGCATTGATATAGAGTCGGTCCTCCCTTTGCAGCTATAACAGCTTCCACTCCTCTGGGAAGGCTTTCTACAAGATTTTGGAGTGTGTCTGTGGGAATTTTTGCCCATTCATCCAGAAGGGCATTTATGAGGTCAGACATTGATGTTGGATGAAAGGGCCGGGCTCACAATCTCCGTTCTAGTTCATCCCACCTTTGGGATGGGGTTGATGGGGCTGAAGTCAGGGCTTTGTGCAGGTCAGTCAAGTTCTTCCAGACCAAAGTTACCCAACCAGGCCTTTATGGCCCTTGCTTTGTGCACTGGGGCACAATCATGCTGGAACAGAAAAGGGCCTTCCTCGAACGGTTCCCACAAAGTTGGAAGCATGGAATTGTCCAAAATGTCTTGGTAGGCTGAAGCATTAAGTTTCCCCTTCACTGGAACCAAGGGACGTAGACCGACCCTATCACTGACCCCACCCTGTAACTTTACATGCTCTGCCACTTCGTGGCTGAGTTGCTGCGGTTCTAAACACATCCATTTTGCAATAATACCACTTAGAGTTGGTTGTGGAATATCTAGGAGGGAAGAAAATTCACAAACTGACTTGTTGCATTGGTGGCATCCTATTACAGTATTATTACAGAATTCCTTACAGAATTTCTTTCACAAATGTTTGTAAAGGCAGACTGTGGCTAGGTGCTTGATTCCATATACCTGTGGCAATGGGACTGAATGAAACACCTGAATTCAACGATTAAGAGGTGTGGCCCAATACTTTTGTCTATGTAGTGTATTTGTCCATGTTCTGTGCCACATGAGAGACTTTCCCTTTCATTCATTCAGTTTTGTGGTGGGTGAGAGAGAGCAGGTCAGCAGGACTGACACAGAACAACACGCTCTTTTGTGGTAAGACTCAGGAAAGATTGTTAAATCCGTTACGGATTGTCAATCAACTGCCTTTGACATTGTCAAATTTCTTCACATTCTTACTGATCACACAACCCACAACCCAGCAAATTCCCGGACTGGATTATTGCTCAGCTGGAGTATATGGGACTGACTGACTTCCATTTTTGTTGGCTTGAGGTTTTCCATTTGCAAACTTAACTGAACTGAATTTTATTTAATTTTTTTCCCCTCAAGCAAATTTGCTTTATACACAATAAAATTGTTTGCCTATGTCTTAATGGGACTAGTCATTTAACTTGTAGAGGTTTGCTTTTTTTTTTTTTTTTTTTTTTTTGTGAAACCTTTGGTGGACCTGTGATTTTGAAGTCATCTTAATATACTCATTTTAAATGCCCTAATAAACATCATATTTACCTCAGAACTGAAAAAAAAAACTGTCACAACATATGCTGATGACTCATAATTCCAATAGGTTTTGAAAGTCTGGTAATCAAGTGCTTTGCACCACACACTGAAATATTTGAGACCAGTGGGAAAGTAAATGATACAGTCAAAGGTGTCCTTGATGAACAAACAAAAGTGATGTTTAAAATCCATGCTAGTGGTCACTGTGTAGCTCTGCATTCTAACAAATGTGTGGAATCCATTTCCTTCATTAGAAAACATTTGCAAACTGAATTGATTGAACATTTTATTCGAACGTCAGTGGTTTTCATTTTTTTTCCTCTCCTTATTTTGGAGGTGAATTCTGGTGTTTCAGTTGTGTGTCAGTGAATTCCAGTGAAACAGTTATCAGGACTGTGTATCATGTTACTCTGACACATACACAAAAACAAGAGAGGGCCCCACTCAACAACAATCTTCCTTAGAAATGATAAAGTGGGCCTGCATTTTTCCTACACACGCCTTCTCACACCTTCTACGATATTATGGTAAACTTGAACTTAAGCAGGTCAGCGTTCTGCAAACTAAGCCATCCTCATCACCATGTCTCAGCATTATGCAATCATGAAACCGAATTAGTTTACAGGCACAGAAACCAATGGAATTCTGCAATTTGTCCTAAAGGGTTTGAGGTCTTCCCTGATCTCTATCTTCTCTTATGTATGATTCTCCCTCTGTCTCTCAGGCACAACGGCGGTGGTATTTTTGAAGCTCTCTGCAAAGTTTGAAGAAATGCTCATACACTCAAAGTGTGATGATTTTTTTAAAGTTCAACCACGGCACTTTCCAATATATTAAAAGTAAAGTAAATCACTTTTTAAAACAACTTACTGCATGTCACCACAGCTTATAAATTTCATTTCCGTACTTTATTTTCCTTTTAAAGGGCATCTGTCTTCCACTCCAGTGACTTGCATTTTTAAAACGCACAAACATAATATGTGCAGCTCCAAATAAGGGCTCTTAAACGCTTCGCATAGGTGTCTGGTTGCTCACTAGAGCTACTCTACATACACTCTCTCTAGCCTAAGTGCTGAGGTACCTTTATTCAAAGATGTGTAAAGAACTTTAAATATGCAAGCATATGATGAAATCACATACATACACAGACATTTTGAAGACAATATTTGAATGAATTTATTATGATGCATTTATAAACTGAGGAAACAAGGCAATGCAGTGGTTAGAGAGTCACTTCACAAGAGGAAATCAAAAAGGTCTTGGTTTCAAGACTGCTGGCCAGCTGTGGTCTTCCCATGAGAAGTTTGCCTTTGTGCCTGCGTGGGTTTTCTTTCCGCCATAGTCCAAAGACATGCAGGTTGTTTGGCGACCCTTAATTGCTCGTAAGTGCAAATGTGAGTGTGGTTGTTTGTCATTTTGTCAGCCCTGTGTCATGTCCAAGGTGTACCCCGCCCTTGGCCAGAGTCAGCCCGGGACTGGGCTCCAGCACCCAGTGAAGCAGAGACAGCAGATAATAAGAATCCACCACCACAAACACGGCCAATCAGCAGCCTGCTTGATAACAAGACACAGTTCACGATTGGTCCCAACAGGGACAAGGTTCTGAGGACAGGAAAAAAAGAAAAAGAAAAAAAGAGTGACAGACCCAGAGAGAGATTATTTTCCAATTGTGTTATTGATGAACAAATGATACTGTCTGGCTTAATCAGGGCATCATTTCAAAGGCTGTTTTTTTTCTTGCTGGTGGGAAATCAATGGCTCACACAATCACTCAATATCCTGCCTCTCTCTCTCTCTCTCTCTCTCTTTCTCTCTCTCTCTCTCTCTCTCTCTCTCTCTATACCTCTTTTTGTCTCTCTTCTGTAAAATTAAAATTGATAATCTAATAGACACTTATCATCTGTGTTTTATGCTTCTCTCTAGTTGTTATAGATATTTGTCTCTCTACTTAACCCCTCTTTTATTTTCACTCTGCTGATGAAACCACACTCAAGGGTGGCTCCAGGGACAGGAATGTCCTTGAGTCCACCACTTTGGTCCTGACTGATATATCTTTACAACGACTGAATGAATTGCCTTGCCACAGAATTAAATTTTGCAAAGATATTCATGGTGCCCTGAGGAGGAATCGCAGGCCTAATTAGAATGATGTACCTGTAAAATTAAAGTTTTAATGCAGAGATAAACTGAACCTAAGGCTGGATTAGGAACTGAGCAAAGTGGGTAAACTCAAAGCATGAAAAACCTCTTCAAGAGATTCTGGATGAAGCACTGCCAGTAGAATTCTCTTTTAGCGCTTTGCATACATAAATTTAAAGTGCATGGCCCAAGGGAATGACAATACTGGTCTGTCAGTCTGCCCCAGTTCAGACTGAAGTATCCAAGCTATTGGATAGATTAACCAACACTGACTTTTCTAAAGCCGGTGAAAATTTGAAGTTGCCCAATAATTTATTTTATGACTAAATACCTGAAAACCCCTGGCTATAGGCCGATTCGATCCCTTCCAATTAGCGAGCTAAACCTTATAGCTGCTTAACATCAATGAGTTAAAGTAATCTGAAATGCTCCCCATTTTAGTTGAATGGGTGTAGGTATGTGGTTAAAGTCCCTCCTTTCCCTTTCGTTTTATTCCTCATCTAGTCACTAACTCCATTCTATCCATCCACTATCTATAATTATCATCTGTGCAGGATCTGGTGGGTGGCTAGCTGACATTGGCCGAGGGCAGGTTACACCCTGGCCATGTCGCCAGTCACCATTCGCTCACTCACATTTTCTCACACTCACATTTTCTCACATGCCTACGGGCGATTTAGAGTTTAGAACATATTTGGACTGTGGGAGGAAGCAAGAGTACCAGAGGGAGGCCATGCAGGCACAGGGAGAACATACAAACTCCACTCAAACCCAGAACCTTCTTGCCTGTGAGGCAACAGTGCTAACCACTGTACCACCGTGCTGACCTTACTTAATTTTAGCTGTGGCAACAAATCGTGAGTGACCGAATACTGCCACACTGCCAGAGGTGGTGAGTGGGGTATTTAACTGCATTTTTAGCGAGCGTGGTCAGCAAATAACCCCATTCTTTCTTTTTATATCCACCTGTTGCTTTTGGTTTTGCTCTTGTATGTTTTGTTTGGTTGTCTTTTTAATGCTCTAGCTGTTCAGCTGATTAGTTGTTTGCGATCACTCGTTTTGTTTTAGCCTCCATTTTGCATTGCAGTTGAGTGCTATGGTGGTGGGGTGCTGGGCAGCCCCCCTGTGAGTTCTCTGCTCATTATGCATGTGAGTAAGAGCACCAGGGCTCAAGTGTTTTTTGTATCACATTACATCAGGTTTGCTGTGAAGTCTGATTTGCTGCAGCTGAGGCAGCTGAGTCTGCCTCTTCACCAGTGTCCTCAGCTCATTTCTCCGAACTTTAAGTTCAGGATTGCCATTTTAGGCATTTTTAACATCTCCAAATTATAAAGGCTTGGTACTCCAACCTATTTATTATTTATTACCTATAATCTATGTGATGAAATACTTTCATCTCTTATCTATCTATCACAGTGATTTTTGTCTGCCTTTAACCCTTTAAGCGCCAAAGTCTCAAAATTGCAACAAACAACAATACTGAATAAAACAGACGATGGTTCCAGAGCCAAATCTGGTTTGTACTCTCTACCACTAGTTAGCAGACATGCACTACTTTGATTCTAGCCCAAAATTACATTATGTTCCTGTTCAAAGTGTTTGAGGAGACAGCGGAGGAAAGATGATCTCAATGTGCTCACATGCATTGATGCAGAAGCAATTTTGCCCATTGTGTTCAAGTAAATGGAAGCAGAAAAAAAGTTTCCTCGTGATTGTTTATTATGGATCTGTTGTTCGCAGATTCTGATTCTGTAGGAGAATACCTGCCTTTCGGAGATGACGATCAGTCGTGTAATAACAGTGATAGTGACAGTGCGTATGGTGCAATGGCGATAGTGAGGGCGGTCATACTCAATCATCATTTTCCTCATTTACAGGAGGCCTTTATCTCTAACCACTTTCAAGCCACAGCCTTTTGAAATCTTGACGTGAAAATCAAGTATTTTTTTAGATAAAGCCCTGGCACTTGAAGGGTCAATACCGTGTACTCTGTGGTTAATTTTCCTAGGTGGCGTTGTCGGTCCCCTTTACCTTCATTTCTCCCATAACAGAAAGCCCTTTGCCACACCAACATTGTCATTGTGACTATTTTAGCATTTAGCTTGAAGCACTGCTGTGCAGATGGCTGTAGATTCTTTATATACTTTACAAAGCAGGTATGTATACAGCAGGTGACTGAAAAAATCACAGCGGGACAACTGTCATGGGGCTGCAGATCCTGAGAACCCCAAAAGCTCCAACTTCACTGATTCAGTTTCATTCGGTTTTTGCTAACGTTATTACTTGCAAATTTGTAGGGCCACATGCACCACCGAAATACACAGTACATCAGCTGGGTACTTCGGTAATCTTTCAGGCATATCCTGCAGCACTGCGACAAAATCTAGTCCTCATATATTGGAATTTGTGTTTTCATCACACGGTGCACTTCTAAATACAGCTTCGTGTCATTAAATGATCCTAAGATTCCAGACAATCCTGTGGTAATCCTGGAGTTGGGTAGGCGTCCAGGTAGAGCAGCGCCGGTTGGTTTCTGGCTCTCCAGGCTGCCACCTCTCTTGTTCCGTATGAACTGATAGGAACTTTGAGGCAGCATGGGTCCAATGCCACGTTTTTTTTCCCCTGCAGACACGACTGAACTCTCATTTTGCTACAGATTATTTATCACTTAGTGTTGTGAAGCCCTGTAAACTCTTCTGAGTGGCTGCAAATGTTTCCCTAATTAACATTGACCAATCAATAGCCTGAGCCAATATGCTTGTACTGCTATTGTTGAAGATGCCATTAATCACACACAGACACACAGACACACAATACTAGTTTGTTTTAATGAGACTGTCTTTATAAAATCAAATAATTCAGTAAACACTAGGGGCTTTGTTTGCAATGGCAGAGGAAAAGAGAGGTGCAGGCTTAAAAAAAAAAAAAAAAACGTAAAAGTAAAGGAAAAAAAAACAAAACAACCTTATTTGTCATTACGTCAGTGCCGCCCTAAGCTTGCAAAGCATCCATCAACCTATCGGCACCCATCTAATGAACATCAGGCCACTTCATCAGCTTCAACACAATCTGCCCTCTCATTCATCTCAGAGCAGGAGGCCTGTCTGTTAGCGTCAGCTTTGATATACAGTACACTACTAAACACTGTCTCCCCTCTCACACACTTGGATGAATATTGATGGACACAGGACATCTCACACACCCTCAACAGTGGTGGATCTGGTGAGAATTGTGGAGATTAATTATTAATTAATTTAATAATTTATGTGAAATCCATCACTGTCGAGTCTACGCTCAGATGAATTTTTACATAAAGTGTTATGTATTTGGGAGGGTCATGGTGGTTCAGTGGTTAGCACTGTTCAGAGCAAGAGCAAGAAGGTTCTGGGTTTGAAATCCAGCGACTGTGAGGTGATGCCTGGGTTTTTTTTGGATGGCACTGAAGACAATGATGTAGCCCACCCCCATTTCAGTCATTACAATGTTCGTCCTTGATCTAAGTTTCACCAAACTTGGTACATATTGTGTTGTTCCCCTACGCAATTTTCTCCTCTACCTCTCTGGTTACTTTCCTCCATTGTTGCTTTAACCTTCAACCTTCACCAACCCGTTCACACTGAACTAATATTGGTTTCGTCACATCATAAGGAGGAGGTGTGAGCAATTTTGAGTCGTGTGGAAACTATGACATCTGTGCTGGAGCTCTGGTTAACTTTTGCAACCTGTTACAAATGTGCATCAGAAGTGCATCGGTGCACAATGTGTTTTAGTGAGTGAAAATGTGTTTAGAGTTTTGCAAAAGGTGAAATGAGATGAAACTAATGTCTAACTAAAAAAAATGGGTTTAGACCACTGAGAGTTACAGATGAACCAAATATGAAGGCTGAGGTGACACTGAACTGTGTAGTCCCTTTTTTGATTTACCTCCATCATCATTAGCCTTTATAAAGGCAGGTTTTGTGTGTGATAAAAGGATTTTCAACTCCTATAAACTTTGATCAAAACTGTGATCTTTCCCAACATGAGCAGCAGTACTCCAAAAAAAGACCTTCACATTTTTCACACTTTTTTTCTTTGATTTGATATAAATTGATGTTACTGCAAACAGTTTAAATTGGCATTTTTTTTCTGAATGCTCTCTGAATGTTTCTATGCAGCCTCTGAGGAGTCACTGTTTCTAAACCACTTTTACAATGTCCAGTCATGCAGAAATAGGTTTCTAGCTCAGTGTCAAATTTTAGCACCACAAAGTGGATGTTTCACACATTATCAGGCCGGTGCATAACCCAACATAACTGCTCCTATCTCTCATTCCCACAGCTTGCATTGCTGTGAGCAGGTATTTTGTCGATAGTAAACACAAAAATAAGCAACAGTCTCCACAATGGGGAGACCCAACTGGGTTAGGGCACATACCCCATGGGTGCTAAAGCCCTGAGCAGGTGTCCCCTGTTTGATTCATGACTTGCCTGCATGTCATTTCCTATCTCTCTGCACTGTCCTATCAAATAATAAAAGCAAAAAAAATGGCCTGGGTTCGAGTTCAATGCTACATGTCATCCTGCCTCTCTCCCTCTTTCCTTTCCTGTCTCTCCCTCACTGTCAAACTGACCAATTGTAGTCTGGCTCCTAATGGATTCTCTGCAACTGCTCTAACCCTGATGTGGTGGTGTACATCAAATATGGCATCTCTGCATGTTGCCAACAAGTAGCAGTAGACGTATAAACCCAGCCTTACTCTGGCCCTTTCCCGTCCTAGATCCTTCTTAAGTCTATTTGTATCGTCACAGGTGAGGAAGAAGAAAAGTCATTCAAACACAGAGTACACAGAGAGTTTGCTCCTCCTCCTGCCCTCCCTTCATTCATAAACCCTATTTTTCCCTACTTTAGTCTCTTAGTTTCTTTCTTTTACCATCTCACACCATTCTCTCTTATTGCCTCTCTATTTCCCTCGTTCCCCCAATTACTCCTTCATCGCCTCAGAGGTTCTTATGGATGCTACAGATGAGGAATTACCCTTGTTGCCAAGTTGCCTACTAAATGTCACCTGGCGTCTATGGTGCTCGGTTGTCCATTACACACACACACACACACACACACACACACACACATGCAGAGGCACATGCACATGCACACTCACCCAAATGACGTTTTTAACAAGACCATCTGGCTACTACGGTAACGCTGGGATTTTTATGGTGTTTGGTGCAGGATCGTGAAAATGATGATGGAGGTAAATCTGAAAAGGGAGTACCTGGTTCAGAGTTACTTCAGCCTTCACATTTGGTTCATCTGTATCTCTAAACCCATTTATTGACTCATTTCACCTTTAGCAAAAGTCTAAACACATTGTGCACTGTGATGCACTTCTGATGCATAATGATAACAACGGGTAGTAGAAGTTAAACAGAGACACAGCACAGATATCATTGTTACAGGTGCACACAACTTAAATGCTTTTTTGCTAATGTCATGAAACCAATATATAAGTCAGTTCAGTGTGAACGGGTTGATGAAAGTTGAAGATTAAAGGAACAATGGAGAAAAATAAGCAGATATTTTTTTCCTTTTTGAAAAGTTCAAAAGCCCACCCTGTCCACCTCGTCTCTGCCCCAGTGAACCAAGATAACAAACGACAGCCTTGCCACAAATCCTTTTTGACAAAAATAATTTAATAAAATTTACTTTCCTAGAGCAAGATAGAACAACATTGTCAGACAAGTTGACACTGGCCCCAAAAGCCCTAAATAGAGTCTATCTGAACTGGAGTCATTTGTGTTTAATTTTCCCAGCATCCCCAAGGGAAAGCATCCTGATTCAGTCAAGTCAAAGGGCAAAAGAATGATGATGGGTTTCAGGGCTGTGGGTTTTTCAAGAGCTCTTACATGTCGGAACGAGCATTCTAAGTACCTTAGACACTGGGTGTGGCCTCAGCAGCTTAGCAAGACTGAAATCATGGGATAGAAATGTGGGTTAGGGTTAGGGTTCAGGGTCATTTTTTAAAAGCAGCAGCGATTGGTGTGTTGTGAATATGATCAGACCAGTTTCTCCACTCTCCTCCTTGTGTTTTGTTATTTCAATAAATAACATGAGTGTCTGTATACAATTTTATGTAACGGAGCTACTGCTCTGCTTTTCTCATATTGTGACCGATGTTGTTGCCTTCAAACACCAATTAATGTGAAGAGAAAGTGATAACAAAGGAGAGTAAGGGGCTGAGAGACTTGTGGTGTTACCGCAGCTAATGAGCTACAGCACACTGCAGTTATGTGAGCAAATGTGTGTGTGTGTGTGTGTGTCCATGTATGTGTATTTCCAGAGTTTACCTATACCATTTTGAAGGGATATATTTACAGGGAGGGCTCTAGATGGCACACACACACACACACACACACACACAAACACTCACACATGCGTACACACAGCCAGTGTGGCAGGTTGGCAGCACTACACAGAGGTTTGAGGATCAGTGTTTGATCCACACTGACCTTTAGTTTAGCTCCAAGTCGCCTCTCCTTTCCTGCTAATCCCCCCATATCCCGCCCTCCCTCCATCCTTCTCTTCTCTTCTTTCTCTCCTCCTATTTCCTGCTCTTGTATCCTGTTATTTGGGTTAACTGTTGAAGCTTAATGACCACACTCGCCGGTTTTTGGAAAAAAAGTACTTGTTTGAAAATGAGAAGGACTTCACCAATCATCTTGTTGGGAGAGTTTTTATACTTTATATTTTGTCAAAGATTCAGGACATCATCATTCAGGATGTCCTCCTGTAAAGGTGAAACATGAAACACAGTGGAGTTTGTTTTCAAGTTTAGCTGATTCTTCATTCTGTTTGTCAATGACCTACACTCCCCTGCCAGGCTCTCAGAAGGAGTCTGAATAGTTTTCTCTGTCTGCTCACATCTATCTTTGAGCTTCTCATCATTATATTCAAAATTCCTTTCTCATTTGCTTGCATTTATAAAAGCGAAATATTGTTCATTCCATTCCAAAACAGTGCAAAAGAAGTAAATATATAGTAGATACAATAGGAATATATTGTACATGAATATACCAGAATTGGAATAAAATAAAATGTCCAGTGTCACAGGGGCCAATACTGAGAAGTAATAAAATGTATAAATAGGTTAATGATAAGATGCATCTTAATTGTTGAGTATAAGGGTGTGTATTTTAAGAGTTCATACTGGCCAGGGTCAGTGAGAGGAGTGGATGTGCTTGCAGGCGGGGGGAACAACACGTTCATGATTCTGACCACCCTGGGGAGTGACCTGTTTGTATGGTTTTTGATGCCCCTGTATTTTCTCCCAGATGGCAGGAGGGAAAACAGGCTAGGCGGGTGATGGAGGTCCCTGGTCATGCTATTATTATCTGGATTCCAGCACGGGGGGCAGAGGGGTGCCAATGTCTCGCCGTTTTTACTATCCTGTCCCGCGTGTGCTTCTCGGTCGCTGTGCAGTTCCTGTACAAGGAGGTCAGACTCGTGGGGGGAGGTGCTGTTGGGCTTTTCTTTACAATGACCGCAAATTGATTGATGAGTTCAGGTCCAGGATCAGGCAACACGGTGGCGTGGTGGTTGGCACTGTTTGCCTCGTAGCATTTGCCTGTGCCTGCGTGGGTTCGCTCCAGGTACTCCAGCTTTCTCCAGCTTCCTCCACAGTCTAAATACATGTATGTTAAGGTTAATTGGTAGCTCTATTGCCCATAAGCATGAATGGCTGTTTGTCTCTATATGACGGCCCTGCGATAGACTGCCAACCTGTCGAGGGTGCGCCCTGCCTTCATCTGGTGTTGGTGACCCTGACGGATAAGCAGTATAGATAATGGATGGATGGATGGATGGATGGATGGATGGATGGATGGATGGATGGATGGATGGATGGATGGATGGATGGATGGAGGTGCAGGATCACCTTCAGGTACTTTGTACCCAGCCCTCTTTCCTGTACCTCCATTAATGGTCATTGGGGGGCGATGTTGCAAGTGATCACTGATCACTCATGCAAATTTATCTCTACTGCGACACAATCATCAGCCTTATTATTGCGTGACACTGATAATTGTCGACTGCTTAGGAGATGATTTGGTTTTATAGTATCTTTCTATAAGAAACTATCTTTTATACTGGTTTGATTACCAGCCATCATCTCCTGCTAACCTTGCCATTTCATGACTACAAACAACCTGTTGTGCAACACCTCATTAACACTAAGTCAATTAAAAATTATCCTGGCCATTTCAGGAATTGTATTTATCTTAATTAAGTAAAGTAAATTAAGTAATTGTATTAATAGCCTAAATTAAATCAACAACAAAGGTTTGTATCTTCACTCCAATCTGTAGATGTGACACAAATGACAAATTAACGGCTGGGTAATTGTGTGCCCATGTGGTCATCTCAGGGGGCGAAGTCAAAGTCCAGGGACTGACTATCAGCTCTGTCTGTCACGCTGCCCCCCGGCGCCATCTAATCACCTGAACACAACACTATAGCCCTGGGCCAGACTACGCCGCTCCACTGTCCCTGACTGAAGAGGGCTGACCGACTGTGTGTTCTCACTGCTGATGTTGTATGTGTGTGAGTATCGACACCTGCTCTGTATTTGATTTTACATGTCTTTATGAGTGAGTTTTTGTGACATTGTTAAATGTCTGAGCAATGTCCGAAGGTCATTAAAGGCAATGTTTGTTTTGTATGTGCTGATTTCTATGGGCTTGTTTGTGTGTCTGTACGATGTAATCTGAGCATAGGTGAATAGATGAGTCATCTATTTGTGTGATTTTTGTTTGTGTCATGTAATGCGTTAATAAATGGCAAGGCAGGCAAGGCAATTTTATTTGTATAGCCCATTTTTACAAACAGTTTGTCTCAAAGGGCTTTACATAGCATCATAACAACATCCTCTGCCCTTAGACCCTCACATCGACTGAGGAAAAACTCAAAACAAAACCCTTTTAACAGGGAAAAAAAGAGAAACCTCATGGTGAGCAACAGAGGAGGGATCCCTCACCCAGGACGGGCAGACGTGCAATAGATGTTGTATACAGACAAGAAAACAGGTAACAATACAGAATATACACAGATGGAAATGGTGTGCAGGAGTTAATGAAGGCAGTTTTTGGTGGGAGGGAAGGCAGGGAGAGTCAGGCAGCTTAATGGGGGTAATGGGTGGTAGACCGGTTCCTGGGAGCGAAGAGCAGGTCGGTTTAACAGCAGGGGTAAAAGGGGAAGGGGTTGATGCAGGGGGTGGTTGGTGGAGAGAGATGGAGCTTCAGTGGATCTGTGGAAACACAAGAGAGAGAGAGCCAGACACCAAGGCCAAACAACAAGGTGCAGTAGATAGTGAAAATGATAATTTAAAGTATGGGAGAGGAGAGGAGAGGAGAGGAGAGGAGAGGAGAGGAGAGGAGAGGAAAGAGCTCCATGTAACCTGATGTGTCCCCCAGCAGTCTAAGCCTATAGCAGCATAAAAATGGTTCAGAGCTACCTGAACCGGCCCGAACTAAACGCTCTGTCATGGAGGAAGGTTTTAAGCCTAGTCTTAAATGTAGTAAGAGTGTCTGCCTCTCTGACCCATGGAGAGAGTTGGTTCCATAGTAAAGGAGCCCGATAACTGAAGGCTCTACCTCCCAGTCTGTTTTTAAAGATACTGGGAGTCACTAACAGACCTGCATGCTGGGAGCGAAGTGCTCTGGAAGGATAATAAGGGACTATGAGGTCTTTCAAATAAGATGGAGCTTTTTCATTAAGGGCTTTATAAGTCAGCAGAAGGATTTTGAAGTCGACTCGATATCCTACAGGAAGCCAATGGAGAGAAGCTAAAGTGGGAGAGATGTGTTCTCTTTTACTAACTCCTGTCAATATCCTTGCTGCAGCGTTCTGGACTAACTGCAGACTCTTTAGAGAGTTTTTCGGACATCCTGACAACAGAGAGTTACAGTAGTCCAGCCTAGAGGTGATAAATGCATGTACTAGTTTCTCAGCATCACTCTGAGAGAGGATATTCCTAATTTTGGCTATGCTGCGCAGGTGAAAAAAGGCAGTCCTAGTCACATGTTTAATGTGTGAGCTGAATGAAAGGTCTTGGTCAAATATTACTCCAAGGTTCCTTGCGGTCATACTGGAGTTCAGGGTGATGCCATCTAGATAAGCAATCTGCAAAGAGAAGGTGTCCCTGAGATTTTTAGGTCCAAACACAATGACCTCTGTTTTATCTGAGTTTAGTTGAAGGAAGTTAGTGGACATCCAGGATTTGATGTCTTTTAGGCAGTCTTGCAGATTGGTGAGGCGGCTTTTATCATCTGGTTCCATCGATACGTAGAGCTGGGTATCATCTGCGTAACAGTGGAAGTCGATTGAGTGTTTCCGGATTATATCGCCTAATGGAAGTATGTAAAGAATGAAAAGAATTGGCCCTAAAACTGAGCCCTGTGGTACGCCATACGTAACTCTGCTGTACTCTGAATTGTCATTGTTAACACTAACAAACTGAAACCTATCGGATAAGTATGATTTTAACCATTTTAGGGCAGAGCCTTTAATCCCGATTTCATGTTCTAGTCTCTGCAGCAGAATGCTGTGGTCAATGGTGTCAAATGCAGCACTGAGGTCCAGAAGTACCAGTATAGAGACCAGATCTCTATCAGAAGCTATAAGAAGATCGTTGGAGACTTTTACCAGTGCTGTTTCAGTGCTATGGTGTTCTCTGAATCCAGATTGGAAAGCTTCAAACAGTTCATTACTGTGCAGGTGCTCATGTAGTTGCTTTAGAACCACCTTCTCAAGGATCTTGGAGATATAGGGAAGGTTGGATATGGGCCTATAATTTGCTAACACACCTGGATCTAGAGAAGGCTTTTTAAGTAAGGGATTAATAACTGCCACCTTAAAGGACTGTGGCACATACCCTGTGACTAAGGAAAGATTGATCTGGTTCAGTATGGAAGTGTTAACTAAGGGGAAGACATCCTTGAGCAGTCTTGTCGGGACTGGATCAAGTAGACATGTGGCTGATTTAGAGGAGGTAATAGCAGAAGTTAAGTCTGACAGGTCAATGGGGGTGAAGCTTTCAAGGTATGCATTAAGTCTGGGAGATGCTTCTATAGGCACTACAGTCTGTGGTTCATCATTGGCAATCCTTGCTCTAATATTCACAATCTTTTCAGTAAAGAAATTTAGGAATTCATTGCTGTTGAGAGTCGGAGGGATGCATGGCTCAACAGCACTATGGTTCTTGGTCAGCCTGGCTACAGTGCTGAAAAGGAACCTGGGGTTGTTTTTATTCTTTTCTATTAAAGATGAATAATACGTGCTTCTGGTTTTACGAAGTTCTTTTTTATATAATAATAAACTATCCTTCCAAGCTTGACGGTCTTCCTCACGCTGGCTGGAATGTGTTTTCCTTTCCAGCCGTCTGGTCTTCTGCTTCAAGGTGCGCAGGTTCAGGCTGTACCAGGGAGCTATTCTCTTGTGGTTGATAACCTTCTTTTTCAGAGGGGCTACGGCATCGAGCGTCCCAAGGAGTGCTGCTGCAGTGCTATCTACAAGATAATCTACCTGCAAGGGAGTAAGATCAGCATAGCTGCCCATTGTAATGCTACTAGGTGTGGCAGCAAGCTCTGCTGGAATGAGCTCTTTAAATCTAGAGACAGCAATATCAGATAAACATCTACTGTAGTAGGACTTGTAGTAGTTAAATGTATTTTTTTCTCACAGTTGCTGCATCACAAACACTGTTTGTCTGCCACAGAGAAACAGCAGGAAGCTGTGAAGAAAGACACAATTGTTGGAGGAAAACTCCTTCATTTTATTTTTGTTCAACTTTCTGGAAAAATATGTAGGATTCAATATCGATAATGCTTCATTACACATAAAATAAATCTTACAGCAAAGAGATTCTCTGACCAAAGTGTTTCTGGTGAATCTGGATCAGAATGTGAGGAGGGTTGTGTAGTTTGTAAAATTAGCCTCCAACCGTGTGTCACTGGCTTCACAGTCACCAAAAGCGTTTACAATGGGCACATTAGCCTCAGAACTGAACCATGGCACAGTGGAAGAAGGCCTGATCTCAGGAATCATGTTTTCTCTTCCACCATGTAGATGGCTGGGTGCCTGTGCGTTGATTACCTGAGAAAAACATGGCACCAAGATGCACAATAGGACGAAGGCAAATTGGCGAGGGCTGCGCGATGCATATCCAGATCTCAGTCCAATCCAGCGTCTGTTGGATGTGTTGGACAAACAAATCTGATCCACTGAGGCCTCACATTGCGGCTTAAAGGACTTAAAGGCTCTGCTGCTAACATCTTGCTGCCAGATACCACAGGGCACCCTCAGAGGTCTAGTGGAATCCATGCCTTGATGGGTGAGGGCTGTCTGACACAATATTAGGCAGGTGGTCATGTTATGGCTGATAGGTGTAAAAAGCTTTTGTTTTGCATTTCAGAACAAACCATCCCATAGGGAACACACCAAAAATGGACCCAGCTAATGACCAGCTAATGAGTCACTGACCTGATGGAACTTGCTCAGATTTAGTAGAGCAAAACTCATGAGTCACATATTGACTGTCAGCTTCTTTTTTGCTTTCTGACTCTATATCCCATGTTGTACTTACAGAGGACCCATAGGGGCCCTCAGACGCATTGTTGATCACTCAAGCTACTCCCAGACAGAAATGGATTAAAAACAGAAAGAGAGAAGAAAGAAAAGGTTCAAGGAAAAAAAAAATAAAATAAATAAATAAATAAAAAATCGATATAAAGTTAGGTTGACCCCACCAACAAAACCAGCTAAACCCTTTTAGCTCAGCCTTGAGGAGGCCAGAGAAGCATGCACATACGTCTTTTCTTTGTCTCTGCCTTGCTTCCATTTCTTTCGACAAGAGGCACAAACATGCATCCACAGACACAAAGCAGACCCAAGCACACCTCCATTAGTTCCCGGAGCCGCTGCTCTCTCCATCTGCTCTGTCAGGGTGATAGTTCCATTACAGGCTGATCACTGCAGTCTGAAGCAGATGGAGCATGAGCAGCCACAGGCCACAACCCTATGGCACTCAAAGTTTGTCTGCAGTTTAGAAAAAAAAAACACATAGAAGGTGGATAGGAACTCATCTACAAACAGGTGGAATACAGAATACATTTTACTAGGAAAATAATTCAAATATAAGTATTCATACTTAATTACTATTTCCTTCAAGCTCAGATTGGCCACAAAGATAGAAGATATTATCTCAATGCACAAACAAACAATGATATAAATGACAGACATGTTCAAACTGCAACTATAGAAGGATAGTGCTCATTAGTTTATCATATATATATATATATATACATATTAATATATACTATATTATAGTTTATTTGT
>CM076657.1:5405381-5443686 GCA_038496675.1 Rachycentron canadum | reverse complement strand
TGAACAAAATGCAGTGACTGAACAGAAGAGAAATCTAAATCAAATCAATATTTGCTGTGACCACCCTTTGCCTTCAAAACAGCATCAATTCTTCCAGGTTCACTTGCTCAGTTCTTGAAGGACCTCAGCTGCTGGGTTGTTCCAAACATCTTGGAGAACTAACCACAGACCTTCTGTGGATGTAGGCTTCCTCAAATCCTCCTGTCTCTTCATGTAATCCCAGACAGACTCTGATGTTGAGATCAGGGCTCTGTGGGGCCAAACCATCACTTCCAGGACTTCTTGTTCTTCTTTGCCATGAAGATAGTTCTTCATGACATTGGCTGTATGTTTGGGGCCGTTGACCTGCTGCAGAATAAATGTGGGGCCAATCATACACCAGGGACCATGGGACAGACCTTGATGCAGTAGAACCACCTTGTGTCTTGTTGCTGTGCTCAGTCTGGCCGTGGTGTACGACCTGTGACATGAAACTGTCTTCCTCAACCTCCCCTTGGTAGCAGAGTTTGGCTGTTCCTCACCCAGTTTTCAATTTTTTTCAGTTTCCAAAGCAATTTTTTTGGGACCATCCTTGCCACCCCCTGACAAGATGCAACTATATCTAAATCTTCTATTGTCTTTTTACAAGCTTGCGTCATGGCTTAATGGAACAGTAAAGACACGTTAGATTGAGTAAATAAATTGTGAACTAATGAACAGAAATATCGGTTGCCCTCAAGGAATGTGATTACTACCTGACTTCTTTTAGTTAGTGTCCAGCTGAGAACAAGACAGTTGCCCACAGTTTTCTGAAATAGTTCCATAATGGAAAAAGCCATTCCTGGTCCCCACCACGGATTTCCATCCAGCTGTTTTATTACAAGCATAAAAAAGATTGGAAAACCAGGAATCGAGAAAAAAATCTCTTTTATGCTTGGCTGAGGTATAAAAACAGGACAAAGACATTAATCATCACAGCTGAATTTCAGTCTGGGCCAAGTTTGGCTAGAAACATCACTGAGATGCTACACAGTGGAAAAAGGAAAAAAAAAAAAAAGACAGTTTTATATTCCAGCCTCAAGCAGCAACACAAGTCAAAGCAGCTGAGCTTCACAAGATAAATTTCAAACAGAGTCAGTACTGCACTTCAACTGCATATGTCCCCATGCAGGGTCATGCCAATCAAAGCACAACCCCACCAGAGTTTCCACTGGTAAGAAGCAAAATCCGAGTTTAACTGAGAAGCATGGCAAAGCGCGGACACATTGCCCTCAACATAGTGTGGTTAGGTACACCTGGGTATGGTGATAAGGCATCTATAATAGAGAGCAGCATGGAGATAGATACAGTGAGACAGAAAGAGTGTGACAGAGAGGACAAGTAACCTCTGCCTCTTCTGTCTCATCCACTTTAGCCTCCAATGCTGATCCAGGCCTGGTTAGGATGGCTCATGGTTCACTCTGAGCCAAGGGCTGTTAGTGAAGTAGGCCTGTGATTGGAAGGTCAATAGTTCAAAGCCCCACATGGGCATGGGGAATCAGCCAAAGCTGCTCTGTCTCAGTAAATAGTGTTGAAGTGCCCCTGAGCAAAGGTGCTTAACCCCTGTCTGTTCCAGCTGAGCTGTCCCATGAGGGGATGGAAACTGGGGTTGGATGGGGCAGTCTTATTCTTACCCCCCTCCCACAGTTCCTATTACACCTGTCAGCTGATCTTATCCAGGGTGACTTCAAGTGAGTACTTGGTAGGAAACACCTGTATTTATTAAAACCAAAGTGTTTCTCTTACTCAGCACCCCGTTGACAGATGCAACTACCACCAGAACAAGCTATTTGCGATACTTTGTTTGGTGTTTCTATCTATAATAAAACGGAATATCAACAGTGTTGTTACTTATTTTTGAGTTTTGTTGTTTCAGTCCTTGCACCTTTATTGCGTCAGGTACGATCTTCCCTCAGCAACCCAACCTCTTTATAGAAATATAAAATGCAGACAAAATTTAAGACAAAGCTTATTTACATTTGGCCACTTTATGTCTTTGTAGCAGCTCTTTTCATGCCAGAAATCACCAACTGAATCCTACAATACAGCCTTAAATTAGAAAACAAAATAAATACATCACCACAAAGACCTTTCATATTTCAACACTTAACTTTATACTTTGGGTCTTTAGAGGTTTGAGTACATTCATTTTATTCAGTTCCTGAGCACTGAGTGTTTGTTGGTTTATTAGTTAATTTATGCAATTAAAACTCAATAGGAAAAAGACATTAAATGATAAAATGAAAGTGTCTCCTTAAGCAGTTTATCGTTTCCAATCTAATTTTTGATACTTTTCATTCAGTTTATTTATATTCTGCAGTCCCCTCTTAGCAGTATTTTTTGTTTGTTAATTAATAATATCATTATCTTTCAAAAACTGCTTTACACATCACTTGACAAAGACTCGTCACTTGACAAAATGGAAACAATAAAATTAGGTTTGAAAAAGAAAGAAACAATAAAATAATTAAAACAGTAAAATGCAAAACCAACACAAACGAATTATAAGATACATGAACAATTCAAGAGAAAGTAAAACCAGGGAAAGCTCTGTTTGGAACACAATTAATCCTACATGTACTTCATCATTATTCCACTTAATCATGTCAAATGACCAAAGAATGGGATTGTTTTTAGTGTTAAGTGTGGTGAGCTTCCAGGTGCAGTGTATCTGTCCCCAGGGTCATGCTGACTTCCACTAATCACTTCCACTAAAAATGCATCAGGATCATTTCGGCTGCACTGTAGCTGCTCTTCTTCTCTTGCATTTCTGACAGATGAGCTGCAGAATGTGCATTTGCTTTCGACAGTGGTCGATTCACATTCATGTTGCCTGTGGAACTCTGGGACCCATAATAGGAAAACAAACTTACCACTAGTAACCGCAGGTGTCAGCAACACAACCAAAACTAAAACCTCAGAGACTATTAAACATTAAATATATCGTCCAAGTGCAGGAGAAGGGAGCTAAGACAAGTCACACCAGTGAAGCTAACAAAGTTTTTGTCCCACAGTCCCCAAACAGACTGAAAAGACGGTTGAAGGGTTGAGTCATCATTTCATCACCCATGTTTAAAATTCAAAGAGCTCTGTGAATGAGAAGAATGCAATCTTATAAATTATTTTCTGTCTATATGACAGCATCACACTTAGTTGAATTGGTTGAGCTCTGTGTCGAACACTAATGTTACAGCTGCAGCTGCCTTTTTACATTATTTTAAAAAAAAAAAAAAAGAGGCTAGAATTTCATATTAGGTCCACAGGGAAAGACCAAGCAACATCCAAAGACAAATCAAGAATGTAATTTCTTCTTTTGGAACAAAGTAGGTGGCTGGGTGTGTCTCTGACAGAGTGCAGTGTCATGGCACTTTTAACAAGCAGAAGTAGAATGGTTAAAGCACCTCACGGTGTTGGTGTCATGCACAGGTTTGTGACGTTTTGTTGTTATGCATGGCAAGATACAAAAGCAACATAGTTTGTGCTACGTTAATCTGACAGGAATTGCAGGAAATAGCAATAGTTACAGTTACACTAAACTCATGTAAGAGGCCCTGTGGGACACTGTCATAACTTAACTTTGGTTGGCAAAAATGTATTGAACTCAGGGTTACCTACTTGGGGGGCTCCACTGGTGACTCCAGCGACTCCACTGGTTGTTAAAGAAGTCAGATTGTATTGAAGTCTATGGGAAAATGTCCCTACTTCTCCCTTAATTTATTAGCTCAGTAAACGTTTTCCTAATGAGTTTATGGTCTCAGTCTCTAGTTTCAAGTCTTCAATACAACATGATGTTCATTTTTTAAATGATGGTACATTTAGAGGAAAATAGACCATAAAGCAGGGGATGAATTTGGGGGCGTGGCTACCGTGTGATTGACAGAGTACAGAGCAGGTCAGCTCCACCCCTCACTCCTCCTCAGCTCCACCTTCTCCTCCTAATATGGTTTCTTCTGGTTCCGTGATGGTGATGGCCAAATTATAAACCGGAGGCAGTCAAAATGGCAGTAGACAAACTGATAAGTTATGTCATGGTGGGTTGGATTAACCAACACGTAAACAGGAGGACATCACCAACTGGAGCACAAGGTACAGTAGTTCTAGTAGCTCTTTAAGACATTAAAAAACAACAAATGTCAACCAAAATGTCAAACGGAAGGACGTCTATCTGCCAAGGTTGCTCTCTGAGCTCTGCTAATTTTCATTAAAGGGCAGGAAAGCGTTAACTTATTTTCAGTTTGATGCATTTTGCCCCCAGATCACGCTGCTGTTCGTTGTGCCTTTGCTTGCATGTATAAATTATGAATTTATTTGTCTGTTTATTTGGAACACCAGAAATGAAACAGCCCAGGAGTGAACTGACACTTTATTTCACATTATTCATTCAGTTTGATGCTGTGTTCATGTTACTTTGATTTGTTTGGTCACATTTCTTTTTTTGTCACCACTTTTTAATACATGCAGCTAGGTGGTGTTAGTTGCGTAGGAGGATCACATACTCATTCTTAATTTGATGAAATAACTGTCAACAGGAGCAACACAAGACTTAACATATTGAGCACAGACTCTAACAGAGAACTGCCTCACTTAGACGATCATTTGTGCATGTTGAATCTGCTGATGCCAAAGTAAAATTAGTCAAATTTGACAGTGGAGATGATATGTGAACTTTCCTCAGGAAACACAGGGCACATACTATTTTAAATGGTTTTACTAACCGGGCTGAAAATGTGGACTGTTCTTGCGTTTGAAACAGTTTGCCTTCCCCATGTTGAAATACAAAGACATTACCCACATGTGAGCTGACACAGTGCAGTAGACAGCATTTAGGTGAGGGTGTCGTTCCAGAAACTGTTTTTGTCTTTAAAAAGGACCCAACTAAGAGAGAAAGGCGCAGAGCACAAGCAGACTACTGGGAACTGGAGCCAGTCCTGGTCTGCCTTTACAGGGATGAAGGACCCTAGCTGCTAAAGGGCTCCACAGAACTGTTTTTCTTCTCCTCCATATGCATCAGTAACATGATGCTACATAATGTTGTATGTCCAACAAGGTAACAGGGTGACTTTATATGAAGCTTTTGTTTGAGTCTGAGATGCGGGTGGTCTAGTGCAACATCTAGTGGCAGTGATGATCGTTTATAGAACCTTTAAGCCCGAAAATAGTCACATGTCTTGACACTTTGCCTCACTTCACTCATCTTTGACAGAAACTGGATTTGGCTTTAGTTTTCTCTTAATTTTCTCTAAGTTGGCACACCTTTTATGTTCATTTCCAATTTCATTTGTGGTCGTGTTTATTTCAGGACAGTTCTTGTGGCCGTATTTGTGCTCAGGTCCCTCAGAGGGAAATTTCCAACCACATGTCAGATACAATCAATGTTCCTAACTTTATCTGTATTATGCAGGTCAACATGGGTTTTCTGTACCTGAACGAGGTCTTGCAGGAATGTAGCTAGTTTTATTTACTATTTTTGTGCTTCTACTCACATCATAGACACCAGGAAACTGTTTTAATTTAATCTAAGTACATTTTGTACACTAGCAGTAGCAGTTTGTTGTTTCTATTTTCCATGACTATTCTGACAAATATATTTTTAGTCCTGTTAGCTTTGTTATGATTGTATTATCAGGAGAACAGCAGTTTTTTTTTGTTTACTTGAGATAACAGGATAGTTTCTTCATTATCTCATCATAAAATTCTGTGAAGTTATTAACAAAAAATGGTTTTGTCCTGATAATTTCTCAAGATAAATAAGTATATATACATATGTATATATTTGAGAGTATGGTCTTTCTCAGGTTCTGTAAAACTCTTTTATTGAGAACATAACAACAATGATCAAAGATTTAAGATTTAGGAAGTATGTATTTTCGTCTCTAAACCTAAGAACATTTTATGCCTTAACCTCACCAAGCCATGGCTGCAACTATAAAAAAAAAAAACATAGCACCAGCAACCGGCAAGTAGGTTCATGTAGGTTCAAGGAAAAAAAGATTAAAAGTGAGAAATATCCTTCACAACACACACGCCAGGCCCATCTATTCCAGCCACACCTACAACGATCCCTCCGCTTTTCTCACCTAATGTTCTCACCACCCTTTCCCCGCTGATAGCATCTGTGTCTCCTGCAGAGGAAACTGTCTCCCTCCACTGCTTCCTTATCACAGGAACACTGCAGTGGAGTTCAGTGACATGACTGTCTTATCAACAGCACAGTACACAAAAGCCGACACAATGCCACACATCGGCACACAAACCTGTAATATGGCTCATTCAGCTCTGGTGAATCAAGCTACTTGCACAATGCGACCTCTCAGGGGGCTATTGACGATTATATCCAACTTGGGGTTTTATTTGTGTGTCTATTACCTGTTTCTGTGTCAGCCACGGAAGGAGGCACTTAACCCTCAGTGGTAAACTAAAAAGTCAACAAATATCCTGACACAGGAGTCATTGGATCCTGCATTCAGTCCTGTGTGACATTGGTTTTTCTCCCCGTCTGTCAATGTGCCACTCGGGAAACCACTTTGAGTCCCCGCGGAATCAAAGAGCGGAGTTGTCTTTCTAAAGCCTCAGTGTTCAACAGCTGTGAAGGCAGAAATCCATCATAAAACATTTAGGATTAGAAGACAACAGGACACAAACAGGAGCAGAACATAGCCCAACCAGAGTTAAACACCGTCATGCTGAAGCCACAGAAAAATACCTGCTTCTGTTGATGTCATATGTCAGGACACCTCTCGCAGGAGTGGGTCTAATCCTGTTAGGAAGGAGAGTGTGGCTTTTTGTTAGGAACAAGTAAGTATCCTATGTTCATGATGGCACTAGGTCCAGTGCAAGCAGCTTTCCAACAGTTTGGTATTTTACTGAAACTGACAAAGCTGTTCCCATCCAATTAAATGAGTAATGTGGCTGACTGAGGACATATTTGAACCACATTTACTCATCTAGCAGATGCTTTTATATCAGTGATCATGTACTCTGTCCTAAAATCCATTTCATAAAGGCAATTTGCATATTGTGCAATTGCATCTGTATCCCCCAAAACAGACAGGTTTGCGTAGCGTATGCTCTCAGGGCTTATCACTATGCAGAGATTGTTGTGCTTGTTGTGCTTGTCATTTAAACCTGGTTCAAACAGTAAAGGCCGTGTTTCTATAAAAGGCTCGGGGTTAAGGTTACAATCCTCTCCACTCTGCTGGTGAGCACCTTATCAATGTTTGAGGTCTCTTCCACGCCCACGGCGGGTCATTTGTTCTGACTGAAGATCTGGCTCGTGCTGACACAGGTTTATTAAAAACAAATTAAGAGGAGTAAACAGCCGTTCTGGACTGACAGGTTTGATGCGTTTCAGTTTTTCATGAGGGGCTGCTGACACATACAGCACACACTGTTTCACCTCATTCCAAACGATCAGCGAAAATCTCTCTACTCGCATGCGTGTTACCATGGTTACGAAATGGTTTGACGGATCATACAGATTGCTGATATGATTGCTTTCTTGATCAATTCTTGTAATAAGAATTGATAAAATATTAGTTTGCCTAAATCTGAAAATCACATGGTTGTATGGAGGCCTAGGGGAATTTATTCAAATGATGGTGTATTTCCACAATACCATTATAATTTTCTACATGTGTTTTTGCAGTCAAATTTATAATCAAAATGCCTTTTTATCTTCACATACGGGCAATTTATGACAATATTGAAATGAAAATGGAAGAGCTGTTAGACATTTCATTTTCTTAATTTGCTCTACATTACAATATGCAAATGCATGAAGCAAAACACCTCTTACATTTTCATTCACATGTCAGTATACTCGTTTGAGGACAAAATGAAAACGAAAATGCAATTTTCTAACAATTTGAAAATTAAAACAGGATTCAACATTAAACATAAATTGTCAAACGGTTTTTCCATTGACATTTTAATATCGGGACAGATTACCCATACAAGTGTGTGAAAATGAAAATGCATTTTAATTCTGACTCAAATAACACATACATATGTGGAAAATTAAGAACGTTATTGTGGAATTTCATTATCATTTAAATAAAGTCGGCTTCGAAGAAGTAGGCCTCTATATGGATCCATGGCTAAGTTCCTTTGGGTGTGAGCATTTGAATGAACTGGAAATGACCACTTAGGTGTGAAGGCTCTTTCTCATGTCTTACAGACTTAAAATAATTGGGTTGTTATTTTGTAATTTGAGTTGTGCATTTGTCCACACTTGTTAACTTAGCTAATTTTCTTTTATAATCTTGCTGTATAAGAGAACTTGTGTAAATACTTTTGTTTACTGTTGATACCAAGGCAAACCAGTCTAACCAACCTTCCATTTCCCCCGATACACCCCCATGGAGTTGCTCCGTTGCTGCAGAACAGAACGTCTGTCTGTGTGAATGTCTTGGGAGGAAGCTAGCTACAAGATCAATTTGGCCCGTTCTGTAAAGGGTGGAGGAGGTGAGTCTTGCTTATCCCGTTCCTCTCTGCTCATGGTTTCCCCAGAGGAAGCTGTTACAGGGATGAGCTGTTGAAATCCCAGTCAATGCCCCTCACTCCAACCAGCGCCGGAAACTTCAGGGAGAAGATGAGAGACTGTGAATATAGCTCAGGGTGCAACCCCTTAGAAGCTGTAAACAAACACACATGAAAACACACGTTCATTCAAACACATGTTACAGAGGAAATGTTGCAGAGCGAGCACCGGCTCGAATCATCTGTGGCCTACGACCACAAACACGGACCACACGCACGCATCCTGTGGGGGGCTGCAGGCCATTTATGAAGTAATAAAAACAAGGCTGCCCAGCGGTCAATTTATGCAGACGACACCGTATTGACAGGAATAAACACAGGCCAATGAAAGCGCTGAGCACAAGCCAAGCACTTCAAATATGCCTGAGTGTACGTGAATGTGTGTGTTTTACCCCCAGCCTGCTGCTGCAGCAGTTTCAGTGTGCAATTACCTGCTAAGATGTTCCTTTGGTCAGTTCTGGAAAAACCCCGTCTGATGGCAAAGCCTCTCTCCAACCATGTAAAGATGTAGCCTATCAGACTGTGCATTGTGTGTGTGTGTGTGTGTGTGTGTCTGTGTGGGCGCAGACAAAATTGATGTTTCTCGAGGGAATAGCAATTTCTCTGTTCTCTGGCAAGTTGGGAGAAGGCCAACTGTGATTGGTTTTTCCTCCACCTCCCTTCATCATAATAACAACTTGATTGTGGCATCTCAAACACACAAACATCCTCTGTTTCTTCAGCTGCGTTACAAACTCTTTAAATATACACACACCAGTCCACTGCGCCACCATTTATCTTGTCCTTCCCCCCTCTTTGCTTTTTTGCTTTGCTTCGTTTTGTCAGATTAATTCTCCACATCTTCTCCTTTCCCTCTTTATCCATCTTTCCCTTTATATCCACTCAGCTTTAGCATTTTTTTTTTTGCTCACCTCCTTTTGTCTCCCCCATGCTCATCCTTTCATCCCTGAATCCTTTCACCCCCAATGTCAGTCTGTGTCTTCTTCTCTTCATTTTGTCACACCTCTGCTTCTCTCCTCTTTCTTTTATCTCTTCATCCTCCTCTTTTTTTTTTTTCTTCTCATAGTTTCTACAGCTTGTTTCCTGTGCTACCTGAGGTCTTCTGCCTCCTGCTAATTCATTGAGTAAGAAGTGATTACGTTATTAACTTATTGGTTCATAGGAGGTTTAGGCCTATTTCTTCCTACTAAAACATTTGTCTAATGACTCTTTCTTCCTTTTCCTCTCATTACTCTCTATTTGATTTCATTTCACCTTCTTTTCAACCCTCTTTGTCTTCATCTTTTTTCCTCGTCTCCATTTTTGCCTTCACCTCTTTCGTTCCCCAATTTCTTCTGTTTATTTCAACGGCACTGCCTGAGTTTTGTTTCTTAATCCATTCAGCTGTTTATTCTCCTCTCTTAGCCACACGTTGCACCTGTTTAGTCTTCTTTCATCTGCGACACCTCCCTCCCCTCCATCTCTCCTCTTACCTTCTATGCCTTTGCTACCATCAGCAGTGAGTCCTCCTGCTCCATTTCAAGGTGTCAGTTAATGGCAGGGTTATTTATTACGGAGCTGATTGTGGTGTTAAAGATTGATTGTACTATTCAAGTGTTGTTTACAGGCCAGACAGCCCCCAAGAACATTCTCCTCTATCTGGCTATTTATTCATCCTTTGACAACTTTTATCCATGGATATGCAACAAGTAATTACAGTTTTACTGCCTTGCTTCAGGATATATATTGGTTTGTATTTATGAAGAGGGAATGCACAAGAATCACAGTAAAGTCTATGAAGTGTCTGGAGAGTCATGCATTCATTTGCTGTAACAAAAATAACCGTGTGTGTCACAGTAGAACATTCCTGGTGCTGGCTCACCTCTGCATTCACAGTCCTCCAGCTCTCCTTCAGTGGTTTTCTAGTAACTCACCTACACCTCCCTGCATCAGCCACCCCCATCCCACCAAGGCAAACTCCATTCACCTGATCACAGAGCTGCTCCTGATTACACACACCCAGTATAATAACCCAAGCCTCACAGCCACCCCAATTCAAGACACTAAGTTTTCTTTGGACTCTTTCATGGTTACTGGCCCTGTTTGTCCCTGTCCCACTGTACTTCCCTCAATCCTGGAAATCACCTCAGCATTCTGGCTCAGTGTCTTCAGTCTCTGTCTCCCTGTTTCCGTCGCTGGGTGAGGTTTCCCTTATGTCACTGTGTGTGCTGAGCTCACTCTGGACTCACGCGCCAATAGTCACAACCATGGACACAACCCAAACTGTTTTCTTACTTATCTGGTTCCCGGCTCATCTCCACAGCTGGTGCTCATCATCTCACTAAGACTCCGCTACAGCTACCTTGGCTGACTCACCAGATTGTTCAGTCTGCTTTGCGGTAGACACGGTCTCAGCCACTCTCAGTTCTACAAAAGTAATTCAGCCTGAACCCCTGCATCCTCCTTCAGCCAGTCTCCGCTTCCAACATCGCCACCACTGCCAATCCCTCTGACTTCACCCCTGGAATCATCCACAGCCAGTCTGTGCTGTTCCCGTGCTTCAGTCAGCCACCAGCATCACCTCCATGAGATGTATCTGTTTCCAATCAATTTGATAGTTTAATGACGGGAAGAGTAAGAAAGGTGTCCATAACAAGTCCATGACTCTGCATGCCGAATGGCCGAATGGTTACGAGCGTCTTCAGTAGCAAGTCCACACTTCAACTTGCTGCCGACCAGACAAAATTGCTGTGTGTCGTTCCCCTTCTCTCTCCCCACATTTGCATAGGTATGTTTACTACAAATAGATTAAGCAAAAACTGAGCAAAAAAACTAAACACAGAGTTGTGGGAATAGCTGTTTTTTTATTTGATTCCTTTAGAGGTGACTATGATATTTTTTTAAATAAAATGATCTATTCAGTTTTGGTGTGGTCATGGTCATTCCAGTACCTGCAATAAATTATTTGTTTGGTTGATTTGAAGGCTTGCCCCTGTCAGCTCAACCCATGTTACCTCAAATAGTTGTATGTTCCAGGTCTGGTGTGGCTGAGAGTCACATCGCTGTAATAGAGAGAAGGTGACTGCTGCGTCTTGTGATGCTGTGGCTTTCAGTAGTTGATTTTATCTGATTATCCTGCCATGTGGAGGTCAAAGCTTCCGACTGCAGGAAGTTTGTGGTTCTGATAACACAAAATGAAATCCAAGATGTGCTGAAGTCAGTCCCCGAATTAGGCGATCCTCCCCAACTGCTTGGTCTCAAACTCTTGCCCTGCGTACAACTCTGACTACAACGCTGTCTAAAGACAAATATGACTTTCATTACAGACTCAAATGGGTAAATGAGGGTTACAAGCCTTTCAGTAATGGAGAATGCCTTCTGGAGCACAGCTGAACAGTAATCTGTGCGGCAGATGCACTGGAGAAACACACACAAGTCATAAAAACAAGGCATCTGCCAGGGGCCGTGTACTGAATCACTAAACCAAATGAGAAAATGATTAATAAATGAGAATTTCTTTGATAGTGAAATTTGTGAGGGTCCCCTCATCCCGAGTGAATTCTAATGAATGAACAAGCAGGTGTGGATTGTCTTACTCAAGGGTACTGACGGACGGGGCTTTCCTCGTCAGAAAGCTGACAGAATCCATTGTTCAAATGACCCGACAAAAAGTCCTGACCAAACAAGCGAACGCACCGTGTGCCAAAACACACTCACCACTGCTCCAAAAATGACTCACAATTCCTCAGCATTTCATTGACTGAACAGCTGCCATATTATTAGTGTTTGTGGACACTGTACCATACCAGCCAATCACACGCACAATCATATGGACACTTAGCTAAACATATGATTGTTGATCATGGTTTTGGTCCTTTCCAATATAATAAAACAAGCACATGTTAACAGCACTGTTAAACAGAGCTTGTCAATCCTGTAACTGCTAAAGAAAACACGTTGGCTGGATGAGGCTGACATCTGTTTCCAACACTACTGTTGTTGTTGTAGTTAAAAACAGGTCACAATAGAGAATCAAGGCCGTCATGTTTTTGTTTTTCCCTGGTGGAAAACAATTGCACGTACACTCTTTCTCCTTCATCATGATTGTGAGCTATTACAGTGGGGATATGCGGTACGTTTCAAGGACGGATCAAGATGGAAGCTATCACTTTGGTGATATAAACTTTGGTAACCTTAACGCACCTAGACATATAATTTCCAAAAAGTCTCATTTTAAGAGGTAGAGCATTTAATCTGCAGCTGAAAGGAACAGGAACATAACAAGCATCTAAACTAACCCGGCACATTTGAAACATGAATAAGAAACAGGCCCATGAGTCCACACAAGGTCTTTTCAAAGAACAGCTATCATTACAAAACAAAACTTGGTAATGTTTTTATCGGACCAACAGAACGGTTGGGGGCAAAGCAAATTTAAAAATATGGTGAAATGGCAGGAAAATGACTGAGCCATCAACTCAGACAAGAAGTGACACGCATTACAATACCTGAAATCGGCATCTCACCAATTGTCTGGCCCAGACAGATTCCCTAGAAAAAAACATTTTCATCTAAACAAGCACTATTTTTTTGCTTACTGTTTGAAAATTGTCTCTACTTACTACAACCTAATACAACAATATCAATTTTACTGGAAAAAGGCAAGGATCCCGTGGATCATACCACAACCATCAGCCTGTTGTGTTGAAATTTCAAAGTCTTTACTTGCTAAGGTCTTAGTAGTTTGCCTTCAAAATACCAGGAATGTGCAACAGTTCAATGCACTGTATTGGTCCGACTCAACCTCTCTTCCAGAGATCATGCTCTCCCTCGATGCAGAAAAAGCCTTTGATCAGGTCAAGTGGAATCATTAATCCATGCTATTGGATAAATTTGGGTTTGGTCATTCATTTCATGGATTAAATATTGTCTGCTTCTCCAACAGCTTCAGTACGCAAGAATGCTATCACATCACATTTTAGACTGCACACGGGGACATACTTTGTATGTATCCAACCCAGTACATTCAACTACCAAGATCATTTATTTAACTTAACTGGCAAAAGATGGACAGTGACAGTGACAGTGGGATTGACGTGTAGCAAAGGTCCCAGACTGGACTCAAACCCAAATTAGGATACTTCTAATTCCATTATAGAGAATCACATGTTCCCACTCTCTAATGGGGTATATGTACATTGCCAAACTGGCATGGAAGGAGGGTTGGTTTTTAAACTTTCCGATGAGACATTGCAATGTAGTTTAAAATGCATATACCACCTCGCTCTGCGTAATACAGGGTGTCATCCAATTTAAAGTCATATTGATTGCACCATTTGAATGAGAGACTGGCCAAAATATGTCAATTTGACACAGTCTGGTCACACTACATCATGTGCTGCGGTCATGTAGTGATTGTGTGGTGGGGCCATATCCTAGTTCCATAATTTCTATCTTTGGAGTGTCTCAATCAGGAGAAAAAATGACTGCAATTTTACAGCATTTTTAACTGTTGGCCCGTAGCCTAAATCTTCAGCAGTGGAAATTAAATCATTTAAAATCTGGGTCACAGAAGTATTTTCTACGATTCAGTTCAAGAAACTGAAATGTTCAGACATGGTTTGAGGAACGCATTGAGTTTTTGACTTGGCCTCTGAATTCCCCAGATGTCAGTCCAATCCAGCATCTGTGGGACGTACTGGACAAACAAGTCTGATCCATGGAGGCTCCACCTTGCAACAGGACTTACAGGATCTAAGCTGCTAATGTCTTGGTGCCAGAAACCACAGTTCACCTTCAGAGGTCTTCAGAGACCATGCCTCAACGGGTCAGGGCAGCAAAAGGTAAAGGTAAAATGGTATCTCAACCAACATAAATGGTGTCTTCCTTGTCCTGGGCCGATGTGAAAGAGTCCCATTATACCTCCCTTTAGCAAACTAAATATATCAGTCCTTGTTCCTGCCACTATCAGAGACTTTACTGTAACTTGAGAAAAAAAGGTGGTAGTGGTTCTGTCGATGTGGTCCTATGAGTAATATTAAGATAAGAAATATTTATGATTTTGTTTGCCTGGGCCAATGAACAATTACTTTGGCTAATTGTCTTGCTTTTGCTTTGTTTATGCTCTCTCCTCTTGTATTGTAAATTGAAACCCTTCATAAGGTTTGGACTATTAATGTTGTGTCTTTTATCTACAAAATTTTTTTAAAAAAGCACCAGATAAATAATAATAATAATATTTGTCTATTTGAAGGACATCAAAAATATTTCACCATACTCTTGTTTTAATAGATAGTAATAGCAATTACTATTACAATTGCTATTACTATTAATAGTAACAGTAATTGTTTAACAGTGCTGGTTATAACATGTAAAACGTGCTTTCTTTTCCGCTGTCATTACAGATGAACGTGTTAAAGCACACAAATAACAAGTGACTCGGATGTTGCGCTGTCTAACAGCAGGACATTCTGCTTATCACCACTGCTGTAACACAATGTCATAGTTCAGGTTCTGAGGCAGGAGACCAGTGGTGTTGTTTCACACCATCTGGCTCTCAGTCAGGAGGCAAACTGCTTGATTAAAGGACACAATTAACATAGAACAGGTTTGGTCACGTCCCCCAGAGGGGATTAAGGAATTCACTCATTCAATTATACGCACTCACCCCCAGGAGCTGTCTGGTACAGTGTGACAGAAGGGAACACAAGTGACAGGTGAACGATTTCATTTCATGTGAGCTGGAGGGCTGACCAGGCAGATGAGACAGTTCAGGTTCACTTGTTGTTGTGACTGAATTAGAATCAGGAATACATTTTTAACCACTGTAGAAACTGCTCAGGAGTTGACTCCGATGCCAGAATAAAACATGAGGTGAGGCATTAAAATACTGACGGCTGCATGAACACAGATTCAGGAGTCAACGCGCATTATCAGGGATGTACTCGGTTCCACTTGGTCTTTTCTATCTTGACTTGGTTCTTTTCTGTAACTGGGGACTTTCCTTTCTCGATTTGGGACGGTCCCACTCGGACTTTGGAGTTGAATCGGGACTTTCTTGTCTTGACTTGATTTGGAACAGGCTTGACTTTTTAACCCTTCACCTAGGCTGTCCCTCGACAGTTGTTGTGACCATAACACTTAACACACTTAACACATTTAAACCCTTACCAAGCCAGTGACTTGACTGAGTGTTTCGTTGTCAAGATGTTGTGCTCTGTGTTCAATTAAAACCAGAATCTTTATGTTGACTTGACTCTTTCGGGACAGTCAGACTGATTGGAAGCTGTCAGACTCATTATGGACGGTGAAATTGATCTCCTGTCCGTTTGGTTTCTTTATCTAATCAACTGCTTGTCAGCTTGTTCATGCCGGTCCAGGTTTCTAGATCCAACCGGTTTCATTTTCCAAAAACAAGGCTCATTCCTGATCTCTATCTTCCTTCTTCTCCTTCCTTCTCTCTCTCTCTCTGCTGTGCTTGTCCACCACATTACAACATAGTACTCGATGGTAAATTGGTCCATAATTACCATTTTCACCATCTGTCTGGTTGGTAAGAGAACTGAAGAGGAATGGAGAGGAATGAGCAGGGTACCCCTAAGGGTTGTGTGCTTGTGTGTGTTTGTGTGTGTCAGTGATAACTAAACAAAGCCTTTCACTGTCTTTGTCCATAGCCTTTTCACCTCTCTGCCGCTCTGCAAGCCACCAAAAGACAGCCACGACCTTTGTGCCTCCACGATACCAACACTCATAAAGACACGCACTCTTCCTGGAACACACTTTGAGATAAACATCCTGTCTTTCTTGGAAACGCGTCGACTCCTCAGAATAGGTGGGAGTGTGTGTGGTGTGGTGGGGAAGCAGGGAAATAGGTCTTTCAAGAGATCTTTTTGTGGCCACTACTACCCGTCCTCTGCGGGGCATGTATGGTGTCCATTCCTTTAGTTCAAGTTGTATGGAATATGGTGGTGACAGCACCTAGAAACACAAACCACAGGTTACATCCTGCTGTACACCCCATGTATGAATAACCTTGTGTTGTTACAAACTGTTTTCAAAAGCTTTACCAATGTTGTTTAAGATGTGCAGCACTGTGCAAAAGTCTTAGGCCACCATTAGATTTGTTGTTTTAGTTATAATGTCCATTCAATCACATCATTCAAAATGACAAAGATCACAGAATTTGACATAAAATCATTATTTAGCATCAGCAAGGCCACTGTCAAAGGGAAATCAGCAAACAGACTGGATACTGAAGATGTGGTGTTCCAGCTGTTATAAAGACTCAGGAGAGGTCAAGGACCAAAAAAGCACTGGAAGGCCAAGAAAACTTTCAGAAGACGTTGACTCAGCATCTGGCAGCTTCATCAGGATGCCAAGTTGGCCTTCTACAGTCCAAAGATGCTTGACCAGGAATGAACAGGTAAGGCTAAGATATGTTAAAATTCACATCTAATGGAATGAATAAAGATCAGTGGAAAACAGTATTATGGAGCAATGAATCAAAGTTTGAAATCATTGGGTCTAATCATCAACAATATGTGAGAAGAAGAGTTGGAGAGAGATGGAAGAATGAGTGAAACACGATGGAGGGTCTGTCATGGTTTGGGGCTGCATTGAAGCAGAAGCATTTCCGTCCATTGTGCTGGCCAATTGAAGGTAATAACAGTCATAGTGATGGTGCAACTGGTGATAGTGACTGTTCATCAAAAGATAATCTTTTCCTCATTTACATTAGGGCCTTTATCTCTAACCACTTTCAAGCCACAGCCTTTTGAAACCTCAATGTCAAAATCCAGTATTTTTTATATAAAACCCCGGCTCTTAAAGGGTTAACATAACTTTCTGTGTGACTGAGGCCTTGTTCAGACGTGTCTCAGTGACCATCTCTGATCGTATCTCATTCTCACTGTGCTTGTGTATAGTATGTGTGTATGTTAGCGAAAGAGCAAGACAGCGCAAGTGAGAGAGAGAGAGGGGTACGGAGGGGTTGAGTGAACCAATGTGCTATGCACACCTCTAAAATGAAATCAGGTTTTATCCATTTGAAATGGTACAATAATTTAAGTTCATTATGAAACTGTGTTGGGACTAATTAGACTGTGACAGAGGACGTCAGCATCCATCAGAAGACACATCTGAGGAGGTGGTGCTTCAAGGCGCCCATTTGCAGTCAGTGCTAAAAGAATGGGGCCACATGTGGCCCAGATCGCCTTCAAATGTGGTCTCAGTGGTCGGATCTTAAATGGGTAAGAGAGTGGACATCATATGAAGGGAAGATTCATCAGCATAAGAAATATATGCATTTCTTGTGACATAAGTCTGGAGTCCTGCAGAATGGACATGGCAGCAGCCGGGAGTCAGGAAGTGGCTGTAGAGGTGCTCAGGCAGCAACAAGTCCAGTGTAGAGTAAGAACTATATGAATTCAGGCCCTTTCTATCCGCTCGATTCCAGGTAAGCAACAAGCAGAATACTATTTACAACACAAATCAGCACAAAACTGAAAAAAAGATGGTTTCCACACAGGTATTTCAATTCCAGATTTTATCAACGTCAAGGGAAATCAGATAATGGCTTGTTTTGTCGTTTTCCATTTTTTATGATTGAACCATTCCATCTTTTGCTTTCCCTGTTTCTAATTGGTAGACAGGAAATGTCGATCCCAATTTTGGTTTTCTCGCTTCAAAATGAAAAGCTGTTGTACACAAAACCACTGTGTTTGTAACGAACACAAAGTGCGATATCTTTTGTCTGGTTGTGTAACGTAATGCCACAGGGAGACAGGCTGCATTGAAACTTAACATAAATAACATAATAACCGTTCAAATCTCTAAAAAATAGCATACAGATAGACATATGCCTACATTCCTTGCACTAACTTTGACATCTTTTCATTCTTTCGGTTGAATGATGCCACCTCATGGACACCTCTGATTAATATGTATATGTCTTTATTGAAATCTCTATAAATATTTCAAACTCACAGTGACACATGACTGACAACTGTGTTGAATTTTGGTGATAATAATGTGAGTGAGAGCAGTCATTTGCATTTCGTTTATTGCAAACTGTGCCAAACTATGAAGGTACTGCTATTTTGTGCATTCATGAATTGTGAAAATAAGCATTTGGCCTTGATCTTACGATGCAGTTGTCTTTCTCTCTTTTCTGTTGTTTCAGTGCAGTCTGGCGTTTCATTCATTCATTCATTCATCATTTCACTCATTCCCCAGTAAAATGAAATTCGTGCACCAGCATTGGTCCAAATCTGGAAGTAGCATCTGACAATCATGCTGTTTCACCAACGCTTGGCCCGTGGAACTGGGGCACATACTGGGCCTGAAGAAACACAAGCAACTATAGGCCAGATGTATCTTGCTATCTGGTTCCAATTTATACAAGTCACATGCCATCTCCATTTCATCTCCATTCCATTATCAATCTCTTTCTTTCTTTTTTTTTTTTTGTCCTCACATCTCTCACATACAAACAACAACCACGTAGTATTGTAATGTATTAACGTTAGCATTTTTCTTTGTTTTGGAGCCATTGAGGTACCATCTGGCAGGTTCATTCACGAACCACCCTGGTGTACTGTTAGTCAACAAGTTGTAACTCAGCCTCTCTTCCTGTTGTATCTCTCTCCCCACCTCTATATAACTCTAGATTCCTCTCGTTGCATCTGTAAAACAAAGAACAATATGCTAGCATCATAATAGAAATCTGGTTGTTTTTGAGTCAGCCATGTAAGTATGGTGGGCCAATTGTTAAAGGGGTAAAGGGTAGGTAAGTATAGGGATATTCTCCTCCTCTTTTGAAAGGATGCTCTGGTGAGAAGTTCTGCTCATGTAACAGTCTGTATATGTATATATGTATATGTAATGTTATGGCCATGGCTGAATGGCCTTTTCTGGAGGAAAAGAGCCCCTTTTTATCATGAACTCCTCATCATGATGTTTGCCAGGGACTATACAGACTGTTTTTACAGGCTGTTTTATGAACTTGTGACTTGTTTTTTACTTTCTCTGCCTGTTCTCCCTGATATTTCAGTTTCATGTTTGATGTCACTAATAGGTCTAATCTATCACGATCCAATGTGTGGTAACTTCACTGTTGTTGAATTGGAATTGCTGATTAATATCAATGGTAACCAATATACCAATAAAATATAAAGTTATAAATTAAATATATAAAACATCCATCTCAGTTCTAAGTTCAGGATTGAAGACTCTCATTGAAGACCCTTTTAAGATCTGATCAATCAGACCACATCTGAGGTACATACATACTTAAAGAGAGTGTGCGCTTGCGATCAGATCACTGCATATACAGTATGCACTGAAACACCAATATATGTGTATACACTGGCACATACAGCTTGGCTGGCAGCCTAAAGAAGAGCCACTCAGCTTGGCTCTTTCCATATTTTCCGATCTCTGCTTTTTCTGTCACCTCTTCTTTTCTCTTTCTGTAAGTATTTCATAATTATAATATGGATTTTGTTCTTCAAGAACCGTCTTTTTGTTGTGACATGTTCTCTTTTACTTGTTATATGTTTTATATTCATATATTCCTTCTTTAATCAGTGGATGCAATTTTTGTCATAGCTATGTTAATGTTGTTTGTAATGTTAAGAGAATGTAATGAATGAGCAAACTTGGAACAAGTTAGAGATAATAAGCATTTCCCTTTGAGAAATGTGTTGAAGATGAACCAAAAAAAACAACTGAAAATATCTTATTTTTCACCACGGGTACACTCTTAATTGACAGAAAACTTCAGTTTTTAATTACATTTCTGTTATTTTGTGGAATTATTTCTTAGGGTTCACATACATTTTTGTCATTTTATTTTATTATATTATAAATATATTATTATGTTATATTTTATTATTTCTAATTGCCATTATACATAAACACAGACACAAAATACAAATATAAAGTACAAAAGATAAGTAAACTCACAAATTAATTAGCATTTATCATATCAATCATAAAACAACTGCAACTAAAACCGTTTTCAACATGCTTTTTCCAATCTTGGTGCAGAAGATGCTCTGGTCTCTGTGATGCAGTTGCATGTCGTATCACTAAATAGGGACACAGCTTTTATTTGTGTATTTACTCACAATATATTACTTTGTAATGGCTCATGGCACTGATTTGGTCTTACTGTCACTGAAGATACTGTATGCCACAGTGTTTCTTATAACAAACACAATAACATCGTTTTATTCAGTTTGTCATTGCTCCATATAAATGATTCAGTTTCAGTGTTTTCTCACTGTTTGTGTGTGTGTGTGTGTGTGTGTGCGCGTGTGTGTGTGTGTGTGTGCAAGTGAGCTGTGGCATGTATGATTGTATGTGCATCAGTGAACAATAGCCGTTGCATATTACATTGGACCTATGCAGGCAACGAACCAAGTGCTTCCTCTATAAGCTCACATTCATATTCATAAACTCAGCTGAACAATATGTATGCACACAGCTGCACTCTGTGACAGAAACTTTAAAATTATTTAAAAAAAAAAAAAAAGTTTGAAAAATGAATGAGTGATGTCTGTGCTGCTGTTGTGCTGAAAAATAAAGAGAGTGTGGTTTCTGTTGACTGACTCTGGTGAATGTGGGATGTTGCCATCACAAACAGATGATTCTCTCTGTCTGCCACAGCTGCCTCACATGTACCGTTGTGTCCCATGGTGAGCAGTCACGAGAGGCAACGTCATTGTGATTCCATTTCAATAAAAGGATGAAACTCCAACTGTTGCGACCGACCTACAGTTCAGTCGGCCCGTGTCTCTATTTTTTATAACTGTCTTTTCCTTCCATTTGTGTCCCAGTTCGAACATTTCCTGCTGCTGCATCTCCGCCTTCATCTCTTCCTCAGTCACCTGACCACCACTTTCCTGAACACCTGCCCCTCATTCTCCTTAACAGCCTTTAGTTATATCATAGACTGTATATAAAATTGGATGTAGACAGTGGGTCAAGCAGCCCCAGACCACCACACCACCACCACCGTGTTTGACTGTTGGCTTGATGTTCTTATTGGGGAACACTGTGTTGCTTTACGCCAGATGTAACGGTCTCCCAAAAAGTTCCTCTTCAGTCAGTCCATGGGATATTATCCCAAAAGTCTTGGGGGTCATCAAGATGTTTATTGGTAAATATGAGACGAGCCGGAATCGTGAAAACTGACCTTAACTGAGGCAAGTGAGGCCTGCAGTTCTTTAGATGTTAGTCTGGGTTCTTCTGTGACCTGGATGAGTGGTCGATGCGCTCTTGGAGGTTATTTTAGTAGGCCGGCCACGCCTGGGTTCGCTGAGGTCCCAGAGCCTTAGAAATGGCTTTGTAACCCTTTCAAACCGATAGATGTCGTAATTGCTTTTTCACATAGGGCCAGGTGGGGTTGGATAGCTTTTCTCTTTCAATAAATGAAATCATCATTTAAAAACTGCATTAAAATTAGTGTGAAACATTTAAGTGTGACAAATGTGCAAAAACAGAAGAAATCGGGAAGGGGGCAAATACTTTTTCACAGCACTGTATGTTTGGAGAAAAATGTAACTGCTGCTGTTTTGATCACGGGGAACAATCTGCCCAGGGAAGCAAGTTCTTTTTTCTTTTTGCACAGAAGTCAGAGGGAGGTGGTTGAGGTGGCTGCTTGAGGCAAGTGTTGATCTTTGACACCTGAGATGGGTTCAGTCCCACATTATGGTTACAAGTAAACACTTTCATCCGCTTTGAACATTTTGCAGATGTTTACAGTACTTTTTTTTTCTTTTTTTTTTTCAGCACCTGTGTCTACCTTTCTATGGACCATGAATGATAATGATTAAGCACGATTTTGGACCATTTTCAACCGATTACTGTTGTTTTTCTGGGGTTCGCTACCAAAAACAACAAATAAAACAAGCATCATTACTAAAATCACATTATCAATCAATAACGAACAATGGTCTTTTATGTGCCCACGACAAAACCTGTATATAGTAGTTAATACCATCAACTCAGCTATTCAAAATATTTTATGGTTTACAACAGATTCTTTTGCCATTTTGAGACATGAATACATTCCCTGCCAGCGAAGGCTACTATTACAGATGCAGGAAGGTGAAATCTTCCATGGCTAATACTGTGTTACAAGCTATAAGCCTTTATACTCCCATATCTTGTCTGTCCATCTGGCACCGTCTGGCTGGAGATCTGGCTCATGTTTCTATATCTGAGTCTGGTATTCACACTCTGTCTCCATATTTCAAGCTGGCGTTTGCCTCCCACATGACAAGGACGGGAGTGGACTTGTGAAATCTCCTGCAGGTGGAAGAGGTGTCCCAGACTATCTTTGGCAAGCTCTTTTCGCATTTAAGGACACCCTGGTTGGCTGTTGATCAACTCCTTTCTCCTGTGGAATACATTAAGACTGTGGGAACTGAACATCCCCTCTGATTGCTGCAGCATCTTTCAGTGATAAAACAGCACAACTGTGGTCGATTGTGTTGTGTAGTGGTAGAGAAGAGAGGAGAAAACCCCCGGGTTTGAACCGGGAAACCTACAGCAGTCCTTTTTGTGAAAGTCCAAATCCATCCACCCCAACCTTTTCCTGCAAACATGAACTTGCTCCATATACTGAGTCACCTGACTTTACCACCTGCTCCTAAAAATACTATGTATATAATATATAATATATCATAAAATGAGATCAGTTTATAATTGTTGACACATTTAACATTTATTTGTTGATTGTATACAATCTGTAATGCCGGAATCATCTATTCATTGTGATTTCAATTTAACAAATGGTTTGTGAGGATGTTGCAGCCGGAGTGACACAATTTTCCCTGAACACTGTGCACTGTGATTCATTCCTGATGCATAACAGTAACCACGGGTAGCAGAAAGTAAACACTGCAGCACAGATGTCACACTCTACACACAACAACACACAACACATCGTTCACACTCTTTGCAAATGACGTGAAACCAATGTCCGGCAGTCCAGAGTGAACAAGTTGAAGGTCCAAAGAGGTAGAAAAGGAAGAAGAGGAGGAAGAGCAAGACCAACAACAGTAATTTCAGATGAAATGTGAGCAGTTGTTATGTTCTTATTGGCAGAGTTGCAATGATTGAGGCAGGAAAACCCTCTGAAACACCATGACCAGAAGGTTCAAAGAATGTGTGCAAATCCCCCCCTCTACACTGCCCCCTGGCTGTCTGATATCCTAATTAGATAATTGAATAAAACCAAAAGACTGTTACATCACCAAATAGGTGCACTGCGTGTTTTGTATATATTTGTTTACTTATCCTTTAAATAACCGCACCTTTGTGACTTGAAACTGTCCATTCATATTGCTTTCATAACACTAACCAGCCATGATATTATAGCAACCTACCTAATATTTTATAATATCAATATACCTAATATTTTTGCCTTCAAAACTAGTCATGGACTCTACTAGAGCTCTGAAGGTGTGCTGTGCTAGGTGGCTCCATGACATTGGCAGCAGAGGTGGAGCCTCCCTGGATCTGATTTATTGTCCAGCAAATCCTAGAGATGCTACATTGAATTGAGATCATAAGAATTTGGAGGCCGAGTCAACGCTTTGAACTTGTTGTTGTTTTTCTCAAACCATTCCTGATCCATTGTTGCAGTGTGGCAGGGAGGCAGGGAGCGTTATTCTGATCAAAGTGGCCACTGCCATAAGGGAATTCTGTTTCCGTTTCCATGACGGGGTCTACTTGGTCTACGAACAATGTCTAAGTAGGTGGTACGTATCAAAGATCCACATGAATGGCAGGACCCAGTGTTTCTCAGCAAAACATTGCCCAAGGCGTCACGCTGCCTCCGCCAGCTTGGCTCCGTCCCATAATGCATCCTGGTGTTATGTCCTCTCTAGGTAAGCAATGCACACACACCTGGCCATCCACATTATGTAAAAAAAAAAAAAAAAAAAAAATGTCATTCATCACACCAGGCCATCTTCTTTGATTGCTTGTCCAAATTTAGGAGCTTTTGGTGGTGTCAGCATGTGTACCCTGACCAGTCTGTGGTCGGCTACGTAGCCCCATACACAACAAACAGTTTGCCTGTTTTCCCTCCTTGGACCACCTTTGGTCAGTACTGACCACTGCAGATCCCACAGAGCTGCAGTTTGGGAGATGCTCTGATCCATCTAGCCACGGCAATTTGGGCCTTGTCAAAGTTGCTCACATCTTTAATCTTGCCCGATTTTCAGGCTTTCAACAAATTAACTTCGAGGACAATATATTCACTTGTTGTTGCCTAATATATCCCACCCACTGACAGGTACCAATGGAACAAGATAATCATAGTGATTCATTTCCCCTGTCAGTGGTTATGATGTTATGGCTGATCGATCTATATGCAAATGCAGATGCTCCAATCTATTGCCAAAATGCCAAATAACGACAAAAGTATACAAACTGTGGAGCCAGTTTCCTACAGGCGGGATTGATGTGTTGAACTTTTTCTTTCTTTTTCATTCTGGTCTTTTCCTGTCTGCAGTATTACATGCAATTCAAAGCCACGTAAACATTAATGCACTAGTAATAATTACTAAAAAAACACGATAGCGAAATACTTATGAGTTATGAGTCGTGTGGCATCTAAATCAAAATATGCCTGAGGCAGTAAGACTAATTTTCAGACATGGTGTCTGCATTAGCAAAACTTGAAGGCGTCGACCCTTTTCAGCCTCATTCCACTTAATATCCCCAACTCAGTGCATACAATGTTGTGTGAAAGCCACTGCACCCTAGCGGATGCTCTGTGCTTTGCTTGTGCTACTGCTGATTTCCAGCTGTTCATAATTTTTCTTTGTGCGATTACGGGAACAACTGTACTTATTATCACCAAAAATTGGCCTTGTCTCACTGTGCGTATTAATCTTTATCTTCATAATTTCTTTGAGAGGATGAAGGGTTATTTTGATTTTCCACATGTATTAAGTTATGAATAGGATCCAGTGAAATGGAACAAAATGTACTCTCCTTCTGTGTCTCATTCCTTTTTGTTCCCCAAGCAGAAGGATGACATTTTCACTTGACTTGAAAACAGCAGTCACTCCTTGTCTCGTGTTTGTAAATGAAACAGCCATCTCTTCCAGATGTAGCTCTCTTCACCTCTTCCCACTGAAACGTTGTCACTCCTCCACCTCTTCAAGGTTCTTTGTTCGTCACTGAGGGGAGAAGCAGTGGAAGAAGAAGCACTTCTGTTGAGTCTGAAAAAGCTGCAGCTGCCTTTCTTACTATTATTACATCAAACGAAAGTATAATTATAAAAGCAAATTTAGCAGACACTCAATTGTGAATTTATCTCTGTCTTACGCGTGCTATTAAATATGAAATGTATGTTTTAATGTGCTTTTCACCCATTTCAAACAATAAAATGCACAACAAAACAGGCACGTGATATTATTTTTGTATTTTATTCATGAAGTCTAAGAAACCATAAGTCAAAATATAAATTTCATATGTAATATCGTAATATCATATGTAGTATCATATACAGGACAAACAGCATTTTTAAAGGACACAGCGTGCATGTGACTTTATCATGCACTTTTTTTTTTTTTTTTTTTTTTTAAATCAAAACCTACAGTAGTACTTTTTATATTTGCCAATTCATGATTGGTTTTGGGCACAGAACACCTCATTTTTTTATTGAAGACTGTTCCAACAGTGCTGATAGTTATAATGAGCCTTCATAACTTATCCAAACTGAGTTAATATGTTTCATCCGATTGCAAGGAGGGCACCAGATTGTTGCTTCATTAACTGCTCTTTTAAGTCTATAAAGTTTGTTCATCGTTTTACATTTATCATGAATATCTGTGCTCTTCTATTCCAGAAATGAGGAGTGGCAGAACATACAAGAAATATTTTCACGCTGATGCTGAGTTTTGCAGAAAAGTAGACATTGCCTAATTTCATCAGTGAACATCGTATTTGTAAGAACACCAACTCTTTTTGTCATCGGTGAAGAAGCCTATTGGATGAGAGGTGAAACATATTCATGTATCTGCAACTAATCCAATTTAATGATTCAACTTTTCTTAGATTCCCATTTAAAATCATCAGTCTGACACATCCGCAGGTAAAAATTTCATTTCAAACCTTAGGTCTCATTATGCAGCAAACTGCTTATTACCCTGTCTGACTTTCTGAGAACTTTAGGATTAAAGTTCTTGCCTTCGTCTAAAACATATGAAACCCATACATGTACATGTTTGTTTTTTAGGGAGAAAATTGTAATTGTTTTGCTTTTCAAGTAAGTAGTTTTTTTTTGTTTGTTTTTTTTAATTCCAACTATTAACCACAGTGTCCAAAATAATAATTATATCAGAATAACTCCAGCAGGATTTCAGATATTAGGTGTCTCTATAACAAACATCCATAAAGGGAAAATAAAAATGTTTTAGTGTAACCAATGTAGAAATTCTGCTCAGCAGAGGCCAGTGGTTGGTTAGTTTGACTGTCTATGACTGTGTGAATACAAAGCAGGGGACTGCTGGGAGCGAGTATTCACACTCAGTAAGAGCTCCACACATAAATAATGAAAAAGGTGAGAGTTTGGATAGCGGCTCCATGTATTTTGGGTGTGTGTACCAGGTGTTGTAGCAGAATGACCAGAGTGAAAACGTGGCTTTGAAATCTGGGGAGGAAACGCAGCATACAACAGTCAGCATTTTAAATGGTGCAGCTCTTCCTCAACACACTCACAGACAGAAATCCAGTAAATGTGACACACACACACACACACACACACACACACACACACACACACACACACACACACCACACATTCCCTTGCTCCCAAACCTTCCTGGCTGCTCTCTCTGTCTCTCCCCAGCTGGCAATAATGGAAAGGAGAAAACTTAATGCACAATAATCTGACTTCAACTGTTACACACACTCGCCCTATTTAAGTGAATGGAAAAGCGTCATTTACAATACTGTGCAAAAGTTTTAGGCAGGTGTGAAAAAATGCTGTAAACTCAGAACCCTTTCAAAAATGGAAGTGTCAATAGTTTATTTTCATCAATGAACAAAATGCAGTGACTGAACAGAAGAGAAATCTGAATCAAACCAATATTTGATTTAGTTTTTAGTTTTATCAACCTCCCCTCGGTAGCAGAGTTTGGCTGTTCCTCACCCAGGTTTAAGCCTCCACAGCTCTTTCTGTTTCAGTTAATGACTGTGTTTCAACCTACATGTGAAGTTGATGATCATTAGCACCTGTTTGGTTTAACTGGTTGATCATACACCTCAAAATCCCTGACTTGGTGCAAGTGTACCTAGAAGAACTGATGCTGGTTTGAAGGGTAGAAACACCAAATATTGATTTGATTTGCATGTTTCTTTTGCTCGCTTTGCATTTTGTAAATTGATAAAAATAATTTTTAAAAAATTATTATTTATATTGAGCATTCTTACTTTACATAATTTATATATATATAAATGAACACACACACATACATATATATATCACCTACCTTCACCTTGTTATGACTCTAGATGGTTGTCTAGGGTCTGATCTGAAGTTTGATCGTCTTGTATATATATAGATATATATATTTATAGAGATTTATACATATATAGATATATATACATATAAATTAAACAGTTTTCAACTGGAACCCTAATAACAATCCTTAACACTCAAACAGTCCTTTGATACACATCCTTATTTTACATGTCAACCCAAATGGGCCAATACACATCACTTTCCAGCGATGGTCTTTGACAAATTGAGGACCGGCTAGCATGTTTGTCTTTTTTCGGAAATGTCCTTTGATGAATAACCAGCCAAAATGTCCTAAAATAACCCCTTTCATTGGTGAAGCAAGAACAGGCTAATATGTCATCACTTACCACAACCTCTCTTTGATGCAGCCGGGATCAGACAAAACATTGCCACTTTGCACAGATGTCCTCTGATGAATTGAGGACTTGTTCTTTCACTGTCCAGTCATTCCCTGTCATTATGATACAGGCACTCACCCTGAGAGAGAGAGAGAGAGAGAGAGAGAGGGAGTTAAGAGCTCTCCCAGCAGCACAAAATCTCATTTGATCCATCAGCAGGCTGGCGAGACAGCAAAGTAACTGGACGGCTCAATGTCACTGTTTCCCTGCTGCTGGTTTTCTTCGCTCTCTGCTCCATTCAGTTGACCTTGGGCCCCGTCGGTGATTTCATGATACTGATTTTAAAAGTCATTTCATGTAAATGTGGAAGAGGAGGCATTAATATTAATGCCTCCTCTTCCGTCGTTGTTTGTCCCACATCTGATTTGCCTACCAAAAAGGGCCTAACAAGGCTATAATCTAGAGCTATGTTAGAAGCTGTGTTAGAGTGAACTTAGACACAGCTTTGCTTTGAGTAAAGTGCCCAAATAATCAGGTTATTTACAGAGGGTCCTTTAATGACTAAGTTAGCAATATAGACTCTATCTAAAGATGGACGTAGCCTAACAGAAATAAAATAAAGCAAAATTTCACTCACCTCAAAAACAGGAGCAGACTTCCGGGTTTATGTGAATTAGCTATACTTTTTAATATTTGTATGGAAGATCCTCCAAAAGGCACCAACACCAGGAGTTCACCATCTTGTTTTTTTTGAAACCAAAAGAGAGCATATTTGGAGGAGAAATTTGAGCCGAGGAGTGGCTCTGACCTGCTCTGTACTCTGTGACTGACTGTCAGGCAGGTCGCTGTGTGTTGTGCAGTCTGTCAGTCACGCAGTAGCCACGCCCTAATGCATGCCCTGAGGACTTGAACCTCGAGACTGAGACGATAAACCCATGAAGGAAGTCTTGACAGAGGTAATCAACTACTTTTCGCGTGATTGAGATTGTACCACACACAGCGACCTGCCATTTTCATAACAACCCAATTTCTTTTTCCAATCAATGGCCCTCTGAGGGTCATTAGATAACATGCAGCTTTAGGGCACTGCAGCATTGGCTTCATTTTTCAGCCCAGGAGTCCACTTTTATACAGTCTCTGAGCTAGGAAGTGGCCATTTGAGGAACTGCAGTTGTTGCCACTTCCTGTGTACTCTTATTTTTTTAGCCCTGGAGGTTGCCACATTGATGCAGTGGTTGCTCTCCAAGCTACTGGGCTTTGTGAAGCCTCTTGTGTCTTAACCTGCAGCACAGAGTACATAATAAGTCTGTGAGAAGTAAAAACTTTTTCTTAAGATATTCAGGAACAATCAAGTCATTTCTGTAGTTGTAGTTGTAGTTGTGGCTGAGTACAGCTGGTGGTGCTGTAGAGTTACTATTGGACAAGTTATTCTGGTGAGAAACTCACTAAATCGCAAATATAAATACATTTTTTGGTGCTGGTATTTTTATAAAATTTTATTGTATTGTGTTTGTATTAACAAATAAGGGGGGAAAAAAAGTATTTATCAAGTTAACAAACTGTCAATCCACCGCACATACTTGAACTGCAGTACAGTACAGATCCACGGTGCCTGCAGTCCACAAAATTGAATTAAACACACACAGTCAGTTCTTTTTCAATCACTGCTCATATCTTACCCAACAGCCCCTGAGAGAGAGCGAGAGAGAGAAAGAAACTTGTGAAAAATAAAGACAGGACGATGCAGATAATGAGAAACTCCAAGACAGAGAGAATGAAAGATGAAGGAGGGAGAGGCCAGATTAGTGAAGCATATCTGCAGACCAGCATAATTACCCATCACCCTCCTCTGTAATACTTCTCTTATCACTGGGCTCTTTAGAGAGAAGAGGTTCGGAAACTTTGGAAACTGATCCACACTTTTTATTATTCTTTTCTCGGCTCTCATTGCAGCAGGTCAGGAGGTTGGTAGGATTGATAGAAAGTGAGGTAGGAATTAGAGGACGGAGGACGGAATGGATGTGAACAGGAAAGAAATAAAAAGGAGAAGAGAAAAACAAAGAGGAGAAGCTGAGGCAAATGTGATCATAGGATAACGCCTGAACAGAGAAGAAGAGAGAGAGACAAAAAGGATCGAGGAGGCAGGGAAGAGAGACATAAATAAAATAGTTACTTATAGTGTGATTGATCCAACAGGTGCTTTTTAGTGAGGCAGACAGAGGGACAAAACATAAAATCCCCAAATGTTTTGCAGGATATTCAAACAACAGTCATGAAAACATATTAAGTTTTACCTCAAGCAAATAAGCAAACCAATAAATCTGTATATCGACTTTAGGTTGTCATCCAGCTCTGACAAACATCAGTTTGAATTACATCCCAGTCACAGATGACATTCTAATCATGAGCCGTAGCCATAGGATGGCGCTAAATTACAAGGATCACGAGCGAAAGTGAAAATTTACAATGTCATATTATGGTAATTTTGTTTTTGTCTGAAATGAAAAATCACAATGTATCATCAGAGAAATAAAATCTCTGTGAAATGGGAGTATAGCGAACCCCCTGCGACCCAAACAGCCATACCGTTTGTCTGTATAGGGTCACCGGGGGGCCGGAGCCAATCCCAGGAGGCGCACACTGTAATTTTGGTACAAAGCTTAATCACATTTTCTGTTTGCCAGCTATCTGTTGGCCCAGGTCAACACCTGACCTGATTTTGAGGATGTTTTTTTTTTTTTTTTAACCGTGATTGGTGGAGGCAGGTCCTGGAAAAAGTTTCATTTTTATCATACCATTTTCAACCACAAGACACATACAATATGAATTCAGCTGGGGGGAAAAAAATTATAATTTGCCTGTTATTGAAAATACCAGAGTACAGATTGATGGCGTTGTTATGAAGGCCTCAAATTTCAGTGAATTAGTTACCTTTATAGTCATCTGAAAGGGCCACTTATGTGTCATACCTGCACACCATACTCAGTGACAGACATTGTTAAACTACTATATTGCATGTCAGATCAATCCCATCACTAAGAGGAGGGTGCATATTTTACAATCCTGTAAAAATGATTTGGGGGAAATTGTGGTTTGAATTTTTTCTTTTCTGCCATCAGAAGCATTTTCAGAGATGCCCTCGAGGACATGATTTCTTGATTGATAAAAGGGTCTCCCTGCAGCAGGAACACTACAGTGTGTATATGGGAGCACACAGTACATTACAGGTGGAAATCAGAGCAAAACAAACTGCTCTGACTTGAAAAACGAAACAATGCATTCGTCGTTCAGTTTTTATTTATGGCTGCCGGACTTTAGAGCAGCTATGCAGAGAGAACAGCTCGTGATACACAGAGCGAGTTGGCCAGCTTTCTGACTTCAGTAGAAGAAAATAATAATCAGTTAAGCAGTTAAACACGGCACCGCTAGAGATAGCTCTTGGCAAGTAAAGAAATGAAGCTTGATGCTGAACTCGCAACGTTTCATCCAGGCAGGTAAGTCAACAGCTGTTGATGCTATAACTTTGGCTGTGTAGCAATAAGGAAAACACACGCAATGCTTGGGGATTGTAAAGAGATGAGAAGACAAATATAAAATTGGGGAGATAAGGAGACAAAATGGGCACAAAAAAGAGAGATGTTTTTGGGGTTTTTTTAATGACAACAAAGACAAGAGTTATCGAGACGTACAGTGTGTGTGAGAGAGAGTAAGTATTGGTCTTATGCATCTAAATGCATAAGATGAGCAATAAATCGTGCAACAAAAAATATGATAGCATCCTATAAAAAGTAAAAGTGTTATGACAGTACATTATGTATAGTTTATATGATATGATCAATTATGTAATAATACTACTTCATTCATTATTGATAATATGATACACACATTATTTGAAGTGACATATGTAGATACAAACACATAGGGTTTGCCAGAGAAATGAAAAAAGGCAGCAGAAAGACAGATGGCTAGAGTGGAAGGAATGAGGGCGATATATATATATATATAGAGAGAGAGAGAGAGGAATGCAAGGAGTATAGGTACGACATGTTGAGAGATCGTGGAAAGAATGTTTCACAAAGGAAATGATGAAACAACATAAAAGGAAAAGGTAAAAGAGACAGAGGGACATGAAATATAAACAATAGATGGGATTGGGGAAATGCAATATTAATTTAGCAAAAAAAAAAAAAAAGAAGAAGAAGGAAGGAGTAAAGAGGATGAACAATAGGCAAACAAGGTTTTGGTGAGAGTGAGAGAACTGATCGAGAGAAAGGGTTAGTCTTAAGAGAGAAAGGAATTAGAGGGAAGAAAGGGATAGAGGGACCAATACTGGGATATAATGAAAAGAAACAGAAAAAGGATGAGAGGGATGGAGGGATACGAGTGATACAAAATGGATGAGGTTATAGTGTTACAGCTGTAGCAGTTAGTGTTTTCCATTATTCATAGGGTGGTTGAGTTAGATTGAGGTTTTTATGAGCACTGATTCTAGTCAAGTGGGTTTAAAATTGTTTCCCCAGGCACCCACATCTCCAGAATGGAAGATTTTTATTCCAAAATACTGTACATCCATCTTTTTTTACAGGTTGTGGGATGCTTTATTACACAGGGTTTTACAATTACAGATGTGCCAAAACTGCATCCTCTATCCTCTAAGCAGATGAATGGAGACTATATTCACTGAGTTTCAGTTTTCACGCCACAGATCATTTGAATTAGTCAGAGTAGGTGGAAGTGCCAAATGATGTAAATTAAAATTCCAGTGGTTTCCTTCCTCTTCAATTATTTATGTCAGCAGCTGTTCTGCTGTTCAGACCAAACTAACAGGGAATCCAGGGAAGCCACGTGTTGAAGCCAATCTCTTACCATCATTTCACCACAGCTTTCACACGGTTTTTCCCATTGTGCGGCACATAAGAAGAAAAGCACACCAGAAGAAAAGCTTTTATTTTACACTTATCTTAGACTTATGCAACCTTCCTGGTTTAAATATTCTCAACGCAAAGAGTAACGATTTGCTCTCTTTCCTTACTTCTGATGCCCTGACATTTGTGGCAGTATTGCTGTTGACCACTTGAAAGAAGGAAACGTGAACAGCTACTACTCCGAATACATTTGTGGTTAAAACTAACTAACTAAATACTTTCCACAATCCATTTCATGTTGATACTCCACAAGAAAACAAGCAAAGCATCTATTCTGTATACTTATGGCTAATGTCTTGGCAAATGTTTCCCATGTCTCGGTTTTGCTGTGTATTAATTTTAAATAAATAATGGAATTAGTTTGACAGTTGTCTATCTCCAGTTATTTCCTCTAAGATTGTGACGTCTGCAAGCTAAAAAGCTACAAGAACAACGTTTAAACACATAAGAGGCATAAATGTTATTAACATTTATAATATTAGTTTATTAACACTGGCAGGCAATAGAGCAGGCAGAACTGGCAGACTTGGAGCGCAGGAACTAACAGAGAACTGGCAAAAATGTAGGGGAGAACAAGAATCTTCAAAATAAAGCGGCGCAGACCTAAGAGGAGGGCCAGGCCCTCGTACTGCAGAGGGTGGCTTGTGGCGATCGGCAGAATCATCAGCAGGTGTGCAGGTGGATTGTCAGGCCCAAAAACGCACCGAAGAAACCATTTCTTCATCTAAAATGGCTCAAAGGTTTTTTTTTTTTTTTTTTGGTTTTTTTTTACATTCTTTCAAGTTTTACCTGGCTCCTAAAGTGCCTTTTGTGTGAAGACATAAAGTCTGACAGTGGAGCCAACCGAGATGAAGGGCCCGATGAGCTGGGCTCCAGCTTGACTTAACTTGATGCCACGTCATTTTGCATGTCCATTTCCTTTAGTGACGGCTGAAGACAGCTGACGTTGTGGTTTCTGCTGCCTCTCGTGTACTTAGAGTAACTTTATTGCTCCTTGTTTTTGTGTGTTTTAATGGCTGCTTCACGCTGCTGAACTATGTGACACCTTGTTGACTGGCAAGGTGAAGGGAGGAGGGATGCAGAACGGCCTGATGTGTGGCTGACAAAGCATTTGTTTTGGTCAAGTGGTAACACAGCATAACGTCACCCATTGGTTCGTGAGCTGCCATTTTGAAGTTAGTAAAATGACTGTTGCCATGTTGGGGAAGAGGTTGGAGCTGAGGTGGAGTGAGGGGTGGATCTGACCTGCTCTGTGCTCTATCCTGATTGTCAGGCAGGTCGCCATGTGTGGTACAGTCTGTCAAAAAAAATGGGAGCGTACCCTGGTTTATCATCTGTTTTCCTCTAAATGGGAATAAAGATATATTATAAAAAAAATATTTTTGTGTTGTATGGAAGACAACTTGAAACTACTGATTGAGACCATAAACTCGTTGTGAAAATGTTTACTGAATTAATAGATCAAGTGAGAATTAGCAACAGCACAGCAGGGGCTCCCAAGGCACTAGTGTCCACACAAGGACCTTAGCAGTAGCCAAAACCTTCGCAGCCTCAAAACTATGTTGACACTCATCAGTTCACACAAATTGCAACTACCATGGAAACGTTTTTACACAAACACAGATAACACCCTGCTATGCCCCCCCCCCCCTAAAAAAACATATCTTTGTCATGGGGGACATGTAAGAGAGCACAGCTGCCACTTTGGCATCTACTGGTTGAGTCTGACAAGGACCAACCTGTTTCCCCAAGCAAGTGACCATAGCTTTGCCAAACTTTGCAAGGTTAAAGGTCAGCGACAAGCCTCTGGAACACTGCCCTGAGGCTGAAAACATCAGGTACTGATGACTGGTGAGGCACAGCGCCGAGCACTAGCACATAAGGTACACAGGAAAGAGGCTGGCACATTCCTCCACATTCTAAATGGAATGGCATTGTAGTGATGAAATGGTCAGGTATAACAAAAGAGCCCTGACACTTAGGGTAACCTGCCAATATCCTTTCAGCAGGTCAAGTTTAGTGATAAACACCGCAGGACCAATACTGTCAGTCTTCATTGTGAGGAGGTAGAAATAAGTAATAGCATTGACTTTTCAAAAGTCAATACAAAACCATGTGGGGTACTATCAGACATCAGCGTGAGGATCTCCGGGGACTGAAATTGGGCCTGGCTAAACCATTTATCTTACTGGTGATTAACTTCTTTTTTTCATTTGCTCCCATTTTCTCCATGGGACATCGGTAAGTCTCTTTCTTAATTGGAGCGGCACTACCAGTATCGAAGTCACATGGCCCCCTCTGTTAGTCAGGTGAGTGTCCATTGTGCACTAATTGATTATTTTTGCCTTTTTTTTTTGGTAAAGTAACAGTTATCATGAAGAGGGAAAACCTTTGAAATGTCACATCACATTTTAGGTCATTTTAATCTGCAGAAATTCAATAAATTACCATTTAAAAACACAATATTGTTGTAATCTTTTTTAATTGTGATTAATAGTCTATAATTTTAAGATTTTAAAGATGCATCTTGAACTTAAATTTCTGCTTTGTTTGTTTGTTTACAGAGTATTCAAGGAAGTGGCTGCTGATGCAGTTTGAGTTCGACACTGAGGAGAGGGGAGTCAGTCTTTGGACAGGAAAACAGATCAGTAAGCAAACAGTTTTTCTGGGTTTTGCGGCACTGGCACCCTTTTGTGTTGCAAAAAGTCATTTCGATGAATTTCAATGTGAAAAATACCCCTTGGTTGAGCTTTAACATACTCATAAGCAATTATAATGCAGTTGCACCATGTGCACCATCACGCGCAAGGATGCATGATGCTCACTGATGCATCGCGTCAGCACTCATAAACTATTCAACTTAAACTCAATCATGAGTACAAGCGTCTCATGAATGTTAATGGATTGTTATCTATCAGAGATTATCTATTAGAGTCAGTGCTAACAAATGTGAAATACTTTGTAATGACTAATTAATAAACCGAGTAATGTCACTGCTGCATGTGAAACAATATGCTTGGAACGTCTGTAAAGTCAATTTTACACAATGGAATAGTCAACATTTGAGATGATACAGATTTCTAGCATTTACATACATATTTGGTCATTGTTTTTCAAAACTATAATCAATTGTAAGCTTCCCAGTTTGTTAATATCATTTCATGTACCAGTAAGTGAACTTTCACTTTCACTCCCTGTGATAATCAGCGTGTGACAATTCATTTCATAAAAATATTATTTTGCTTGTTCTGCTGTTTTTAAAAGGGTGATCCTCTGATTTAACATTGTATTCCTGTAACATCCTGGAACCGCTAGTTTTTTTTTTTGTTTGTTTGTTTTTCTTCAGCTTCAACTGATGCTGACTCCAGTGACATTACTTCCAGTACAGAATCAACGCTCCCCAAGACCTTTTAGACTTTGAGGTCTGAAGTCAGTAGAGAGCAACGGGACATAAGAGCTGCCTGATCAGGTTTTGAACCAGGACACACACTGTGGTTATTTGGTAAAGCACAGGAGATAATGTCACGCATGAACTATTACTGATGTTATCCACGCAGGGATTCAAACTAGGGGCCTCGCAGTTACATGCCAATTCTCTAACATCTGGGCTGCTGTCACTGCCGGTGCCTGCAGGAAACCAGGACGACGACAACAACGTATTGTTGCTGGTGGCTTCGAACGAAATTAGAATCCTCCTGTCAGAAAATATCAGATGTTGTTCCAGTGTAATTTGGGAGGCCATTTAAATTTTCTGCCTGTCTTTAAGCCATTTCTGCTTCATTAGATCGTTTACTCAAAAGCTCTGCATAAAGGACAAGGAACATAAAGGAGATGACAGGCTACTATGGTCCCAAGTCCAATCAGACAAGATTTTGCACTGTGCTTACCAACCTCAAAGTTTGATGGCATCACAAAGATAATGTTGGATAAAACTGGAGTCAGAGTCCTATGTGCAAACTTGTGTTTGATGTTAACACTCCTTGTTTGCTTGTATCTGAACTCAATCAGCAAGAATGCAGTTGATTATATTTGAGTTCAACTCAAACTAACCGCAGTACCGGTCCGTATCTTTGCTTTACATGAATAATTGTTTGTTTTTTTTTTCCCAGAATTTATGAGTCACATGTATTATACAGAGTTTTTCAACTCTGATCCTACTTGAATTAAGCAGCTTTTATATTTTTAAGCCCAGAGCTTAAGCTGAATAAAATCTCTCTTTCTCTCTCTCTCTCTCTCTCTCTCTCTCTCTCTCTCTCTGTCACAGAATACCTGTCTATTGTCATATAAGAAATGGATAGAAAACAGACTCTGCATTTTTGGGGCTCGGCCCATCATGAAGAGTAATGACATAAATATACCTCAACTTAACCCAACGACTAACCTGATTAGTTTGCTTACATGTAATGTTAAGGTGCATTTTCCACTTCCATTACATTTTTTGTACATTACAACGCCCAAACCAGGATAAGAAATAAGAAAACATCATACTCAACCAGCATCCCCCTAGGACTGGTACAACATTAGCAAAGTGATCGAAGATGGTCTAAACTGCTTCGAGTGAACTTCCAGAGAAAACTTTTTATTATAGCCTAGACCAAAAGTACAACACTGCTGGATAGAACAAAGAACAAACTGCTTAATTTGGTTATGTTGTGACCATTAACAACAGTTAAGCTAATGATGTGAAACATTCCCTTAACATTACATTGTGGATATAAAAATAAATGTCCTCCGACCAGAAAACCTTTTCTTGTTCTTGAGGTTTTTAATAAAGGCAGATAAATGTTGTTTAGATTCAGTTGGCATCTGTGTGAGATGATTTCTCAGAGGGTGACTGATGAGATGAAGTTAGTTTATTACTTGTTAGCCAAATTAAAAATTTGGTGAAGTGCAGAACTTTTTATTAAGTAATTTCCTAATAGCAAATGACTTGAACTTAGTTCATCATTAAAGTGGGG
>CM076657.1:5400381-5402881 GCA_038496675.1 Rachycentron canadum | reverse complement strand
ACGGCGACAGCACCTCCAAGGGTCTGCATGGCAGTCAACTGCTCACTCTTTCTCTGAAACTGTGATATCTGCGTAGTTTTGCGCGTGTCCTCAGTCTGAACAGAAAGGAAAACTCGTCTGGTCCTGGCGTTAAGGACCTTTTTGAATGGGTTCATCCACGGTGAAGGCTTAAAGCAGACATTTGCCTTAAGATATAAAAAGCTAACATGGATGCATTAGGCGAACGTGACAACAAGCATCGGGCGACCACAACAACATTCATGTTCAACAATAACTCCAACATGTTTACCTTTATCGGTTCATACACGACAGTTGTTAATTTATAAAATATGTTAAACAGATGGAAAACTTCACAGTATCAGTTTCACATATATACAAAGCCCTTGAGGTCAGATACTGATCGACCCCTCACCGCCCATCTTCCTGATGTGAACATCGCAGAGTATCCCGGCAGAAACAGTAAATTATCAGTATAAAATGGGGAATGATTTGAATTGAGTTATATTCCCTAATTGTTTCCTGGGTCGGTTATGGGTCGCTGATTTCATTGAGGGCGACTTGTTTTGGTTAAGACTCCACTATGTCGTCTCTGGTTGCACTGTGGTCTGCACTCCCATGAAAAAGAGTTAGCATTTCTATAAACCAGCAATAAAACGCAGCCCCGCATACTGACTTCACTACTTTGGAGAGTATCAACAAAATCCTGCAGGGTGAGGATAAAGGGTCAGCTGAAATCGTTTTTCAGCATGTTGTGACCTTACAAAAATCCATCTTAGAGAGAGAACTGCTGTCCCCCTCTCTTTTCCAAAAGGGAAGGCTTCCACCTTTGATGAAGGTGGAAAGGTTAATAAGTGATTATGATAAAGCATTGTTTTCACACCAAATAATACAATTATTATACAATGACTTTGACCTAGGTCAGACAGGTCAAAGTCATTGTAGAACAGAGCATCCTTATTTGAGACCTGGGTCGGGTTTGTTACATAAAATGTAGGATTTTGTCAAAGCTAGTGACGGACACGAAGCATATAGACACGCGTTGTATTTCATAGCTGGTTTAACGAGGTCGTTTTTAAATAGCAGAAGGGAGCAATGAAGGGAGGAACGATAGATAGATAAATAGATAACAAGGTAACATGGGTGTGTCATCTTGTTGGAACCCCCCCCTCTCTCTCTCTCTTCCCCAATCAAAGCAGTTTGAGTGCCTCGCGCGCCCGCAGCCGTCTCCTAACCGGCGCACGAGGCGCGCGCTGGAATCTGAAACTTTAACCGTCCGTTCAAAATTTCCCCGGCGGCAGCTGCGAAAGATCGGGTCCGACTCAGGAGGACGAAAGCGAAGGAATTGACGGGACGAAGAAGGGGGGATTTAACCGACACTGTGACGCCTCGACGCGGACCATCCGCTGTCTCCATCGTCGAGGTGTCTTTTTTTTTTTTTTTTTTTTTTCGCCGCCGAAAATAAAGCCGACTTTCGCTCGGCTCTGCCCAGCGGGTCCGAACCCCCCCCTCACTAACCACGTAGGTGAAACCGAGATTTCAGCTCGTTGAAAGTGGAGCTCCGGCCGTTGCTAAACTGCACAACCCACCCACCCCCCCACGCTGTCTTCGGGCGGGGGGGCTCTCCTCGGTAGATTACCGGAGTCGCTTGCCAGTTTGTCAGATTTATTATTGATCACGGAGGACGGAGCTGGACACCGCCCGGACCGTCTGAACGCTGCCGGACCAGGATTCCGCCTCCCTTCTCTGAGGGGACAGAGTCAGCCAGTTTACCGTCCTGGAAACCGCGCACGTTACCGGAATGCTTTGGGATTGAAATTGTTTTATTTGTTAAAGAGGCCCGACCTGGAGGAATAGCTGCCGTCCGCGGACCCACACGGATGCTTGGATTAGTGAGAAGGTTATTTTATTTTTTTATTTATTTTTTTTTCACTCAAGGACATCGTCGGTGTTGGTGGGTGTAGTTTCTTGTAGTATTGCTTCGTGAACCGCTAACCGGAGCTGCGCACGGATCTCTACCGGGACTTGAGACGAACCGTATCAGGATTAAAGCCAATCAAGCCCCTTAACGTCACTTTTCTCTCCGCTACATTTCTCTTTGGATATTCCTGTTCCAACGATGGCACGCGCCCTTAACGTCCCCGCTACTTTAAATAGGTTGGAGCGACGTTAATTGGGCTTCGGGGAGCGAACGGGAGGCGAACAGGAGTTTTACTGCAACCGTGTGACCCCTGCATCCACCCGCCCCTTCCTCGTTTCAGGATCTATGCGTACGTGAGTGCTTTTCGTAGGTTTTGCACGGTGAGACCACCGGCACCTGCCGGTTCACCCTCTTTTTTTTTTTTTTTTCTCCTGCTGCCTGACTGCGCGCGCGTCTGTTCCAGTAATTCCGCCGCTGCCGCTGCCGCCGCCGCTTCTGCTGCTGCCGCCCGGTCCGACGCACATACACACATCCCGTTTATTCAGCGTCAGAAAACTACCTAGACACCCCCCCCCCCCCCCC
>CM076657.1:5348841-5384818 GCA_038496675.1 Rachycentron canadum | reverse complement strand
CTCTCCTCTCCTCTCCTCTCCCCTCCCCTCCTCTCCTCTCCTCTCCTCTCCTCTCCTCTCCTCTCCTTCAACAGACCCAGCAGGTGTTAAATAACAGGCCTGATAATCTAAAAATACAGTCAGAGACATTTTCCGTCTCTCTCTGTCTTTCTCCCAAACACTCCTGTCTCTTCCTCCAACATCAGCCCTTCCTCTTCAATCTCTCACTCTGTCCCATCCCTCTCTCTTTAGTCTCAGTGTAAACAAAGCCTGTGATTCAGCTCTGCTGCAGTTCAGCCCTCCTGCTGGGGCAGAAAATGGGAGCTTGGTTTTAGCACCGAATACAACTTGCCGGGTTGACCACCAAGTATGGGATGGAGGGAAATCAAAGGAAGAAGCAAGGGAGGACAGAGAGACAGAGAGACAGAGAGAGAGAGAGGGAGAGGCAGAGAGAGAGGATAGATGGCAGCCAATTATGTGGCTCAGCTTAGTGTGAACAGTGGGACAGAGTGCTGTCAGCAGCTAGATAAAAATAGACACTATCTGTTGGGATGTATGTCTTTGTGTGTGTGTGTGTGTGTTTGAGAGAGAGCAGAGTTTGTGTGGTTCCAGTATTTGTTCTGTTATATATCTGTCATATAGCTGTGTTAACACATGCATCTGAAGGTGTGTGCGTGACATGTTTTATCTGTTTTAATTTCTTGCTGTTAATTAATTGGGTTTGTGGGTATACCACTGCATGTTTGTGTGTCACTGCGTGTGTATGTGTGTTTTCTGGGAATACAGTGCAGAGGGGTGTTGGAGGGTAAACATCACTTGTTTAATTGACTTTCATCTTCGCAGATGAAAACCTCATGCACACGTCTAGTTTCCTATCCTGTGTGTGTGTGTGTGTGTGTGTGTGTGTGCTTCACAAATAAACAACAAGAGAGCCATTTAGCAGTCATTCATAGTCGCTGCCTACACACACACACAACACATACACACACACACTGAGCTGAATGTCATGTTTGATGTAATGAGTTTCATGGGTGAGTGTCTCCATGTAAGGCTGGGTCATTAAATGGTAATGGTGAGATGAGAGCTAATCTGTCACACCCTGACAGCGGTGATAGATAGATAGATAGAAGGGAGGAAGTAGGAAGGAAAGAGGGAAAGCAAGAGGTAAGAGAGGAGAAAGAGGAGGAGGGACAGGACGGAAGGGGGTGGGGTGGGGAAGAGATTAAAGAAGGGTAAGGAAAGGCAAAGTGAGAGGGAGAAGGTGGAGATGAAAGAGAGAAGAGGCAGAGAGAGGTGGGAGAATGGAAGAAGGAGGAATGGAGAAGAGGCAGAGGCTGGAAGGAAAAGTAGAAAGGCAGAGAGATTATTTTTTATTTTCTCCTAGTCATAATAAAAAGACACCAGAGAAATATATTTTCTAAAACTGGCTGGCAAAATATTAAAAGTCTGCGGATGAAGCTCTAAAGAGCGAATGGGGAGAAAATAGAAAAAACAAATATGAAAATAGCCACAGATTAAGATTCTTACCTGACATCAGCTCAGAGAAAGCCGTGTATATGTGTGAATGTGACTGTACTCACCATGTGCACGTGTATCTGTTTTTATGTAAATGCTCATGTGTAAATGCATAAGCAGAGTTTGAACCAGGATTGTTTTGAAGAGGATAAAGCGATCGTTGAAGTGGCAGTTAAAGCTAACACTTTACTATGGACTTCTACTGAGTGACAGATGCAGCTGACAGTTTGGCTAACACGTAAAATAGAGATTCATAATCAGTACAATACAATCTAAAAATAAGGTTGTCTCAGTGTTTTGACTTACAAGAGTTACTGAGTTCTTTTGATGTACTTCTTTACCTGATCTTCTTGCACTTTAGCCCTGCACATGTGCTTTTTGGTAGAACAGACACCAATCAGCCATAACATTATGACCATCTGCCTATTGTAGGTCCCCGTTTTGCTGCCAAAACCACCCAGACCTGCCGAGGCATGGACTCCTCCAGACCTCTGGCGGTGTGCTCTGGTACCTGGCACCAAGATGTTAGCAACTGAGGTGGAGCCTCCATGGATCAGACTTGTTTGTCAAACAGATGCGTGCTGCAATCTGTGGAATGAGGAGGCAAAGTCAAAAACATGTTGTGTTCTTCAAACCTTTCCTGAACTATTTTTTTTTTTTTTTTCAGTGTGGCAGTTTTGATTGTCATGAGATAGAGGGGAGATAGTTACTAAAAGTGGTGTGGTGCTGATGTCCACAGCAGAGAGTTACCTAGTTAGTTAGCAGTTAGCAGATCAGCATTGAATGTGCAGTGCGACATACAGTATGTGCACTTTGGGGTTTGTGCTACAACTACCCGTACAGCTACAACTCCCCTGTGCTCCCTGACAGCAGTCCAGACTATTGAGCCAGGAAAGGTTAACGACACCGAGGCAGGAAAATATAGAATTCTCCATTGTTACTGGAGCCTTGTCAGTTCATTGTAAATACTTGTGATAGAAGTGATTTTCACATTTGAAGATATCCAAGCAGAGGGTGGCAACATGCAGGAAAAGCACCAGAAAGAGACAGGCAGCACAAAATGGTTGAGACAGTTTCAGGCCCTAAACTTAAGAGAGCTTTGCTGCCCCTACTGTTGTGTAATGCTGTGTTTCATGCTGTGGAAGGAAACTATAGATTCACTGGTGATTTACTGAGGTAAAAATAGATGTTTGTGAATTTATTTGTGTAAATGAGTTGGTGTGTTTGTGTATATGGTGAAGTACTGTTGTTGTTAACGTCTTCTATAGAAATGACACTTGCCTACAACTAAGCTGCAACAGCGAATACATTTTGTAAGCTACGCAAGCCACGTTAGCTGCTTTTCCACTGGTCACAGAGCACGTTTCCAGGAGACATCTCTTCACTTCAGCACGCTGATGGAAGCGCTGTTCTATGACGTCCTGATGGCAGATGGTGTTGTGGATTTTGCTCAGTGTGGGGATGCTGTTGTCTCCCTGGTGACTGACACAACCTCTGCACTGGAGCTGGCAATGTTGATCTGTTTCAGGGAACTGGCTGACAGTGAATTTCGGTCACTTTGACAGTTTGATGAACATTGGTGAGGTGTTTTAGTCAGTGAGTTAAGTACAGCATCATTAAACCATCCATTGAACACATACTCTTCAATAGTACTCAATATGATTTGATGCTGGGGGCTGAAATAAATGCTTATTGTCATTATCTGTTAATTTCTTGCTCATATTTTGGATTGATCAAGTGATAGTTTGTTCTGTAAAATGTCATTAAATAAATATATCTATCATGCTGATATAAACAGAGGAAAACAACACGAGCAATCTAAGAGATTGGAAATATTTAATTTTTCCTTTTTAATTTTACTTGATGAGCTGGTGTACGTACGTTGAAGTGATAAAATTGTTTAAAGGTATAATGTGTAAAATCATCCACAGCCATAGGTGGCAGCACTTCACCTCTTCGCCCCTTCTCCTTATCAATCCTGCCTGATCTCTAACACTAATGTAAACTGGTTACAATATGGTGAACTGATCACTCTCATTGTACAGTTTTAAAAAAAGTTGCTGATGTGACTAGCTGGACAACAGCCGAACGTGAGCAGGCAAAAGTCTGCTCCGGCTCTGATCAGCATTGGTGTAAACAACAACAGCGGGGTGAGCAACATCTCAGGGCACAGACACACACACCTGTCCCCTGTCCAGCATGGCGCTGTTAAAGCATAAAGACTGTAGACCGCGGTGCTCTGTGATGACAGAGACGGAGCCTCAATACGAGGTTTAAAAAGATTCAATTACTGATCGAAATGTCTCACACGGAGGAAAGCTGCGATGCTACTCAGGAGCCGTAGCCCAACTTCAAGCTCTGGAAGGGGAAGGGGGGGTTGTTCTTCCTCTGCATGTGTGACTGAGGCCAGACTAGACTCTACGCTGTCTCCCATAACAGCCAGTGTCACAAAGTGGTAATACAAGACAGGGCAGGGCCAGCTGGTTGACGTGGTTATTTCAGTGAACATGTCTGAAATACAGTAGATTGAGGTCTTGGTCATGACATAATCACTCTGGCTCCTTCACACACAGCCGATTAGTTCACTTAGTTAGTTAGTTCACGTTTTGAAATTGTACATCTCTGTTGCTTTATTCCGTAGGCATCAAATTATAGATACATCTCTGTGGTTTTCCAGATAAACCGAATGATTCACTTAAAAAAAACAAAAACAAAAACCTTGAATCATCAAAGCAATGCATTGACAGTGTTTTTCTTATTTCATGAAGAGTTTTATCTGATACATGGTTTTCATCAGATAGTAATGAATATTTATTGTACAGATGAGATTGACGCCTTTGTTCTGCATGCTGGAGCTCAGTAGGTAGCTGATTACACTATCACTCTCAATTCCCCCTGGAGGCTGTCATAAAAATGTATGCGCTCAAGGAAGTGCAGGGTGTTCCAGATGAAAGCGTCCATTAAACATTATGTGAATACCTTCCTATATTATGCGTCATTATGCTGTTTCAAAGCAGAGCGTTTGAAGTGTTTAACTGGTCTTTTAGACTTTATTTAGTCACGCGCAGTTGACCGAATAACACACCTCGCATCATCTGTAACTGCAGCTTGAACGGGGAGCGTCCATATTTTTCAGCGCTTTGGCCAAATGGAAGGCGGTGTTTGCATGACTATGTGTCTTTATGGCTCTGCTGAGAACAAGGGAGGAGAGGTTTAATGGCACTCATCATAATGCTGTCTTTAATCATTCATGATTCAACTTTCTATACACATTACTGAATATTTTAAAATCCACTTTCATAGTTCGACTCATCTGTCAAGGAGCCTGGCTGCAGGTAGATGGCCCTAGCTGTGCGTGTGCGTGTGTGTGTGTGTGTGTGTGTGCGCTGTTGTCTTGAAAGGCATGGTTCAGTGCTGACAGTACTGAATCCTCGTGATCAACAACATGCAAAGGGATGATATTTAAAAATATATGCTCATGCAGGTTTCAATACTGGTCCTTTCTTCTTGCTTACATTGGACACCTGCTTATTCATGCACTTATCCAAGTAGCCAATCATGTGACTGCAGTGGCCTGGGACATTCATTTTATTTTCCAGTACAATTTTCGCTTCTAATTATTTTGCAGTTAAATGATTCTGTGGAGATAGAATCTTATCTAGAGAATCTAGGTAAGACGATTATTGTGCCACATCCCACCACCCACTTCCACCGTATGTTTCGGCATTCATTATAGCAACGTACATTGGAGTGCGTCATCTTAAGAAACCCACGGTGACGTCACCCAAAGCCTCCAGTTTTTGTAATTTGGCCATCCCAAGTGTGAAGTAGGGCCATTTCCCCATAGATTTCAATACAATCTGACATATTTTTACAACCAGAGTTGCTCTCTGATGGTCATGAGATAGAAAGCAGGTTTAAGGTACCTCTGCACTGACTTCACGTTTCAGACCCAGAGTATATGTCCACTTTTATGTCCAGGCTTTGGTCGGGAGAGACCGCACCCATCCCACGCTCCGATATCTTTAACTTGTATCGTTTATAGCCAGAAAAACTCCGCATACACTTTTTAATAATAGCTTTACTATCGCCAAGCTGCCATTGTTGATGTGTTTCATTCTATTAGTCCTAACGTCAGTGACCTGGGTGTAAGTCCAACATCATCCCCTCATGCCCTCGTCTCGCTCTCTTACTGTGTCTTGAACTTCGGTGGCTTCCCCACTCTCCAGACATGGACCCAGTAGATCGCCTTCGGTATGTGGTAGAACAGGAGATGGGCATCATGAAGGGGTAGCTGGCAAATCAGCAGAAATGGTGTGATGCAAAAATACAAGGGAGAAAAAAAAAAGAAGTGACTTTTTTTCTATATCAAAGTGTGTTTCGTTCATTGTCTTTTCAGTCGAAGGTTTTGGTTGATTGAGCTGTTTTGCTGAACGCTGCAGAACTGCCTGTCCATTAGAAACAAGAGCTGTGGAATTAGATGAAGCATATTGATCCTGGAATCGTTTTCCATCTTCCTCAGCTCCTCCTGTGTCTTTTTGCCAAAGGTCAAAGGGATTCCCCGGGCACTTTGGAAAGATTTAGGCAGTGCTCTTGGCAATGGGATGCAATTGGCACGAGGGTGAAAATGCCGCTCCACTGGTTTCGAGCTTAATTTCCCAATCAGTCTCCCGAAGTGGCCTCAGAGATGTTTTCTACCAACTCACTCAAATTTTAGCTGTGATGGAAATATGTCAGTTATTTCCCTCATATCCTTTAAAGCTGTTTTTGTTACATGTTTAACTGATCCCACTGTCTTTTTTACTCACTCTGCCCTGAGGGATCAATAAATGAGGTTTGTTTTCATCAAATTTAAGTTGATTTCTTTGTGAATTAATGGTTGGTTTCCTGCCAAAGTGTTTGAGCCGACAAGATGATCAACCACCCACAACATTTACCTGGAGGTAATTCCCCCTCCACATTACAACATTAGTGGAGAGCAAACTGCTTTCAGATACGTATTTATTGGTATTTCTGCTTCATTAGTCTGCAGACTGGAGAATGGGTCTGTGTGATCTGACAAAACATTCTTTGCTTTCTTACTTTGGCACTTATATATAAGGACAGCCCTTATATAAATGTCCTCATCTTTTTTCATGTTCATAAAACAAATGTGTCCTTTTCTGTGATGAGCTTAGCAAAGTTACATGTGCCACAACACTGTTGCACATTGTTAGCACTGCAAGTATCATACACATCATATTCTCCAAATGAAAAGGAACTTGTTTGCTTGGTACGAGAACGAACAAAAATCAACATTTTTCTATTTTTTTTCAGTATTTTTTAATGTTATAATTCCAAATGAAATTCCTTTCGCATACCGCAGTCACAATATCCGCTGACATAATTGCGATATGCCTTTTTATTTTTTTTTATTTTGCATACTGTGTAGGCCTAATTAGTGCAATAATGTTGAGAATCACAATTATGTTGGCCAGGGTAATTTTAACATGAAGTTTTCATGTTTTTCGTGCCAAGTGTCATCCAGCTGGTCTTCGAATGTGGTGTAGTGTATGACCTGGAAATGACAACTGGTCTCACTGCTGCACCTACAGATCGTCCTGTCTGGGTGTACCTCCCAAACGTAATGTGATGACAGTCTCTTTCCTCTTATAAACGTGATAAGCGAGCCTCATCTTTTAAAACCCCAATTTTAGCAAGTTTGCATATTTTATATGTTTTATCTGGTACAGCTGCTCACGTGACTCTACTGCATAAAGGCTGTAAAACTGCTATGCTAAACTATTACAGGCCTATCCCTAAATTGCCATGCCTTGCAGAAATACTAGAATCTCTAATAAATAACCAACTTAAATTCCTTTCCCATCATTCCTTTTTAAGTATTCACCAGTCTGGTTTTAGAGAAAAGCACAGGACCGTTACTGCTGCCACTTTTAAATTATATCATTTCACCTCTGGATAATAGGAAACACTGTTCAGCTCTTTTTTTGTTGATTTTTTTTTTTTTTTTTTTTTTAAAAGCATTTGACACAGTTGATTGTGCATTGCTCTTAAATAAACTTCACCTTACTGGTTTTGATACATTTCCATGCAATTGGTTCCATAATTATTTTATGTGTGCGACAACAGGGACCTGCTCTTTTTACTCTTTATGGAAATTCTGTTGTTTCTGCTGTGTCAGGATGTAATATCCATCTGTGCGCTGATGACAGTATTTTGCATTGCATTGCGGATGCTGTACAGTCTGCTGTAGAATCTGTAGAAAGACAAAAAAAAATATTATCACTGCCACTAAAAGTGGCACCAATACTGAGGGTCATGACGTGCTGACTGATGAAAAAGCTATCCTTCAGAAACCATAGGCAAAAGATCGGCTTTCGCTTTAGAAACAAATCCTGCTTCCCACTGCATCGCAGAAAGGTTTCTTTTTTTTTTTTTCTTTCAGCTTTTTTCTATCAGTTCCAGATTACGGCGGTATCTTGTACATGCATGCGTCAGCTGTGGCTCTAAAGCCCCTTGATGCTGTCTACCACTCTCCTCTCAGGTTCAATACTGGTGATGCTTATAACACCCCTCACTGCATCCTGTGCATTAAGGTTCGGTGGCACCTAACCTTATTGTACATGTTGGTTGATAATAGGAAAACAGCCTTCGTACATTTTGTCCAAGCTAGTCCGGGTCCGCTGGACCACACTACACCAGTAATAATGACCGGCTTACTCCTCGTGTCCCTTGAGTTCACACTGAGCTTGGTAGGTCTGCTTATTTGCACCATCCAGCTGGAACACACTACAAAGCACAAACATGAATTTGTTTATAACCCTCGGTCATTTCAAATCTATAATCCTAAATCTTTTATCTTCTGCTTGTACCTGTTTTAATTGGTTCTGTTGTTATATTATTTACTATTTGTTTTAATGTGATTTTTATGCTTTTGACCAGTGTTTTCTTTAATAGATATTGCTCAACGTCATTGTAAATGAGGGCTCTGCCGTCAGTGGTTGATAACAAACATCTAAAACACAATAAGCTTCCCACAACTAGAGACTGCCTGCCGCAGAACGGAAAACTGACTCCTTGCCAGATATAACTTTTATGTTGATAGTCACCCCCCCCCTAAATCGCTTGATGTGAAGACTGTTGTAGCCTACCACAGAGACACCATCTATCAGATAGCATTAGCTCTGACTAATGCAAGCAGCACTTTGTCTCGCATCCACAACCTTCTGATGTGATATGGGAAGTGTTGAATTTATAATGTTATGCTCTTCACACCAACTGATCAGCTGTTGTTCGCGGTAGAAGAGAAATAAGTCGTTACAAAATGGACAGCACTCAAAGATACGTTTGATTCAGATCAATGACATGACGTAGATGAGATGTTTAGAGGCTACAAGCATTGCCATTAACTGATTTTTTTTTTTTCAGCTAATGACATTGGATTCCTTATTGGGGGAAAATACAGGTTCCTTTCGAGAAAATTACCTGCATAATTAATTGAGTGTGAAATGTGAAAGACGGCCCAGGTATCGGCCCAGATATTTACAGAGGCTAGTGCACAGTTGTATTGGATATCTTCAGGGGCAATCATTTAAGTGTTTAAGTGTTAGGTTTATAGTGTTTAAGTTAAAGTGGGGATTTGTTTGATGGCCCAACACATAATTGATTACGGCAGGTGAAATGAAAATTCAATTTCAGTTTCAACACATTTTCGTGTGGATGCAGCAATTGAGATGGGATTTTTGACAGGCATTGGGAATTTGCACAGATCATGACAGAAAATGAACAGACTGAATTTTAAGGTTTTCTTTCTGCACGAAAGAAACTAATGACACGGTACTAAGGTCGAATTTCTAAATCTTAAAGATTGTGGCTTTTGAATCCTAATCTTAAATTTCTTCCACAAATGCCTAAATGGTTCTGAACCTTGTGACTGACCCACTTCATTTTCTACCTCTGGAACCAGCAGATAGTCTCCTCAGAAGTAAACTTGATACACTCCATGATTGTCTTTGCTGGAATGACCAAGCTCACCATCCTGGTGGATGGAAAAAGTTTCATCTCAAGTTTTTCCCGCTGCTGCTTCATTCATCTTTCCTTTAATAGTATGCATTCTGCCGGTAACCTGAGAAGAGTAACAGCCTCGTACCGTAATGCTTACACTTCACCTCCCAACTTTAGGGTCATATGCGGAGCCACTTCTCCTCCGAACACGGTGTGCTAAAAAGTTTGATTTTCTCAACTCTGACCAGACGACACGCTCCCGGTAATTCGCAAGCCTTTCCAAATGTTGTGTAGCAAACTTCAAACGAGCTTCTTACATGCTTTTTCTTCAATAATGGAGTCTTCCGGGGTGAGTGTGCACGGAGGCTGTGGCAGGGGAGTGCATTACCATGTATTCTGTGACAACTGTACCTGCTGCCTCCTGGTCTTTCTGGATCTTTCCCAGTGGTCTGTGGCTCTTGGGCTGCTCCTCTGACTATTCGTTTGACTCCCCGGTCAGACGTGCGCCACAAAGCTTTTCTTTCTAAGTTTATACCAGTGTCTGGTCAGAATTTCATGTAGCTGAATCTAAAGCCTGTGTGGGCATGTATTGACTTGCTCAGGGCAACAGCCGCCAGTTCTGTCACATTGCATCAGATTATTTGACAACTGTAGAAGAAATTGAACGCAGACAGACAGAAGAAATGTGCAATGCAATCTGCAATGTGCTGATTTGGGGATTGTTAAAAAAAATAATAGTCATAACTGAATGAGAATTATTGAGAAAAATATTTTAAAACCCGTCTTTGATGCCCGTTGTCCCTGTTGGACCCTGATAATGGTATACCCAGATCTCAGCAAATAAATATCTTAAATAAATAACTACAAAAAAAACACAAAGGCTTTTCCTTAATAAAGAATTCTGTATCATAAAACAAGAAAAAAAGACACCAAACAGACACTGAGTGTTCCCAGATTTTATAGATAAAAACACTGTGAACCATAATAAAGAAAGAAAACTTCAACATAGAACGCACACGAGTTTTGAGTGTTCTAGAGGTGATTTGAAGTTTCATCTGACCTTAATGGCATTATCTTTTTCACTGGAATCACTTTAAGTTCAGAAAACACAGTATTCATCCCATTTACTGTAGGCATACAAGCAACTGACAGCTTGGCCCTGAATGAGACACTCTGATTGGCTGTGAAACCACCCGCTGGAGCCAATAGGAGTGCCTGATGCAGTGATGCGACCCTTGACGTCACTAGAAAAGATCGCTAAACACACAGAAGCAAAGTTTATCGACCGAAGTAAGTGTCAAACATGGACAAACAGGTGCTTGTTAGAAGTGGCGCGTCTCTCAGCTCAAACCATTCGAAGCAGTAACTTCGAAATAAGAGGGCCACCACAAACCTTTTGAAACATTGTGCGACAATCCCAGCAGTCCCACTGCCCCAACTTACCAACCTTAAAAATGTGTTTCTACTGTGAAAGAGTAGTGGGAGAGCACTGGGCTTCAATTTTCATTTGTCTCGCTTTGGGGGTTGATGCTCTGACATACTACATTCAAACCGGCAAATAGGTACAGGAAAGAGATCAGAGATCTTTGACTTAAATTTAGCCATTAAGCTCGGATCCGGCATGTGCCTGAGACGTACTGTGTATGCGTATAATTGTGTGTTTTTTTTTTAAGACACCTAACAGATGCAATGCATTGTGATTCACTGGAATTTGCATCAGCATGGCTGCAACCATAATGGGAAATGTATTTCATTTGTTTTGTTCTGTGGTTGTAGTCGCAATTCGGATAATGGCTGAAGATTGAAGCAAGGGGAGTGATATTGAAGCAGATTGTGGTTACTTAGATGACAACAAAAACAACCACTTAGAACATTCAGGCACTGACCTCAACACGTTAAACTGCTGAGTAGCAGTAGCAGTAGTAGTAACATATCAAAAGGGCATAAATGACCTGAGTGGCAAGTTGCTGGTTCCACTCCTGGCTGCCTGGTCTCTTTGCAGCATGCCATCCTTCTGTACAAGCTTGCCACAATGCGGCAGATCCTATTGGTTTCGACATTTGAGGAGTCAAATGCTCCTTTTTTTGTGGTCAGGTAGTCCAGAGAAGGACTGCTTTAAAGAAAGACTGAAGTGAGGCAAAATCAGGATCCCCCACAACTAGCAGCTAATCCTCCAGCATCTGTTAAGTCCAGCTGGCTGTACCAGAGAGGCCCAGGAGCTAGGAGGTTAATAAGTCAGGTCAGGTGCCAAGGTCATGGACCGGACCTGTCCACTGCAGACCAAAACCAGACAATTACGTCCCCAGCTTAGCTCTTGATCCAAATTTGATGAGACACAGTGGCCTGGCCATCCAGCCCTCCATCTTCTGCTCTATTTGAGGCTCTACCTCCCAACATCTCCTTATCCATCCATGATCCCTCTGCATCACTGCAGCTATTCCTTAATTTGTCCTCCAATACACCTCTACATTCCTCTTTTCTTCTTGTCATTTTTTCAGATGCCTGGGGATACAAATACCCCGTCTTGTATCTCTGACTCTTCACTTTCAAATCTTTCCTCTTATGGCTAATCTTCTGACATCCAACGTCTTTTACTTTTCTTTCTTTATCCTTCTCAATCAATTATTTCGTGCATCTCTAACATTCCCTTTCTGGATGGTCTTGCCCCTCTTCCCTTCATCTCTCTCTCGATCTTTCACCGTCGCTTGCCCATCCTGTCCTCCACCTCTGCCTCACCACCTCCATCTGTGCCAGTGATTTTTCCCCAGCCTTCTAACCTTCCTCCACCCGTATGTTAGTCCATTATTTCTGCTGCCCTCCATGCATCTAACCTTTTGCTTTTTTCCTCCCCAACAGCTCTCCTCCATCCCTTCATTCATTGATCCCAGCCTTCATCTTCCCTCCTCATCCTTCACACTCACTTGTAGCGTCCTCCACCTCACATTTACCCCCTTTAACGTTTCCTCCCCTCTCCCTCTCACCTCACCCTGACCCTTCCATCACCTTCTTCTGGCCGCATCTCCTCATCTTTTTGTCTCCTCCTCTCATCCTGACCTCGCCGGTGCCAGTCGTAAGTATCATTGCTGCGCCCTCCCTCTCTCCACTCCTGTCATCGCTACTTCCCTCCCGTCATGATTGTCATTACAGGAAAGGTTAAAGATCCTATCATTGCTCTAGATGTCATCAGCTCTCACGCACACGCACACACACACACACACACACATGCATACAAAGAACATACCATACCCATAAATTTGTGCCTGTCATTGCTGAAGTTTCGACAAAATGCTGTTTTCTGCGGGCAGAATTACCCAGAGCTGTGTGTGCGTTTGTGGTTATAATCGTATCTGGTAATGACTGTTAGTGCGCTTGTGTTTGTATAAGTCCATGATGTGCGTTCCTGTGTGTGTGTGCTGATCCTGATGTAGCCTCAGTAATAATCCCTTATGCATCGTGCACGACAGCGTAGGCAGAAATAGCATGCCTGTTTGGACCGATAGTTTCCACAGTGCTTTCGAGAAATAATTCACACTGTGGAATGAGGCCAGAGCTGGCTGACCCCATTAGAGCAACCTTACAAGTCATTGTGACAGAGCCTGCCACTGATTGACAAGACACACTCACCTCTGTCTGACTAATGGCACTCGACCTGCAGCCTCTCTGTGGTCTGGACCAGATCAGTCTAAAGACAAAGGATGGGGCCGATGGGGGCTTTTGTGGTACTGTCCACAAAAGAAACCAGCTCCTGTTCTTCTGTTCCTTTTTCAAAATATTCTGTGTATCTATGCTCTGGAATTCGTGTGAAGTTACTCTATCACGAGGAATTAAATTTACAGGTTGTTGAGACCATTCCTGTCAAGTTGCCCAGGAGTGTTAGGGACAAGCTAGCAGCTGGGTCATGGTATGTCTAGAGGTGTTAAGTCAAAGACAAGTCGACTTGAGGTTGTTTAGATTTTGAAAACTGAAAGAGCCTTCGGGAAGAGGGAGAGAGAGAGAGAGCGAGAGAGAGAGAGAGACAGACATCCTCAAGAATCTAAAACAAGTTGCTGTGGGCTGGTAGCTGTGGTTTACACTGAGGTGCCTTCAATCATTATGCCCTGTTCCCCGCTGCATTCTCTATTTCCTTTGATCGGAGTGTGTTTTAGTAGCACCAGCCATCTTTGGTATCATCCAAGATATGCAACGTGGTTCCACTGAAAACACCACTGTGTCATTATTCTCTTAGGATTTACAGGTACAGTCATTTACGAGGCAACACGTCATGGTGCAATGCAAACTGTGCTTGTATTAATTTGGGTTCACAAATTAATTTGAGTATTATGGCCAAATATAAAGGGAGGAAATGGTAGACTTTGTACACACTGGGTGCTGTCACTCAAACCTGAAGGTCTGTATCACAGCACTCATACATGATCTTGAAATGCAGTAGTTTAAACATAGTAGGCTCAGACTTAACTCCAGAGGCCTAAAGGAGTGGGACAGAGATACTAGTTTACCTATTAGTTTTACTAGTCTTAGCGTGACTAGTAGCAACCTCCAAACGATGGTAGCATGGAGCCTTGTCCTCATGTTTGTGATTTTGACACTCGAGGCTGTGGTTCGTATCCTTCTTTGAACCAAAAAGGGTAAGTAAGGGTAAGTTGGTTAGAATTTCCTTGACTCAACCAAACTTTAACCAAAGCATTGACCAACTGTCTGTTTTGTTTTCAGTTATGAGGACTTTTTGGTTACTTGCCAAATGATTGGTAGAATCGACTAATTGGACTGAGTCAAAACAAGAATTTATCTATATTAAGGGCAAAGCTGGTCTTAATTTCACATTCTGTTTACAGCTCATCTGGGGCCTGTAGCTGCTCAACCGCTCACCTCTAACTAATGACTCCCTGAGTAGTGCCAACATCAACAGCAGCTTAATCAAGAAAGGAAACTTCTAATTAGACAATACAGGAAAAATGCAACGTGGCTTAACCGATTGCTGTATTTGTCTAATATATCAGAAGTCAAATTTTATTCTTGAATCAAGTGACATTATCAAGAAATCGTGTTTCCACAGTGAGATTTTGTCATACAATGTTGTAAAAGTAATGTATCGGTCAGAATGTTAAACCACAGATAAATCTTTCCATTCTGCTCTGTATACATCTGAACACATTCGATGAATAATAAAAGACTGTTAGTCGTTCCAGGAAACTGCTTGCCTCGGAGATTTCACCTTTTTCTGAATACATCAGAATCCTCTAGGCTTAAGTCATCCTGCTAAATCGACAACATTGACATACAGATTTGTAGAGATTTATTCAGAGCTCGATTGAGCATAAGTGGCCTTTTGGCGTAATGGCTCGCTTTATATTCACACATCCAACTACTAACACCAGGTAAGTGACGTTAACTCATCGCATGAATAGAGCTTTGCTAAGCCTCTGGATTTGAATTTCACAAAAATGTCCTTTTATATGCGCAAGTCACCTGACATCACATGGTTCTTTGGGTTGTAATGAGAAAAAAACACCTAAACCCAAATGTTCATGTAAGGATTTCTTTTTGAGCGTGACTGTAATGGGAAGTTTTTGGAAAATTCTCTTTTTAAAGTGCAGTGTTTTAGCCTCTGTATATTGTCTTGGGATTTGCGTGCTTCTTCCAACCATGTGGCTATTTCAGCAGTTAGGTCTTTGTTGCGCATACATGCATACTTTAGCCCTGTAATGGTTTCCATACTGTAATCCTTAGTGAGTATGTCCTGTCCAATGGTCACTGAGTGACCTGAAGCTGGTCCTAGTAACAATCCTAACAAACATCATTAGATGGGAAGGCAGTCTGTATCTAGCCAGGCCGCTAATCAGCTGCGGCCTCAATCAGTTTGATGTTAAGTGTCGACTCAGCAATGCTGAGGGGGGACGTGAAGAGCATAAAAATGACACTATCCAAAATAAAAAGTCTCTGTAGTTTTGGGTGATGTCTGCAATCTGAGAATACCACTTTGATCAATTCTACATATCAAACAGAGGGAGTTAGACATAAAAACTTGACTCTAATATAAGTCTGTTATATTCTGGATTTACGGTAAATAAAAACTTAACTGTTATGGATCCACATAAATGAACACATAAATGTTTTATCATGGTGTTTTTTTGACATTAAAGGGGTTAATTTTTATTTTGCCTTATATTTGCTATGGAAACACTGATGTAGATTAGTGATGAGACATAATATACATATGTGAAAAAATTAGGACACCCTATGAAAGCCTGTGTGTTTTTTTTTAACATATTTGGACATATGGATATTTAATATTAATACTGAGAGATTCAAGTAATATAACTACACAATTAAAACTGAAGAAAAGACTTTTTAAAACTTTCTGTAAAATGTAATTTAAAAAAAATGCAATTTCGGGTGAGGAATAAATTAGGACACACCCACATTTCTTCCCACTTAAAATATCTAAAATCACACACGGGTGTATCACATCAGGTCACATGATTAGAACATGGTTACTCAGCATTTCGGAGGAGGCCCGTCCTATCTAACCCTCAGACATTTAGCTTGGTGTGCTCCTGACTGTTGAAGTGGGAGTGAACACCATGGGGAGATCCAAAGAGCTGTCTGAGGCCTTCAGAAAGAAGATTGGAGCAGCTTATGAGTCCTGTAAGGGATTTAAAAAGAAGCTCAAAAGAATTTGAAATCAGCCATTCCACTGTCACTGCCATGAAAATAGTCTACAAGTGGAGGATATTCACTGCCAACATGCCCAGGTCTGCCCGTCCAAGCAAGTTCACCCCGAGAGCAGACTGCTACTAAAAGACGTCTCCAGAAACCCTAAAATGCCATCACGGGACCTACAGCAGGCTCTTGCTGCTGTCGATGTAAAAGTGTGTAAGTGTAAAAAAAAAAAAAAATCAAAGCTGAAGCAGAACTGGACCCTTCAACGTGACAATGACCCAAAACATACCCGTAAATCCACCAAGGACTGGCTGAAAACTAAGACATGGAGAGTCCTGGAATGGCCGAGTCAAAGCCCAGATCTTAACCCCATGGAGTGACATGAAACGGGCTGTACATGCAGGAAACCCCTCAAACATCTCAGCTGAAAGAAATCTGCGTTGAGGATTGGGGCAAACTCGCAATTAAATCACTTTCTCTTCCAGAGATAAATAAAAACAAGATCAGACATCGATGTGTGAACGCTTCTTAATAAAGAACTGAATATTTAATGGGGTGTCCTAATTTTTTTCACATGACTGTATATCTATCATAGTGATAGTCATAGCTGGTAGAGGGTTTGAACTTGTGACCTTGTTTCCTGATAGACAAACACGGCTGGGCCGTTGGCTCTCTGTGATAGCTGCTCAACGACTCTATCACGGAGGCCTGACGAGGGCTCTCTCTCTCACTTTATTTTCACAATCCTGGAATACAAAGCATAAATCAGTTGGTAATATTTCCAGCCAGGGGTAGTATCATTGTAGCCTGATGCCTTAACGAGAGAAATATAAGCAGATATCAGAAATCATTATGGCATTTGTGCACCGTAGCCGCGCCATAAAAATGCTAATGTTGTTTCTCTGACAGTGGAGAAGGTGGCTGGAGGATTAGACAGAGTGCTGCTGATCTTATTAGATAAAACACTGTCATTACCCTCATTGCTTGGTCGCCACAGTGAAACTCTGGTTCTCTGGTGTCTGACAATGACTCCTTGCTAAAGTGTATGGGGAAAATAAGACGTTTAACTGCATTGTCACAGACATTGCAAACATTCAGAGGCCAGAGGAAGCAGAAGATGCAACATTTAGAGATACAGACAATTATACTGAGTTGTTTTTTTGTTTTTTTTTTAAGTGTTTTGATATAATATAAGTATAAGAGCAGTGAAAATGAGGCTGCAGGGGTAAAAGAGGCTTTTTGCATCAGAAAAGTCATGGTTGTTTGCGGATTATCAATGCCTTGTTAATCTTATTAGATTAAAGAGTCCACCAGGGTTTCATTTATTTTCTATCCAAACCAGTCAATAAGTGGATTGGGATTTATTTCCATGTAAAACTAGAAACTGCCTTTTCAGGAAAATGCTCTTTTACCATGAATGAATGATCATTTTGCTGCTTGTGTATGGCTGAAGCATCCGAGCCCTTAATCATAAACGTCATTCAAAATGTAATATTGCTGAGTTTTGGACTATTTGTCACCTGTGGGTCTTGGGTTTGTAGACTTAACTGTGAAGGCAGTAACTTAAAATAGTTATAATAATTTCCTCAGCATGTGAATTTCTATTTTGTTGGTTTGATAATAATCTGATAGTAAATGAGGAAGTTACTGCTCCACCGCCATTGCCACCTTGTGTGTTTTTAATGGTGTTAATGTCAAGGTTCTTAAATATGTACATCAATAAATGAAGCTCCTTGTGTCCATCGGACCCACATCGCGACAGATGAACAGTTGAGTAACAGATGAGCAGAGAAACCACTCAACAACACCCCCGTCATGGTCCATTTAATACAGAGGTCGTACGCGGAAGAGATTATCACAGCGTTGCCATGGTGAACCTGGAACGTTTAACATCATTAAACAAAGTGTTGTTTCGCTACAAACACACTTCACAGTAATGTCAAAAATGTCACAGTGAACGACGAGAAAGGAGGGAACCCCGGTTTGACTCTGACGGGCAAGAGGTGCACACACACTCCCACGTTCAGCAAACACACGCACACACTCACTAATAACACACGCACTTGACCCCCACAGGAAGAACACAAAAACCACCTACACACATCAGAGACTTAAAATATATATGTTGTGCACTAAGGTAAACATGCTGTCCATAAAGATTTTCACTGCACACCCACACACCCTCTCTTGATCTGCTCTTCACCCTCCTCTGCCTCACTGCCTCCTCTTTTGCTCTGTCTGATTATGTCTTTCTTTCCCTCTGTCTCCTCTCCTCTGCCTTCCCTCTCTCAGACAGTGAAGATGGTCAGTGAAGTGAGAGGAAGAGAAAGCGGTAATAAGAGCCTCCCCTCGACTCAGCACTCTCCAAGAGCCCGAGTAGCCTCGACACACACAAACAGGAGATGAGGGGGGACAACTGCCTTCCATGCTTACATCCATTTCTTTTTCTTTTCCATTTCTTCCTTTCTATCTCTCTCGCTCTCCCGCTTGGTGTGTGTGTGTGCGTTTGGGTACACGAGATGTGGCACCATGTCTGCTTCAGGTCTCCCCGAGGCCATTTATGGAATTAGCAATTGTGTTCGGAAGAGGAAGTGAAGAGGAGATGTGTAGTGTGTGTGTGTGTGTGTGTGTGTGAGAGAGCCTTGTTATCCAGTGATTGATAAGGCTTTATGTGTTTTTCTAATGGCATATTGAGCGAGTGCTAATGCCTGCTCTCCTTCACCCCATGCACACATGACAGCATCATCAAAAAGAGAAATCTGAGTTATGATGATGCTGCTCTATCAAACAGAGGCATTGCCCCAACAATGACCGCCTTCTACAAAGGGGTTAAAATTTCACCTGCTGCCTGTTATAGGTATAAATGGCCATTTTTTTTTTTAGGACCATTTAGATCTGGTTTTGTCTTCATAATTTTTAACCCTAGAGGGTGATTCATTACACACCTGTAGTCAAAGACTGGACACTTAAAACCAAGCTGATGGCTCTAGTGTTACAGCAGAGATCCATCCCCTCCTTGACGGCATCATTTGTTCCATGGCCGCAATAATTCCAACGAGAAGGGGATGGACAAAGAGAGACTTGCACTCTTCATATCTTGTTATGGAGTCGCCCTCATTAAGTAAAAAACACAACCAACCAGAAAACAGATAAGTAAGCAAGCACATTTGATAAAAAATAAATTTAAGTTCAAATTTCAGAAAACCATGGGCCAAAACTGTTGATGGTATTAAATACGTTTTGAGGAGGTGATGTGTTTTGGAGTGGCTCTTAAAGAGACACAGTAAAGTAATGTACTAATTTGATTTTATTTGTGTAATGTGTGAAAGTCATGCAGGGTTACTTTAAAAATGGAGGCCCTCCAGTCTGACAAGTCAAAACAGCAGTCAACTGACTCTACTGTGGAATTAATTGTGATATTTTGGCCTTTCTAGATTTAAAAATGAGTTGTGTTGTCGGCCTGTATTTTGATCCTGAATAAAATATTTCATTGGATTTCGCTGGTGCCCCGTCTCTGCTCCAGGCATCTGAATTCTTTCCAGCAGAATAGTGTTTGCTTTTAAATGTTTTCTCCTCGGGAGCCTTAAATCTCATAACTCCACTCCAAAAAAAGAAAAAAACCCAGGGTGGCACCAGTCGCAAAACCTACACTGCACAAAATAACATGCTCATGAAATTTCTGTCCTCTAGTCTCTGTTATCTCGCTGTAGATACAGATTTATACTGGCTGACATTTTGCTATTGCTATTGCTATTTTTTTTAATATAATTTTTCGTGTAAGAAAATGAATCATCAAAATATATTTTTAAGACAAACAGGTGTAGAAATGATGTGACATGTCATGTCAAAAATGTATTCATATTTTTTTTTTGGGGGGGGGGGATACTGAAGTGTGTGATTTTTTTTTTTTTTTTGCAGTGTAATGGTCTCGAAGCACAGAGGAAACCCCCTGGGACACATTTGAATGGCTTAAAAAAAGACTGAGCAGTGTGCGATTTATCTTATAATGCCCAGCTCCCCAGAGCCCCCTCATTACACAGTAATTATTCCTTGAAGCCAGTGGCAAAGTGCTTCACTCATTTGCTTTGAGAAGCGGTTGAATTAGAAACTGTATTGTTGTTTGGCTTTCAGGTCATGTCATGTGTAGCAGCTCAAGGCTCACTTCACTGAAGCTCAGTTTAGATGGTCGCATAACCTTTAAACACCTGTCGTGATGTCTCCATCCTTCACTAACTCTGTCACCTAGAAATTACATTTAACTGAGTGCTGCCAGTTCCTTCTACTAATTATGTTCTGATGGGAAATGTAATTGCTGCTTTGATTATATTCCAAAGCATTGTTTTGTTTACTGGACATTTATGTACCAAAAAAAAAAAAAAATGTCAGAATACACATTTAACCCCAATTTAACCCCGATTCAACCCTCCTGACAATCTTAGGAGAAATCTGACCTTGGACCTTAGTCGCTACCAATGTTCAGCTCAGAGTTTCTAATGTGATGACCACAGGTTCATGGCTGGGATTTTGAGTAACTATCGAGAAACCTGTTGTGAGGAGACTCCCAAGAACAATGGAAATGGATTGGGACAAGCTGTTATTTTTTCTTTTCAGTCAGTTTAGCTGGACTGAGTTTAATTCTGTTTGGTGAGTCGACTCATACCCATTAAAGGCATTAGACGTCTCTCCCCCCCGACTCTTGGGATGAGTAAGTGCAGACAACATCAATACCATCCCATCAACTGGACAAGCGCTTCAACCATTAATCAGCTCAGTCTTAACCATACATATCATTAACATAATGTGGTCGTTTGAGCGTTGTAGTGTGGCAGAAGTTGTGATTTGATAGTTTTTTAAATGCGCGAGTCTATGAGGAGGACCTGGTACCATCAACCAAGTTCTGCTACATCAAGGGCTGCGATCAGGATCAGATACTTTTCCTTCATGTTCTGACATACACGGAGTACGCGCAGACATCTGACCGTGCTCAGAGGCCAGTGGCAGTCTGGGGAGGCCACCCGCTGAGGAAGTGACTTTTTAAGACACTTTGACATTTGTTTTAACTGTTCACCGAATTCATACGCTGTGCTTTTCTCGGTACATTGTCTGTCTGCCTGTGATTTAACACGCAGCAGCTACCAAGGCGGGACGCGCAGGCTTCCACGTCTCGTTGGCTGGTAAAAAAAAAAAAAAAAAAAAGAATCCTGAAATCCATGGGCAAATTTTAGGGATTTCCTGGTGAGTGCAGAAATGTCATCGCGTCTAGACGAAGGAACGAGTTGACCAAATGAAGAAGAGCGTTGAATCGTATTTCTGTAAGAGAGTGAGAGGCCGTAAAGGCTACATTAAATCATTTGAACGCAGTTTTAAAATCTCAGGGTAAAATGGGCCCAGATTAGTCAATGTCCGTCACTTTATTGCACGGTAAGCAGATAACGTGCGTAATGGCTTGCAGTTTATCTCTAAAGATCTCTACAGGCTGATCAATGACGTGGACTCTTTCTTGGCTCTTTCACACAGGGTAATCAGTCCTGAAAGGTCCTATGAAATACTAATTATTAGTCTGAGGCTGACATTCTCTATATAGGCCGAGGTGTTTGTCAAGTTAGCAGATCAATAACACACACACCTCTCCTTTGGTAAGTGGTCTTGTTCATCAATTTTTATACAACTATCGGGGTCGGACTACGCCTTAATGTGTTTCCACAGCAGCCTGACTCTATACTCTTATCTGTTAATGTGTTTGAGATGGAGGCATGGGGGCTAATAAAGCGCTCTCATGTTCAGTCAGTCTTTAACAGATAAGCGCAGAGCTCCCGCCCCCTCCATCTCCTGAGTCTTTAAGCACGCTCGCAGCTGGTTGTAGTCCAGTGGTCATTTGGCTCCCAATATGCAACTAAACATGCCCTTGAAATCAATAACAATAAAGCCATTCCTTGTTTGCAGTGTCTAGCAAAGGAGACGTAGTGTTTCTCTTTGATTTAACTTGACCTTTTAAGTGAGCGGGATGGCCTCTTGGGATCAGGGTCTCTTTTTGGAAAAAAATCCAATCCCATTGCTAATCATGATTTCTTAGTGAAAGGCTGTAATTCAAATATTTCGCTTCTGCACCACAAACCCAGGGGAGATTTTCTTACCTTCCAGTGTTCCTCTTGTATTCCTAAATCTCACCTTTGTTTCTAGGGCTCAGACCATAATGACCTGCACTCTGCCGGTGTCCAGCAGCGACTCTACACACAAAGCTTTAGAATGGGGTTTAATCTTATACGGAACACGTGGTAAATGTTGCAACTGTGTGAGACCTGGATGTACCCATTGTTAGACAAGGCATTTGCGGAAATTGGCGTGAACAAAGAAACAGTTTTGGCGGTTTGGTGCAGAAGAACTGGGCCGGCCTGCCAAGACCTTTAGGATGAGCTGGAACGCTGACGATGTTGGAGCTCCCTCAACGTTTTTGCAGTTGAATGGGTGGAGGTCAGAGTGGAGGCTGATATAGCTGCAGATTAATGCCTATAGATTTGGAATTTTTACCGAAACCCACAGCCCTCCTCAGTTGCTAAAAAACTGTACTCCGCTCCTTCTCTCTCCCATGGGTCGTTCATCAGTGTTTCAGAAGACCAATGGCTAATGGCTGTGGGGTGTGGTCTGTCCATCAGCGTGTCAGGGAGACGGACGGATCAGTCAGTACTGGCTTTATAAGTCAACGGACACAAAACAATGAATAAACTGATGGATGGATTGGCAGGGCAGAAACAACTGATAGTTAGAATAAGTAGAAAACAGGGAAAAGACAGTGGCCATCGAGATTCTTCGAAAAACTATGAAGGATGTCTCATTGGTTGACTGATTTGATATATACTGATTGAATTGGTTACTGGTTTGATGCCGCGAGACTGACAGTAATATATACACGGAGTCTGGTTTTTTTCAACTTTTCTGATGAATCTTTTAAACCATAAAACGTAAAAAAAAAAAAAAAAAAAAAAAAAAGTAGTCGTAAACTCAAGAGATAGATCATAATCGCAATCATTGCGGGTGTCAGGAGGAAGAGGCAGGTGAGGCAGCAGAACAGAAAAGTAAAGAAAATAAAGGGGAGGAGGATAAGAGGAGTGAAAGCCAGGATGGCAGGAGGAGAGTGCAAATTTCCCTGATCTGTTGTTCATCTTGATTTCTCTCCCACTTCTCTTCCTGTTTTATTTCTTTGTCTTTTCCATTCATGTTGGCTGCTGTTCTCTCCCTCGCTACCTGTTTTGTAGTGTTTGTCACTTGTTATCGATAGCGGTTCAGATCGGAGTGGAACGACTGTTAGAGTTTGGAGCACCTCCACATTTATTCTCCCTGAAGCTCCTCTGTCTGTCTCTGCCGCAGTATTCGCCAGGGATTGAAAGCTTTGAGTCAAAGGATCAGTCTGTGATCCACATGTGAATCGAGAGATTGTCGCCAAATCCGAACCAGAATCAATGCTCACTCCCATAATTGATTGACAAATTGTCTACATGTTGTCCAATGGTTTGCTGACTCATACATCCACCCATCTTCCTCCTTTGTTGTTGTCATAATGACATTATTAAATAATTGTTATCATTAATTAAACCCAATAAGCAGCTCGCACAAATGAATCAATCGTCGTTTTATTGGAAGACATTCTTGGAAATGGCACATTCGTCAGGGATTAATGTGCATTTGGTTCTCTAATGAGATCTTTTCAGGTCATATATTCATATATATGATACTTTCTAATCATCGTTGACTTTTCACTGAGGTTTGACTTCAGTTTGGCAGAAAAAAGCAGTAGTAGTAGAATGAAGCTACCGCTGTTCACGATGGTTTAAGTTCGATATGTTGATGACGTTAATCTCATCATTATCTCACCATGAAAATACAGATGCAGCCACCTCTGAACTCCCCTTGTGCTTTAGTGTGGTGACCAGTCTCTGGTGTTCGAACACATAAACAGCAAAGGTGCTGGAAACTCAGATCAGTAAATGAATCAATGCACAGCTTATTTCTGGCCAATGCACACATCACTTTTTTTCCCAACGAATCCAGGGCAAAAACAGCAATTGACTCTCAGTAAGGCCTTTACAGTCCACTGACCCAGACACCATTAAAAGTGACTGATGTGAGTCAGTGGCGTGGGTGGCAGAGCACAGACACTTCTCCCACTCACGAACTCATGTCCCTAATTATCCACTGTCCTGTATCGTGTAATATGACCCAGCACAGTCTCAGGTTCCCACAGCCCGTCAGCGTATTAGTCATTCTCCAAATTAAAACACTGACCGCGAAACAGACAGTACATTTTTATCCTTCACAAAATGAGCGAAAAACAAACAGAAAAAACTATTAGGTTCAGGAATTGGGTCAAAGAAAGGAGATAAAGACATAACATGAATGATTAAACGTAGGAGAGAATGAGTAAGCAGGTAACAGTTAGCGCCCTTCGCTGGACAAAGATCACAGTGTTTAATTCCAGTCCATATCCCGGTCCGTTGTTTTTTTTTAACAGGGCGAGGCAAAGGCAGAACGTTCTTTGCTGAACTGATTATTGATTGAAATCCTTTGCTATAACACCTGACAACCTTTGATGTTAATCTTTGTCAGCGGGTTGCAGTAGTTGTTCAATTTCACCGGCCAGTTAGAAAAGGCCTCAGTGAACAGCAGTGGGCTCCGCGGCGATTTTGACACGGTGGCCACTGACGGAGAATGACCCACAAGGCAATCTATAAAGTCACTGGGGCCAATATATATTTCATAGACGCTGAAAATCGTTGTTGTCACGTGTTACAGCCCGTCATCCAGCTCAGCCAGACAAAGACACTCAGAATCACGTTGTTGCTCCCACTGTAGGAATTAGGAAACGAATGAACCACCACGTTTGGATTAATCATCCACGAACATTGCCATCGTTCATGGTTTGAACAGACAATCAAACTTCTCAGGCCTGAATGCTTACAACGCTTGAAGTAGCTAACGCGCCAACAGAGACGGCTGTTTTTTGGTGGTTTCCTACCCCAATAAACAAGCATTCAAAGATTGTATGGGACTGTCATGGGAGGAGAAGAGGAAGGAGACACGGGACGATAAGGAAAGAAAAATGCTAAATGACAAATTGGATGTTAGAAAAAGGAGAAAAATAGGTGGGGGGGTAACCTAACGTTAGGGTGCGTATCATGTGGGCACATGAGCTCTGAGCAGGCATCCCCCGGTTTGAATCCCGGTGTGGGTGTGACTCTTTCCTCCATCTCACTCCCCTTTTCTCTCTCTTTCTGCTTCTCTATCACATTATAAAGTAGAGGAGTAAAATGCCCCCCCTCCCCCCCAAAAAAAACAAAAAAAAACAAAACAAAACAGATGAAACACATGAAAAAAGAGAGGGATAGCAAGAAAGAGTGGCGCGGTGGAGGAGATCACGTGGCGTGTCCCCACGTTTTCACGTCCATCTGTCGGTTTTCATCAACCTGAAAATAAACTGATTCTGCTTTGTCCGGGAACTGGGAAGACCCGTGATCGATGGCAGTCAGAAGTCAGTCACAGTGCAGTTTACACTGGCAACAGTGAGAAATGATCAGCGGCCACCAACACAACTGTGCAACAAGTCAATTTGTCACTGTTAGGTTGGGCTGATGTGCTGTTGACTCTCAGCACGTGCCAAGCCAGCGTTTCTCTGAATAACTCAGTGGCCTTTCCGCCGAATGAAAGGACCGAAGCATTTACGAACATGCCTACCAGAGGATGCAGTTTATCAAAGTTAAAGGGTTTTGCTGAATATCAGTTTAGCCCTTGTTCAACTAAAGTATTCGATCATTACGTCATCTCCAGCTGAGCATTGGCGGTGATCATAAAGTATCGACCTCAGTAAGCTCAACTGATCCTTTAATACAACAAAGCTTCAGAGAGTTTATTCATTCCTGTGCTGTTTATTGTGGACTGTGGACTGTGTTTTCCTGAACAAATGACCAGCTCCAATAAAGAAAAAAAAAAAAAAAAAAAAAAAACAACTCAAAAGATCAGGAACAGAATAAAGCATTAATTCCCCTCTAACCATCAGACACAGGAAATGTTTAGTTTATTCTGAAAATGTGTCTTTAACCTTAACTGAGGGCAAAGAGCGCTCTGCTCCTCTTAAAGCTGCATCAAAGCAACAAAAAGTAGGAGCGGTGCTGCAGAGAGAAAAAAAAAAAAAAATTCAATCACATATAACAAACTCTGAGTACATATTGAATGGACAAGTTAGGAATCAATATCACATGATACCAGTAGGACCCTGCTGCTTAATGTCCCTGATCCATCTGCTGTGTAATTCCCCAGCGGCCCCGTCCTACCACGTCCATTAGTTTTTACATGGAAGTCACACAGTGAGGCCTTTTTATCAGCTCAGTGGATCTATGGCTCTGACCGGCTCTCTCCACACACCACTAATCACATTTGGCTTTCATGTTCCTTTTCCAATTCTCCAATTATGCCACTGTAGTGGAACCAGAGCTGAGTCGGCTGGATTATCACACACCCTATGTGTGTGTGTGTGTGTGTGTTAAAGATAGTGTTTGTGTATGTAGTATGTTCAGGGAGGTGTTTTCTTTTACAGGTTTTTTACAGACTGGTGACATTAGTGTGTGTGTGTGTGTGTGTGTGTGTGTGTGTGTGTGTGTGCGCGCGAGGCAGACAGGAAGGGGTGGTGGCATTTTTTCCTCACGCCCTTCTCCCTTCTTCTTGTCTCTTGTCCAACCTGACAAAGCCTTTAATTTTCATCTCCCGTTCCCATCTTTCCTCTTCTTCAGCACTTTGATAGGTTCATCTGCGGCCCTTTTTCCACCTCCCAGTTTTCTTTCATTCTTTTTCATGTCTGTCATCTTTCATTGTTGCCTCTTTCCTTCCCTTGCTGTCGATCTCTCTCAGTGTTTCCGTATCCCGTTTCCTCTCAGACTTTATGTTCACACTAAGCGGAGTAAATCTGAAAATTCACTCATGTTTTTGTAAAGATTTGCATTAAAACCTAAACCTAAACTGTTGAGTACAGCCAGCATCCTCTCAGCAGTGGAGAGACACCTCAGCTCTTCACTTTATTCTTAGCTTATTAAATCCTTGATAAATCCCCCTCTTCTCTGTTTTTTTTTTTTTAAACCAGGGATGCAATGACATTTTCTGCTCTTTCTGACATCTCTACCAATTGTTAATGTGTATGTACAGATACTCTGATACTAGTGTTTCCCAAAGTGTGGTGCGTTATAAACTAACTGCAGAGATACTATAATATTGACTGTATAATAACGCCATTGACATGGCCTCCCTGAAACGCAGAGTGAGCTCCGCCCCTAACTTCCAGGTGATCCAAAAATGGGCAGCTGGGGGGAGGGTGGCAGGCATGTGCTCATTCAGCGTAATAAAAATGTGTAAATGGTTGCGTTATATCAAAATTATACAAAAATTCACCCCCGTGCAGTTGTAGGACCTTAGTTATAGAAACCAAAACAGTTTTTTTGTACCAGACTGTGAAAAAGTTTATTTCTGCTGTAAAGTTGGAAATTTCAACCTGAGAGTCTATGGGGATCGACCAGTGGAGTGAGATTGTGGTGGTCATTAGAACTTATCATAAGGTCTGTGCGCTTCCTGTCTCAAACAGGATTGGTGAGTACCTATTATACAATGAAATTCAAGCTTTTTTCTAATCTCATTAACTGCATGTCGCCTACGGTGACGACTCCAGCTCTCACTCCCTCCCTCTCAGGTATTTTCTTCCTTCCTCACTTTCTGTAGTCTTAGTTTGCTCAGAGATTGGGCAGGCAGGCAGTCATTTGCACTCATCTAATCACTATTGTGCTCTCTCCTTTTTTTGACTCTCACTCTTTGTGTATGTCTGTGTTTCTCTCTTTCTCCATCTCTTCAATCAGATCTTCTCTCTGATTATTATCATTACTGTTACATTATGACTCTGGTCTTGGCAGGAGGACTCCTCATCTCCATTTAAAATGTCCACTGACGGGAGGGATGAAATTATCACTTTTCATCCTCCCACACACACACACACACACACACACACACACACACAAACACTCTCACACACCAGATGACTGCAATCTCTCTGGTTTTAATTGTAGCTGAGGACTTTAATAGGACAGAGAATGCTGCAATGGTAAAATATATCCACCGTAATTAATAAAGCCCTCTACTTTTATTCCAATCAACAAACCACAAAGACATACATTATCTGTGCTGGATTACACTAAAAACACGAAAGCATGTAGGTGCAAACAGAAACTTGGTCATAAAGTCTGAGACCAGCCCGAGAGTCAAGATACTTACAAATGGTAATATTGTCTCTACAGCTTTGACTGAGAAGTTGAATCTTTGAAAAATGTACACGACTTTCGGAACATCTTCAGGTGTGGTTTAGTCTCTTTCATGACAGCGTGCAGTCGAGCTGCTGAACCGGAAGTTTGTGCGCAACCTGACGACTCATGCCATCCCAGCATGTATGAGGACAGGTGACTGTGGAGGAAAGTATATGACACTCGCGACTCCCTGGTCCTTGCTCTTCAAGTATTTCTCTTTAGTCAGGGTGTCGATGTCCAACCTAGAGAAGGAAAAACATCCCCAGACTTGAATATTGTCACTATTTGTGTTTCACTGTGGTTTTAATACACTTTAGTATCATTCTCTCCTGACATAGACCTTTTTATTCTTGCTGTAAATCTCAGGCTATGATCGAGGGTTATTTTCATTCATCATCAATTTCTTAGCCCACTGCAAGTGCTTGGCCTTGTTTCCTGTGGTTTAGAAACTGCTCTTCGTCCTTGGAGAACACTGGGACACCCTCCTCATATTTCATTCTTTATTTAACAAATTCTCTTTCTGTGATGAAGTTGCTTTTCTATCTCTCAGGGAACCAAGCTTGGTGTATTGATTCTGCATAGTATTTTAGAGCCCCCCCCCCAACCTTTAGTTAATATGACTTCTCATAGTTTCACTTCTGGCGAATAGATCAAAACCACCCGAGGTGTCAAGAGCACATGCATCAAAGAATGAATTCATCCCAAGGAAATCTGAAATTTTTGTGCAAGGTGATAAAGTTGGTCATTGTCTATCTAACAAATGTCTCTGAGAATAACAGGAAATTCAGGGAGAGGGGAGATGACGTGCAACAAAGAGCCCAGGGTTTGGTGGGTTTGAACCCAGACCGGTGCAGACTTGGCTTTGTTTGTGGTGTGTTTATTTGTGAGCCTTCAGGGTTCCATTTTCATCGTTGTCGCCAACTTTTTGAATCAGCTGTACGCACACGAGTACGCACACGAGGGGCGAGTGTGGTTCAGGTTCAATTCCTGGCTCCTCCGGTCCCCATTTCAAAGTGTCATTGAGCAAGATGCTGGACCCTAACTTGCCCCAGAACTATCATAGGTGTGTGAAGGAGAATTTATGGTAGAAAAGTGCAATATATGCATGTGTTGTAAAGTGCTGCGTGAATGGCTGAATGCGACTTCTACTGTGCTAAAGTGCTTTGAGTGTCGGTAAGACTAGAAAAACTCTACATAGGTGAAGTCCATTTATAATCATTGGATACACTCAGGGAACAGAGAGGAGACATCAATAATGAAAAGAAGCTTATTAATAGAGACGGATATATATATATGTATATAATTCCCCATTTATTCCTCCATTGCTTGCTCTACAGTGTGTATCTTACTCACTGACTCGAGCCACAGTGATTGGCTAAGTAGTGTCACATGTCCAGGTGGGGAATAATATACATTATTCTCCACTTATTTGTTCTCTTCCTGTGCGCGTGTGTGCCCATTAATAAACATCTTTCCACGATGCTTATCTTCTGTTCTGTGTCTGGAATAGTGATAAATGGAGCACACCGCATACCCCGTCTGACTGCGCCACCGTTTGCCCTCGCGGTGCGCGTGTATTTTACTCACTGACTCGAATCCAGTGATTGGCTGAGTAGCGTCACATGTTCAGGCTTTGAAAGCTGCACCCACTGAGGTAAAAAAAATGCTCCGTCAAGACGTGGTGCATTGCGCTGAGGCGAATGTTTGAGCGACCCGATGGAAACAGGCATTTCAAGTGACTGTGTCCAGTTACTCTAATGAGCTAACCGACAGCCCTCAACAGCGTTCTTGGATCGTTTTCTTTGGTAGAGAATGAGTTCAGTCATCTCAACCATAGAACAGTACCTCCAGGTTGTCTTGCAGTAAAGGATCGATCGGTGCTGCTGCAACATTATATACATGTGAGCAACAGGGTGGTAGTAACACATTCTCATATACTGTAATTACACGCATGTAATATCTTGGCTAAATTGTTAGCTATCCAACCCTAACCATTGTGGGAATTGTAGTTCGACTACTGTATTTACTTGTGTGCAGATGGAAGTACAAACAATGCACACAAGCTCACGTGTGGTCGTTCATGGCTTTCAATGCACAAATGAACGTACTGCACACAGACTACTGCGCAAAGTAAATGATGCTGGGGAATATTCTGTAATTCTCCGCAAGTAACCTCAACAAATCTCTTTCTTCACTGACTACATAATGTGTGTGTGTGTGTGTGTGTTTTGCTGCGGAAATTATTTGGGCCAGTTTTTCTATTAGAGGAGCGTCTGACTAATCCCTTTCAGAGGGAGAAGAGAATAATCTGCCTTTGTCTGTTTTTCTCCATGTGTGCATGTTTGTGTGTTCTCCCATGTGTATTGTTTGTCTTTGTGTGTCTGTTTGTGATTGCAGCCTCTGTGTGTGCAGCAGCACAGCTACAGACAGGTGACAAACAGAAAGGGAAAACCTGAATAAATGAGTTGCATGAAACTGAACCTGCGTAGTGCATTTAAAGGTGCCGCGTGCAACATTCAGAACAGCCTTATGTCACCTGTGGCTAAAACTGGTTGTGTGAGACTATAATAGAATAACAAATAAAAAATAGCTTTTGTTTTCTTTTGTTTTTTTTCTAATAGAGTTTAAATGATATTTATTGAGCTAGTTAATACAATGTGAGCTAGTAGCGTTGAAAGAATCCAGTCATTACACGATACATTGAATACATTTCTATATGTCTCATCAGCTATCGAGACACCTTCATCTGTCACTGTTTGTCTGGTTTTCACGAAGAGGCTTTGTCATATTAACATAACTGTATTTGATGTTATGCCACACTTTTTTATCTGTGTTTGTTTTTCTAAATTGTTAAGCGCAGCAGTTTTTTTTTTTTTTTTTTTTTTCTTTACCATCAAGTAACTTTACTTTGCTGAATGGATGTGGCAGTAGACTGAGAAAACACTGGTCAAAAAATAGGACCTCACAAGTAATGAAAATCGAATTGAAACTACAGTGTAGCCAAGTGCAATATCCAAATCGCAGCAGAGCTGCAGTTGTTTGATAAAGGTGCATTCTCCAAAAGGAACATATTTTTTGGCACGAGACCAAAGAAAGGCATTGAAGCAAAGCACTTTTGATTTTTCCCCAAAAAAGTCCCAGGTTGCTTTGCAAGAGGGTTGATTGTTCACTGCAGCATTAGCATTGTCCTCGCTTGACGTTTTGGAGAGAAGTGTGTAAATGCAAATGCACGTAGGTCTGAATTTAGATCTATGGGAAAAGCATCAGTAAACAGTGGTTGATGGACACATTTGATGACCGTGTCAGTGAGAACAGTCTGTCCACAGTTACATAGAGAGGGATGTTATAGTTGAGCTGCAGTGCATAAGTCCTCATTACAAAGATGGATTCACGTTGGAGAGTTCAGTGGTGCAAAAACCAGAAGCACTGATCTGCAGACATGCGGAAAAAAGTGATCCGGTCAGATAAGTCATCAAGTCAAGTGGGTGAGTGCATGCACACTGAAACTTGTGGCCTAGTATACACCCCAGTTCCACAGCACGAGTCTGGCCCATATACTTCACATCTGGGTAGATTCTGGTTGGTATCCTCTGGTGTGGCTGACACCCAGAAGATTTCCTGTGTGTGCGTCTGAACTGGTCCAGATGTTGAAATAGCATCTGACCATCATTTTGTATATGGGACAGACTTGGGCCATGGGACTGGGGCATATACTGGGCCAGAAGAAACGCAAACATGTGGCCCAAGTATAGGCCAGATGTATCTTGCCGGATAGTTAAGATTATGTACAGAAGCAATGGTAGCAGGGACAAATGGATCTCTATCTGTTGGTCCTGCATTTAGACTGATGGGAGCAACTTATACTTCCTCAACAGGAGGCATCAAGAGCATTAAAAGCTCCTTGAGATTCGTTCTTGCAAATTTTACTGTAGTAGACTGTAGTTGACAAAAAGTGCGGTGGAAGCAGACGGGGGATGGAAAAGGATGGCCTTTTCCTCCGCCCTGTGCGATTGGCTTTTTGGCTTACAGCGCTCCCAGCAGCCAGGCAGGAGAGACGCTCTGTGATGCACTTAACTATGACCAGGACGCACGCTTTAGACTTTAACTGTGTGGGAAAGTGCGTTCTTGTACCAGATGACGATAAAACGCACTAAAATATGAGTCTGGTGGTAGCAGCTCAGTGTGGCTCTGCCGGTGCTCCGCCAGTGAGGTGTGTTAATGTGTCCTCCGGTCTCCAGTTGCACCGTGGATCAAAACTCAAAGTTGCCATCTCCAGTGATGACAGCTTCAGCGGCAAACGCAGGAATCTGGGGAATCAGACTGATATCGGCTACAATCAAACTCCAATGATACTGATGAGTTTCACAAGTTTTGGGAGAAAGAAAGAAAGCACTGGTGTTTGCTTGGTGCAGTACCGCAACCTCCTTTAAAGGCAAAACTTCTTTCCAATTTTATTTTTGGGTGCCAGGAGGTGCTGCGATGGCTTTGAGCCATCTGCTGCTTTTTTTTTTTTTTTTTTTTAAAAGTCAATTTGGCAGGCTTCACCACACAATGAGGCAGAGTGCACAGAGTACATCACCTGCTGAGTCTGATGTTTGTTCATTTGGCTTGAAGATGCTGAATTAGAGCGAGAAACAGACTTTCTTTAGATTTCTTGTTTGAAGTAGCTCCATGATCGCTCTTATTCAGCCCTGTGTTTTGCTTCCTGACTGTCAGTGGTAACTTCCACTGACACGCCATCTGCACGCCGATCCCTATTACTGATCACCCTGCCAAGGCACATCCAGTCACTGATAAAACGTCTGATAATTGAGGCGAGCAACTTTTGTGCTGCAGCCCACACAGGTCTTCGTCTGGGGGCCTAAATCCGCAAGCAGAGTTCCTTGGTGTCCTGTTGAAAATCATTGCCTTGCAGCTTCATTGAAATCCAGATGGGAAAATGAGATGCTGTCTGTTCTTCTCCCTGGGAAGGTCAGAGGTCAGCAGGACACTTGACTATTCCTCTTCAGGATGAAGATGTTCTACCTGTTTCGTTGCCTCCAGCTCAGAATCCATATCCATTGAAAGAAAATGTTGCTCCTAATGTTCTCGAATCTGAAACCACAGATGAGTGTTTTCTCCGTTCATGTAAAATAGTGTTTTGGAAACACTATTTTACATCAGAATGCATTCATTCTATGAATGAAATAGATTTTCTGTGGTCTGAAACTCGAAAATGCAACACAAACACTCGCAACAGAAAACACGCACATACACGAGTACTGGCCTTGACAGGAAATCAAGATTTCAAAATTAAATTGTGAAAACTATCAGCAGAAGGGGGGTCAGAAATCATTTGTATTCTTTAGTCAAACCTGGTACTAGACACCTTTCCAAGGGGATCAAGGTGTGATCGAACATAAAAAGTGTCACACAACACAAAACTGTCAAGAAAGCTATGACGCAACAGGTTATTTATTATAGGGTTATTTTTTATTTTCTTAACCTGCTCTTGTAGAAGTCGTCAGATTTCAGATAAACCTCTGTGTTGGAAACCTGGTCATTGTTTTTGATGATTTTATATCAGGCAGAAACTGAGGAAAAGATTATAGCCCCAGATGCTCTTCATCTTGACGCCAAGTTACTTGCAGCGGTTTGAATGATGAAATGAAAAATTCAAAGACAGGAAGTGATGGAGGTAGGGTGTAATTTAATGCAAATGTAGCCTTTTCTGACGGATACTATGTACGACAGAACTGTTACAAAAACGAGTGTCCCTCCACTCTGGATAAGGTTTGTTTAAGTTTAGGCAACGTAAACTACCTGCTAAAGGTCTATGAGCGATCCTTGGTATGAAAAAGGACTGAGGGTGTGATCCCTGGTATCACAGTCAGGTGCTTTGTAAGTCAGACCTTGTCACCATGTTAAGAAGTAAATGTGAACATGGTCCCTGAATCAGTCGATCACAGACTCAGGGTCCGGATAAAAGAAAAGACATAAAACAAATTCAACTAATTGTTATTTTATCTATGCATTACAATCAATGCATTTTACTATAATATTTTACTCCATTTTCATATTTTTTGTTATAACGGAAACACTTTATACAACGCTATATATAACTATATAAGCTATAAACGGATTAGTTTCACACCTTGTATTGGAGCTATATTAAATTCAATCAAATGTATTAATTATTAAATCAAATATCAAATAAATAAACTCAACTAAACGACTGGCAGATGTTGTCTTTTTATTTATTTTTAGAGAGGACACTCTCAAAAAGACAAACACGTATGTGTAACTACAGGTGTGGTAAATTCACCATTTGGTGCTGCAGGGTTTCTGTAGTTACAGATGCTGAAGTGTAGGCAGGTGTGGAAATGCTGATAATGTGTACTGATGGGACATCTGTCCCACTGCCCCCACCCACACACACACACACACTGCAACACAAAAGCAAAGTAAATATAATCGCTCATAAACAAACCTAGAGTATATAAACATGTGTACACACACATACACACACTGAGAGCAGTCAGTGAAAGGTGTCAGTAGCCGTGTGGCAGCTCAGCACTGCTGACAGAGACTTCTTTATTTCCCATCAATCAGGGGGCCGAATTAAAGACATTGATTAACCTCCGCAGCTGTGAGCCTCACTCGATACTTCCAGTAGAATCCAGTGGGAGATGCAGCAGAGGTGAGCGGGTCAGTCAGTGACCTCCATGTGACAGTAAAGATCCACATCAGCAGGTATCCACCCTGCCTTGGGAGTGGCCCTCATCTGCACATTGAATCCTAACTGCCTCTGACCTCTGACCTCACTGCTGAACGGCAGAAAGGAAATTCCCCTTTTCGTATGTTACCACGCATTTATAATGTGACCAACACACACTGACCAACTGTTCCTTCAATCTTTGCTGGCGATTCATCATTAGAGATGGAAATAAAACAAATTAAAAGAATCAAAGAAATCAAACTGCATGGAAATATCTTTAAAATTACTAAAGACAATATATTCAATTATAAAGACCATAGAGAGCTAACCACATGCAGTGGTTGGTGTGGTGCTGACACTCTGAGCAGGATTTGAGATTGTCTTCCACAGCTCTCCATTTTTATTATTCAAAGATTTATCTTCTTGCCATACATATGCATGGTTAAATAAATCTGGAAGACGTCCTATGAAGATAAAAATACAACCAGTCTTTTCAGCAAATGCCCCCAACCGCCATATGTTTCATAATACATTCATGTGACAGACCTCTGCTGGCAGCAGGAAATCTGACTCTTGTGCAATGGGACCAAAGAGAGAAATAGTCTGATATTGTTAGAGAGCATCACAGTTGGACTCCTTTCCCACTTTCCCTCAACAGGCGTAGTTGGTTTCTTTTAAACCTGGCCAACAATGTGACCATGATCAAATCAAATCAAATCAAATTTTAATTTTATATATTTATATATATATATATATATATATATATGTATATTTTTTTTTTATATGCTTTTTC